>JAGUQL010000024.1:0-114248 GCA_018410145.1 Penicillium corylophilum
AATGTCTGCGAATACGAATGCGAATTGCGAATATTCGTAACGAATACGAATATATTCGTTATTCGTGCCGACCCCTATTAGCCTTTATTACTAGCTTCTATTACTAGCTTCTATTTAACGGGTTCTGATCTTATCACCGCTCCGGCGGGCACGCGAAGAAGAGCGAAGTCGATGAGGCGATAGAGAGTTTACAGAAGCCACGCACGGCGGTGACGCACAAGGATTCATGACACTTAACCGGAAGCGATAGCGCTAAACCGCATTCGTAATTCAATGTTTGTATTTGACTGGTTGTCCCATAAATTGCCAGATAGTTAAGGGCTTGCTTCATAGTAATTCAGAATCTCTTGGGCGATTTCATTGGTTGAAGCATATATCTACAACACCCTGATTTGCGACGGAACTTGTACGCAAAATGTATGCAGTAGATGTGGAAAGATATGGGACGCTTTCCTATCAAGTAGCCAATCGGCTTCTGCCACCTAGACTGCAGCTATTATCGAGGACATGCAGCAACCCTACTGTAACAGTCGTTCTAATGCCAATCATTTTATGAACCCCGCTTTCCGCTCATCACCAAAAATCATCCAAAGTTCGTACGTGACGAGCTGATCGAGGGATTGACAGCGGCACATCGGGCCACGACGCACAATGCTGGACGCAGTTCAAGACTTTGCAAATATCTCAATGCATAGCATTGGCAGTGCTTCAAACCGTACGCGTGGGCCGAGGACCCTCTATGATCCTCTTTATGACAGAGACCAAATGAGACAATCGAGATTCGGATAGTTCGAAATCTTGTAGTTGACGGGCCTCGGAACAGCTTTATTGTGACCTTTCCATAAACATTAGCAAGAAAAGTTTTTTGGGAAGAAAGTGGCCCCAATTGGTGCCTGAAAGCAGCCGCTGAGCCTCATGGGTATTCATAAGCTCTGTACTTGCTCTCCAGGAACCCACGCAGGTCGTCCGGGCACCCAAAACACTCGGGCAACTGCTTTTCCTTACGACAACGACGTGGACAAATTTTTGATTGAAACAAAAAAAGAGAATGGCAGCCCTGTTGTCGGATGATTCTGCTTCACAAAAGGCCGTCACTCAACTTCAGTTGGATTTCGTTTCTGCAATAAGGTCTGCGACGACAAAACCGAAAATATTGCAGAAAAACATCAGAAGACTGGAGAAGTTCTTGAACAATCCATACCTCGATATCAACTTCCAAATAAACAGTCTATCGCCCTTATCGCAAGCGACGAGAGAAACAAGGGTCCTGGACAAACTCCTGGAACACGACGAAATCGACTTGACCTTTCGCAATTACGACGGCCAAACAGGCCTATTCTTCGCCTTTAGAATACAGCGGACTGATTCGCTAAGGCTCTTGATAAAAAGGGGAGCCCTCCTTGACCAGAGGGATAACGACGGCCGTACTGCTTTGTCGTTGGCGGCAGAGATTGGACATCTCGATCACGTGAAACTTCTCATCGAATCCAACGCGGACATCAATTCAACTGACCGAAAGGGCTTGACCCCACTATCCTGGGCAGTTACAGGCCTACAGAAAGATACAGTGGAATATCTTCTTTCGAGAGAAGACCTCGCATTCGATTCTCAAGATATCAATGGTCGGACGCCATTAGTAATCGCTGCAGAGGCCGGAAATGTCGAATGCTTGAGGCTCCTGATCGACGTTAAGGCGGTAGGAAGGCAGATGACCGAATAACGTAATCCACGGCCGAGTGGACCACACGGCCGAGTGGGCCACTCTACCCAGTATACAATTTCTAAACAGAGAATTTTCCACCAAAATGCATCAAATAACTTAAATATAGCGATTTTTACATGAATTGATCCTGTGGCCAATCTCCCTGCATCCACTACACCTTGGCCGAGCCCTCGCTGCCGGCTGATCTTGCTGAATAGGCAAATCGCCCTGCGTACGAGATACTACCTCGTCACCTTCAACTGGCTGGTTTAGCTGTTCAACCAGCTGTAGGCCCTCTTCAACCGATAGGCCACCTTCATGGGCTATCTGCCTCGTCGACCGTTTGCGCTTTTGGCGTTTCTTCTCATTCGCTACGCGTAGATTCGCGTTTTCTTGCGCTAGTAGCGCGGTGTTGTGTAGCGCTATAGAGTGGCCCTTGATGATCTGATCTAGTATAGCTTTTGATGGGCTCGGAGGGCTATTCGACCGCTCCTTTAGTAGATCTTTGAGCATCGAAGCTTGCTTCTGTAGCTGAATCACGGTTCTGGGTGTTTTTGGCGTGAATTGGCTAGATTTGCTGCTTGGCCGGCTTCCTGGTGGTGTTGGCGTTCGGAGGGAGATATTTAGCTTTGAAAGCACCCTTCTGCATCGACTGGCACTAGGCCACTAGCTGCGAAGCTATTCTGAATAATAGCCGGCTGTTGGAAGGCCTCTAGCCGCGCGCGTTGGTAGTCATCTAAGAAATCGAACTTATCGATATGGTTATATCCAACGCGAGCTAGATCGCTCACGAAGCGGCCGTACGCGCGTTTAACCACAGAAAAACAGCCAACATCAAGCGGTTGTAGTAAGTGCGATGAATGCGCAGGCATACAAAGAGGAATAATGTTGTTTTCTGCGCAGATTCGGTCGAATTGTGGTGTAAGATGGCTCCCATGGCCATCAAGAATCAATAGCTGAAACCGGCCTCGTACGCGCGAATTTGTGTGTGGGATAAAGTGCTTTTGTAGCCAGCGAAGGCCAATCTCATCGGTAGTCCAGCCATTATTTGAGACCTCGAACCGCCAGTCTTTTGGTAGGTTATTAAACCAACCCTCAATAGCAACTTTGCCTTTAAAGATCACGCATGGCGGTAGCGAATAGCCATCTGCGCAGATTGCTTCAATAGCAGTAACCCATTCGCGATTCCCTGGCTGTAGGATAGATCGCCGACCGTAGTATTCTGCTCGCGTAACCACCTTTTGCGCCGATATAAGACCCATCGCGAAGCCAGTCTCATCAAAGTTATAGATATCCTCTGGTTGTATACCGTTCTCATCGATAACGCGTTGAACGGTTAAAAACCACTCTCGTAGCGACTTTGGATCTTCGTTTAGCGCACGCTGGTAATCGTATCGTCTCGAGAAGCGTGAACGAAGCTCATCGCGACGGTTGATGAAGGTTGATGCCCAGTTTAGGCCAACGGTTAAGGGAGGGGTCCATCCACGCGCCGTAAGAAGGATATTAGCCATTTCTCGTACAGTAGAGGGTCTAGGCGCCGCTCCACGAGAATCCATAGAGAGGATCCATTCAGCAAGCGAATCCTCTTCTAATTGGGTCAATTTATGGCCAGTAGGGCGTATATCACCTCGAAATAGTGTGCCTCGGAGACGACGCGCGAGCGTTGAACGCGGTATATCGAATATCTCTGCAACTTCACGTTGAGAGATAGAAGGGTGGTTTTGAATATGCTTGATAGCTAATAAGATCCTGCCCTCCTGCTCGACAGATTTTTGAGCATTTTGAGAGCGAATTGGTGGCATGGTGGGTGGTTGAAGACCGAGAGGACGCGTAGATGCTCAATTTCTAAGTGGCCCACTCGGCCGTGTGGTCCACTCGGCCGTGGATTACGTTAGAACGAGACCTGTTGGTATGGGCAACTTTTCAGCAGGATTTTCTAACCACCCAACTTCTACTCAAAACTGATGGGAGCCTGGTCAATCATCGCGTGAAGGGCCGCGCGCCACTCTCGATTGCCGTTGAACTTGGACATGGTGAAATAACAAGGCTCCTGATCGATGCAGGGGCGGATGTTGATGCCTTAAATGAGATTAAATGGCCTCACTTGAGCAGTTGGTCTTTCGAAACGTATCTCCCCACGGACGAAATTTTGTTGCAAATTGATGACTTCGCTGCCAATCGCCGTCCAACGAATCAAACCCCTTTATTAATGGTCCTTTGATGATGGCTGCGCGACTTGGTGAGACTGAAATCCTGAGTCAGTTAATCGAATCGAATGCGGGTGTCAACTCGGAGGATGAGAAGAACTGGACATCGCTATCCTGGGCTGTTGCGAACGGACATGAACGAGCAACGCAACTTCTACTCGACAAGGGTGGGGCCAACATTGACCACAGAGATGCACAAGGCCGAACTCCCTTTTCACTGGCAGCGGAACGTGGGTTCGTGCAAATTATGCAGTTGTTGATCGAAAAAGGAGCTGATCCACACACTCCTGATGACGAAGGCCATACGGGGTTTTGGTGGTTTCTTAAGGAGAGATATGTTTTGTCAATCAATTCTCCAGACAACCTGGGCCCGCCAAAACTTGCTGGGCCTGTACAACCTTTCTGCCTCCACGCCTTGATCTGCACCCTACCACTTCCCAATAAGAAAGATCAAAGTGGTCGCAACTGGCTCTCCTGGGCTGCTGAATATGGTGACGTGGAAGTCACGCAGCAGTTCCTACAAACGGAGTCCAAAGTGGACAAGGTGGACATAAACATTCGCGATGGATCCGGTGAGACCTTTTCCAGAACTCCGTTGATCTGGGCATTGGAAGGTGGAAAAGAGGCTATGATAAATTTACTGAAAGACGGCGACGCAAGTAGTTTGCATTTGTTGGTCGAAGGTATCAGGTTGATCGGACAAAAGAAGGTATTGCCCCTGGTGACAACACTTCTCCGGTCTGGCTATAATCTCAGCCAGCCTGACCAGAAAGGAAGGACCGCTTTACATCTCGCTTGCCTTGAGGGGTGCCTGGGACTCGTTTCGGCTTTGTTTAGTGCTGAGGCAAATCTGACCAGCCGAGATCATTCTGGCAAGACTCCTCTGCAATATGCCTTAAAAGCACGAAGCAAAGATGTAGTGGATTTCCTGCTGAGGGTCCCATCGGTGGACCTCAAACCTGTTGGGTCAGCCGAATGGTTCAACCTGGGAGACAAAAGGCCCGCATGGATTCAAATCACGAAGAGGATTCAAAGTCAGGGCTTCGAACTGGAACTAATCGATGACCTTGAATGCAACTGGTTGCCCAATGCAAAAGAGTCAAGATTATGGTAAGTAAATCTCTCATTAATTTCAAAATAATCGCATCTGACGCGCTAAGCCTCTGTGGGACGGAGTCAATATGGTCACAGTTGCCTCGGGAACTTAGAATCCATGACATGCTCAACGATGACAGTTGTTACTTGAAGCATGCCCAGAAAGATTTCGGCCATCGCTTCGTAACGTACATCTCTCTAGCTTTCCCTTGTGAGGAGCAAGGAGAGGTGTGCTATCCTTGGGGCATTGCTTGGACTAGCAGGAGGACAGCGGAGGGCATTGCATGTGGATTTATCAGCACGCTTACGAATGGCTCGGTGCCTGACGGTCCTTCCGACTTTTTCGGCCAGCTGCTTGAGAATCTCAAACAACATTGGAAAATTATCTGTTCTGGTGCAAACAAAAAGGTCGAGTCATTGGTACGTCCACAGGGTTCGTGATTTTTAGCGAAGCGAGGCCTGAAACTGACTCATGAGGGCGACTTCTCAGCGTCATGACCAAGTAAAAAAGAGAGGGAGAAGTCGCGGTTTAGTCGACGAGCTTGCCAGGGATGCATTGGATCGTGCAGCTCTCCGGCAATGCCTGCAATCCCAAATTGAAGGGCTCAATGAAGTTATCGCGACCAATAGTTCGTTTGGACTTGAACAGAAGTCCCAGCTTGTAGCAGCACTCGACAGAATTGGACAGGCCGCAACGCTGAAGCATGACCATATGGAACAGGCCGTTCGAGAACTCTTACAGATTGTAGGTCCATATGAAACCTCTCGTCCAAAGACTAAGATCAAGAAACAGGAACTGGCTTGGGTTTCCACGAATGAGGCGGCAAGTTTCAAGCGTGTCAGCTGGATTACTGTAAGTAGTACCTTCAATGAGCTGTGCGTTTAGCTGACGATGAACTTGTCTAGTTCATATTCCTGCCGCCAATGTTTGTATCAGTAGGTGTAGCCATCTGACCTCGCGGTGCTGGTCACCTTGAGACATCGGCTGAATAAGACAACAGAGCCTCTTTGGTATGAACGTGAACTTGCTACAAGACAACCCAGACTGGAGATGGTATATACTGTTTGGGGTCTTATCTCTTGTCTTAACTGGTGTTTTATGGTTGTTATCGAAATATTCTCCCGTGAGTATGCCGTCCTAAGTGTATCAGGGAGAAAGCTAATATCTATACTGTAGCAAATGATATGGAGACGATCGATGGGGAAACGAGGATCCCTCCGCAAATTAGAAAGCAAGGCGATTTCAGATTCGTCAGTGTGACCGCAGGGAGCGTTCTGGTGAAGAAGAATGTACTCGCAGAATGCATCAATGGCTTGTTTGTGATCTTGAAATGATTTTGAAGGGTGATTTATAGTAGTTCTTATGCCGTTTCTTTTATGAGTACAGGCTGGATCGAAATCTCCTTGACCCCCGGAAGATGCGCACAAGTTAATGCAAGCTACAACATGTACGGAGTACTGATCCCACAGTATATTGTCCAACCCATAATATTGTGCTCCTCTCCCCAACTAAGGCGCACGTGGAGTTCATATCTCCATATCCTAAAGAGGCATGTATTAATAAATACTGAATCAATCGAATTAGTGCAATGTGATGTGCATATAGACAGGTCTGGCCGTTATTAACCTGGCTGGCGACGCTAGATCAATTGGATTAGCTTACCGCGCACAACTGCTCCCCGGGATTATGTTCAGGCTTACGTAGACCTGCACAGCGTGTTTACACATGAGAGACGTGACACAGAGAAGATCTGTCAGACTTAATATAAGGAGCAATGCTGGCATTCGCCGACTTTCCTATTCGTCACTTTCATTTCCAATCTTGAATCATTTTATATTAGCCTTCTGCCCTACGACAATATTTCCCAATAAAATTGCACAGCATTTCATTGCAGAAGAATTCCACTTCCCCTTACGCAAGGCTTGACGTAGCCTGATAGCCCGTTTGAGGAGGTACCACTAGAGCCACCGCGAAGGATCTTAATGTATCTCTCTGAACATGTGCAGCTCGATCTTACCAACAGACGACCTCCAAACACTGTTGTCTTCCACCACCATTCCCAACCAGGGCCCTACATGGTTCATCTGAAGCAATTGTGATACGGGTAGCAATTTGCCGATTAACAAAATTTGTCCTAGACTATGCGGCTGACGAGCTAGATAAAGCGCTCGAAAATCTCAAGGCTGGGAACATAAGGCCGACATGACCATTACCAGAGATGCGGGACCCGCTAACAACTGATATAGGTCATCAATCCCGTTCTGCCGTAGGATGATCTGTAGTTATTGTTGGGACGATATTAGATTGCTTTCGTCGGCATGATAACTACATTGATGGACCTAATATAGGTATATTTCGTAGACAATCTAAAAGCAAAGATTCAGGAACCAAAGAGGAGAGAGCACAACCAAGCTTAGAGTAACTACAACGGAATCAACCATATATCTGCCTGCAGATCACACCTCCAGCGCAACTACCCATGCCTATCTATCATTTCTTGCCCTTCTTGGAGGTCGATTGATTAGATCCAGATGTGGAACCAGACTTCCCAGTCGCGACGCCCTCCGGCGCGATTACCGGCGCCCCGGGCATCGGGGGAAGCTTCACAGGCTTGAATGTCGCCTCCTTGGAGAACTTGACATACCCGTTGAGATAGGCATGCGCGGATGTAACCCGTTTACCGTCTTTATCCAGAAGGACCACAGATCCATGGTACGGATCGTCGCGGTTTGGCGTGGGGTGAGGGTTTCCACTATTCACGTTTAGCTGGACTTGTACCCCAATCCAAGCAGCCATGAAAATATCTCACATTACCTGTGCGCTGACAACGCGATCCCTCAGCCCGGGCACTTCATCGATGGAGCACTCGATTTGCTGGATCAACCAGGTGACATCGATAGTTGTTCCGTTGAGGGTCCAGTTAAGTTGCTTCAACTGTCTGGCAGTGGTTGAGAATGCTCGCATGGCCATGATTGTCGATTTTCGTAGGTGTAGATATAGATAATGCGGGAAGAGCCGACTCGATTGTGAGAGTTGTCTTGAAGTAGGAAAGAGATCTGAGGAGTTTTTGCTGATGCTGATGAGCTGCGTTATCCACCTCTTATATACCTTCATCAGGAGGGATATCAACTAGATTGCCGCATTCCCCACCCATCCATCTCCACGATATTCACGTTTCGACTCTCTGGTAAAACTCGAAAACGATAGGATATTATTCACGCTCTACACAGCTATAGTCGAGGCTGAGCTTGAGGCTGAAACAGTCCGCGTCACAAGCGGGCGCTTGCTTGTGAATTTCCATCACGGCGCCAATGTCGGGGCAGTGCCTGATAGATCACCAGTATCCACCATTAACAATGCAAGGAATCATTGGTCATCTACGCGCTGTTGGACAGTATAGAAGCAGGAGAGACTTTTTTGGTCGTAGCTCGACCAACTGAAGCATGACCGGAGCCATTTCGACATGCTATTATTGTTCGGCGTCAACGTCGTACGAGAATGAAGTATGTATTCCGACTGGCTTACTGTGACATCGTCAACTTCACCACATCTCTCCCAAGGGCTTGCCGTGTGATGTAGCATAGTCGTGGCCTTTGGCAAGGTATGGTTGTCGACCTCGCCGTCTTGATTGGAAGCATCCGATGCTATCTATCATTGGCTGACAGCTCGTTTCCCACCGCCCCGAATCGGGAATAGTCACCTCGGGAGCGTCGCGGCACGTGATCAAGTTCGACAGCCGTGCTCGGACTCCTTAATCTTCTTCTTCTTCGACAACCATTGATATCACATTCTCCCGTTGGCTTACGGGGAGTAATTCTGTAATGAACACTATAAGGCCATCCGTGCTTCGTTTGTCCGCCTTGCTTCGCAAGAAACCGCTTCCCATGCCTCCACCCGGGCCACGTTTACCACCCGGCATACTCGTTGATGAAGAGATCTCGCCAGTATACGACCCCAAGTACTTCTACCCTGCGAAGCCTGGAGAGGTACTCGCCGATCGCTACCAAATCTTGGTCAAGGTTGGCTGGGGTGTGTCTTCAACAGTATGGCTCGCGCGTGATCTGCAAGGGTAGCCTTCAATAATTTCTGTTCAATTCGAAGCCTTCTCGTTCTCTAACAACATACAGGCATATCGAAGACCCCGAGAGAGTCGTGGCACTGAAAATTGCCAATACCAATGCGAGTTCCGCTCGTCATGAGCGTGAGGTTGAAGAGCACATTTCCACGGCAGACCCATCACATCGCGGTCGTTCACTTATCCGAACACTATTGGACTCTTTTGAAGTCAATGGTCCAGAATGTTCTTATTCGTGTCTTGTGTATCCGCCTATGAGGGAACCATTGTCGATGTATCAGCGGCGCTTTGACGATAGGAAGATGCCACTGCCCCTCATTAAAACATACATTCGTGCTCTCCTTACGGGGCTTGATTACCTTCACACAAATTGCAAGACAGTTCATACGGGTAAGTTCATCTAGGGCCTTGTTTCCAGTGGTGATACTGAGCCCAGCCGGCTGCCTAGATCTAAAGCTTGAAAACGTCATGGTCTCGTTCGAGGACCAAACCGTGCTTACTGATTTCGTGGATTCTCAACTTGAAAAACCGATGGCTTTCAAGATTGATCCGACGGGACGACCAGTGTATCAGTCCCGCAACGACTTCGGGCCACTTAAAAGCCTGAGAAGTATACCACAGCTTGTCGACTTTGGCTTGGCAACCAGACTCGAGGAAGAGGACGACTGGGGCGTCTGGCCTATTCAGCCAGACCACTATCGGGCGCCAGAAGTGATACTGGGTAATGGATGGCGAATGCCCGCGGATATTTGGAACCTTGGTGTTCTGGTGCGTCCCGTTGTTCTCCAAAGTTGTTGCACCCACTAATGCGAGTCCAGTTGTGGGATATGATCGAAGGCAAAGAGCTATTTCGGCATATCCATGATCAACAAGGTCGCTATGATGCTAAACTACACATCGCCGAAATTACAGCCTTACTCGGTCCACCCCCTCCAGAAGTCATACAAAGATATCAATACATGCGAGAATACTCATGGCCGGAACCTGTCAGACGAGAAGATGACAGAGTATGCGAGACCGCGGAAGAGTACTTCTGTGGGCCATTCTTTGATAATAATGGTATTATGGGTCTCCTATCTTGAACGAATTATTCTCGGACTCACGAACATCTTAGGTCGCTCTCTCTACGAAGACCTGATCCCTGATCGGAAACTAGACGACGCAGTTTCCTTCCTTGAGGGAGACGAGAGGGAAGCGTTTCTAGATCTCGCCAAGGGAATGCTTGTCTGGCATCCAGATGCGAGGAAATCGGCAGGCGAGCTGATAGAACATCCTTTTCTTCAACCAAAGCAAATAAGTGCCTGATTTCTGGGAGCGTTTGCTGGCGGAGTGACTCGAAATCTTGGTTGATCCCAGTTCGGCGGTGGCATCAGAAGACAGGTTGAAGCGTTAACATAGTTGTCCGTTTTAATGACATCTAATAGAGTCTGTTGATCTGTCCTTGATCGAAAAGTAATAGCATTATAGCTTAATTTGGATCCAAGGCATCAACCGCAATTTTGTGAGTGTCATGATTCTAAAAGTTGCTGTCAGTGCGGGTGGTATATTTAATTAGCGAATGTACATTTACTATGGGGGAGCGATCGAAGGTCGCCAATTCCCCCTCTGTTGAGATTATTATAGAAGAATGACTGAATATTAAGTGCCAGGCAAATCGACATTGATTGAATTGTCAGAACTCGACTTAACTGTTGAACTGGATTTACATGAAATTACGAGGATTTCTCTTTCATCGAGCTGATAGCCCCTGGAGTGGTAAACTCCTCGTAATCAGTCTCAATCGGTGTTCTTCTATGAAGATTCCGCGAATCTAAATATAACAGCGGGAAGAGCGCTTGGAGCACCTATCAAGCTCAATGCCTCTCGTTTTCCAAGGACCGGCATGCCGACAGAGGTTGGAACTGAGGTATCAATTCGGTGGTTTATCCTGGAATCTCAACACCTTCTATCTGGATATAGTACCGTAGGTAAACGATTGGATGACTGAATCTTTGGGTAGTTGGCGATCCTTGTGACGTTATCTATGGCACACGGAAACGCCTAAGAAATAAGACCCCGGCATCCAATCCCAGTCACTTAACGCCGTTTTAATCAATTTCAATGTCAGAGAGGCCTGAGACCCCCACACCGCTAGAGGGTAGTGTAGGTCGCCCAACAGATAAGTGATGCAACTTTCAGCCTGGCGTTTAGTCCGATATTATACGTTTCCGAGTCGACTTCTGGAGAGCAGGCGAGAAAACCAGTCACAGCCTATATAATCCATCCTCGGCCTCGCGGCCTTGAAAAACCATTTTAGTCTTCGAACAAAGTGCAGCACACTACCGTTTTCTTACAAAATAGTACGCAAGGCGTTGGATTCAACAGAAGACGACATCCTTGACTCACATCAGAAGGAACAACATTTCCAAATATACTCTGTATTTGGTATAACTGAGCCGGTTGTCAGCACTTTCTGCCGATCCGTATCACTAACACTGCATGGTAGCGCCACTAAATTTGAATGTGAAAATGCTCATTTGACCCCCTAATGCGGGCGTGACTCCTGATCGCGTAACTTCATACCTCAAGAATGGAGCGTACAGAGCGCTTAACGATTGACTATACTCACTTTTTGGATTCCTTGAACTTGCCCCGCACTGACCGAGTTCTTTGGCCTATTAAACAAAAAAATCGTTCGCTCTCACATCACTCGTCTCATTTCACATACTGGGATATCTCGCGCCCAATCGGTTAGCGCCTGACCCCAACGGCTGTCGGATCCCGTTCGGCAGAATCCTTGGAAATTCGGACTAGACTTACAACATAACCGCTGTTAAGGCTATTACACCGCAAACCCGCCCGTGGGCTCTTGGGCTACTTGATGTCGCCGTGGAGGAATATGCCGAATGGCAGCAGTCACGGGTGAGAAATGAGACTTTCAGGGATAACATCAAGAAAGCACACGATGTGACTCGCGAAAATTGCCTGGATCTGATGCAGACTTTCGAGGATCAAGACCCAGGTTTCTTCGTTAGGCATGGAGTGAAAGTAAGCGCCGCCCGGCGTTTCGTCCGTGACATCGGCCTGTGGGTGAAACAACGTACAGAAGTCACTTGCCATGAAAATATTAGTAATTCGGACTAGATAGGATACTTAATAGAGCACAGCCCACCACGGAATACAGATGTCCACGAAATCAGCTTTATGTACCAAATATCCTTTTGACTTGATTCCCGGGAAGTAGAACCGAAACGCCCTAGGTATTTGGATCACTGCTTCACAATATCACTAGAATGTACGGTACCGTAATTGGTACAGTTCGTACTCGAAATATTGGGCAGCGATCTGGCGGTGTAGCCTGATCAACCCCCGGACTGCTTTTCTACCCCTCATTATCTCCATCCCCTCTTATGTTCTCCAGCGACTGGGGCTGTGCTCCGCTACTATCTCAGAGCCGTTTTTTCTTCCCTATGCAGAGGTATAGGACGAAATACTTCAGCATTTGACGCCATCTGAGAACCACTATGGATCTACCGACTCATATCATAGATCCGGAGGGTAAAGTGATCATAATATTGCGCAATGCAGACCGTCATTTTGCAGGTCCAGTTGAAAATGCGCCTAATAGCACAGCTTCTGACATCTTCACAGAGATGCTTGATTCTGTGCAAAGCCCTGTTGAAGTCATCGAAAACTCGGAATTCCATTTCGAACAACCTGAGCTGACTCCCAAGGAAAAGAGGAAAAAGAAGAAGAAGAATCAGAGGAAAGGATCTGGCTCAATAACGACAACTCTTGAGTTTACATCTCCTCCAAATGAAGAACCTTCTGCCGAAGAGCCTGTCGCCGAAGAGCCTGCCGCCGAAGAGCCTGCTGGCGAATCCTGTTTTCAAAAAAATACTTACCGGCGGTTGGAAAGAAAGTATTCATTACCGGCAAAAAGGCTCAGTTGAAGTCACTGCAGAAAGCTGGGATATTGAGGCACTCTTGATTATGCTTCGTGCAATTCATGGCCAATTCTACCATATACCGCGAAAGCTGACCGTTGAGATGCTCGCCAAAGTTGCTGTTATCGCAGATTATTATGAGTGCAAGGGAGCTTTATATATCGTGACTGATATATGGATCAATAACCTGGAGGAAAGCATTCCTACGACATTTTCTCGTGATTTGATCTTATGGCTCTGGATTGCCTGGTTTTTTCAACTACCTTCCCAATTCAAACAATCAACTTCGATTGCGATGTCACGGAGTAACAATCGGATTGATAGCTTGGGACTTCCGATCTCCAACAATGTCATTGGTAAGAACCGATCATTTCTCCTAAGTGTCTAGAAACTAATGGAATTGCAGATTCGATGAATATATGCAGACAGGAGGCTATCGAAAACCTAGTTACTCTTCTTCACAAAACACGCGATGCCTTTTTATACGGCACTCGGGGCTGCGGTTTCGAGTGCCGCTCAATAATGTATGGGGCTCTAACCATGGGGATGGAGTCAAGTAATTTGCTTTCGCCTAAACCTGTGATTCCTTTCCCTAATTTGAATTACAATTGTCTCGCGCGGAATATCATGGCATTCACATCGCCACGGTGGTATGGCCTTTCCCCAGGTTATTCGAGTTATGGATCCAGCTATCCCCACGGTTGCCCCAATGCATCCTTCGCATCCGTATTCGCGATGCTGAAGGACTGTCTTGAGGGCTTGGAAATGAAAGAGTTCACTCGTTGACAATCGGGGGATTCTTCTATAGTACCATCTAATTGATACCGCCCTATCATCGGTTTACCAGATCAACCTAAATCTGCCACCTGATACAACTTGGAGGTGACAAAATTCATCTAACTCATCCGTGCCCGAACGTTGCTGTTGAAAAGGGCGCACCGCTTTACTTGGCGGCGCTATCTACTGTACCTGTAGAGGTCTAATGTGACATTTTGTAATTCTTCGCGCAAGTAACCTAGCTTGTATTTAATTGAGGTCCTTCCTGCGCGCAGGAGGGTTAATAAATTATTCCCTTCTAAATTCTTAAGGAAGGAGCTGGAGCTGACCAAGATACGGGACAGCATGACTCATCGTGAGAAGAGGCAGCTTGGCTGCGCGTCGGACCTTCCACGGACTATAGTATCACCGAGCCCCGTAGTGCCTCAGGCCACAGGAATCCTGGGACCACACTCCTCGCCGTCCTCATGACCTTTTGACTTCAAGCATTGTGACGGTGGCAACGCACCGTCACCACCGGTCCTCCCTTGAGGGAGTTCTGGACTTCTCAGTTGCCTTATCATTAACACCACAAGAGCATGAGTTGGCGAGAAACCTTGTTATGAGGCTTGTAGAGCATTACGGCCCCCAAACGACCGTTCGGAAGGGCTATAAGCCTGCAGCACTTATCCAGG
This sequence comes from Penicillium corylophilum, assembly GCA_018410145.1. Lineage (NCBI taxonomy): Eukaryota > Fungi > Ascomycota > Eurotiomycetes > Eurotiales > Aspergillaceae > Penicillium > Penicillium corylophilum. The sequence goes on from JAGUQL010000024.1 coordinate 14,458, forward strand.
CTACCCTCCAACACGTTGCTTCTCCAGATACGTTCTTGACTTTTTTCTTCTCGTATATCTACGAGTACCTCTGTTCAAAGAAAAACCTACCGGAGAACGTGTTTCGTCAACAGTCCAGCCCTTGGGAAGCTCTCGGGAAAATGTATATCAACGCTATTACAGATATAGTCCGCGATTTCAGCAACCATGTTCTGGAATCAATTTTTCCTGATGATGAAGTGAGAGCAAATCTCCGAGCGCTTCTCTCGTCTCGAGAACAAGGAATCAAGTACCAAGCGCTCGACTCTCTCCAGCAGATTCTCAACGATGAGAGAGGTGGTGTTTTGCAGACTGTGAATCATTATTATGCGGACACCCTTTCGTCTATCCGTCGAGAACGAGTCCTAGCTAGACTCGAAGGTCCTGGTTTCGATGATGGTGATCCTTTCGACAAGGAGAAGTTATGAAGGTTATTCCTCTTAGTAATGATGATCAGACGGTCTACGATATCCATGGCATGCTGAAAGCCTACTACAAAGTAGCCATTAAGCGTTTCACTGATAACGTCGTCATCCAAATCACAGAAAGACACATATTAGGTGCTGAAGGACCTGTGAAATTTCTGTCGCCTGAATCGATAGGTGGTCTTAGCAGGTTCGATCAGCGGAACTTGCAGGCGAGAACTTTATTACGGCAAGCAGAAGGAATGATTTGATAGCCAGAGCTGAGCGCTTCCAGTAGGCCTTGAATGTTGCGAGGACGGCAGCAATTTGACTTGAACAATGACAAAATTCATTTGATGACGGAAATTTGAGTACAAGAGAAAGAGAGACCGGGCTTGTGAAGCAATTTAGTTGATACCGCTTTCTGTACGCCCAACATTCAAGAATGGCGGGTACTCAGGTTCATTAATTAACAGAATTCTCGCCCTCTCCCCGACGCTTATCGCGTACGTAGATGCCTTTAGGTTTGCCCTCTTGAGGAGAGTGTCGGATAAGATCAAACAGAGGCGAGGCAGAGATTAGATCGCTTAGTTTAGAGTAGCCGTAGGTACGAGAGTCGAAGTCAGGGTTTTTTTTCTGTGAGGAAATCGCCGATATGGGAGAGCGCAGCCCATCCATCGTCATCGGAAGCCGACTCTATCGTTGTATGTAGCAGACTTGTTAAGTGGTCATGTGCCGGGGCCTGCGGCACTGGAACATGATTTTTAGGCACAATAACCCTATCGGGATGCGGTATAAGATCCTCGTGGTAAACAAGATTTTCGGTATAGATGAATTTGTCGCAGGCAGCGACGAAGGGCTTAGGAGTCTTATGCTCCCCGAACCTATACACAATTAGTCCAGATTCGCGAATACGACCAGCCAACCGAGTAAAGTCACTGTCGCTAGAGACGAGACAGAAACCATCGAGCCGCTTCAAGTATAGAAGGTCCATTGCGTCGATAATCATAGCCGAGTCCGTTGCATTCATGCCGTGGGTGTACGCGAACTGCTGAATCGGTTGGATCGCCTGCCGGAGAAGCTCTTCCCTCCAGCCATTTAAGTTGGTGCTATTCCAATCCCCGTATGCCCGCTTCACGTGAGCTGTGCCATATTTTGCGACTTCCGCAAGTAAGAGCCTAGTTGTAGCTGGCATGGCGTTGTCGCATCAATGAGAACTGCGAGATCGAGAGTGATGTCACCGGCCATGACTGTGTACGTGTGTGAAGTGAAAGGTGTTTGTGCAATTTATACTTAGGCTACTCCATCTTTTCGACATAGTCGTTGCCCCTATCACATGTAAATATTCAGGAAATGGTGACGTAGCCATCAGGGCTCTCCACCAAAGGTTCGAGGAAACTCTCTCTCTTTGAAATGATCCAAGGAATGGCCTAGAGCACAAATACCTACACAGTTAAATGACAAGATGAATATTGACAACCAAGATCATGCAGTGGTAGGTGGGTAGGTAGATTTCATTTACCCTGATCCCTCGTCGAAGTTGATTATAAGCCACCGCCTATTAGACTGGATGCGGATTCGTACTTTAGCCTAGTGGGTAAGTGGTCCGACATAACCCACGAATTAGATTATTGCATGTTCATTTGATGATGGTCATCGATTTTATGTCGAAAGGCCCTTGGGCTCAGTTAAGAGTCAATCAGAGGAATTGTCCTATCAACGTGACATTTCCTTCCATTCATGCGGAGAGGTTTAAATGAATGAACAAGGGAAATTTTTGAGCTGTTCGGAAGCAAAAAAGTTGAGCAAAACTGAATGCAGTTGACGCACAGATGACATCAAAAGTGATGACTCGTTCGAACGCAGCTAGCGCCATGATTTTGTTGCGTTAAGAGGTTTACTGACCTAGGTTAAGCTTGCTGCAGGGCTCAATAAACACTGATTCATTATGGAGGCAGTGGTTGACCCCAGATGCGCATGTACAGTGAGCATTCTTTACAGTGCATTCATGCTTGACTGACACATATATTAATGGGTTTGATGCCCTCTTCCCGGTTATACTGCTGCGTGTTGCTACTATAGCTTTAGGAACCGCCAAGGTCTCGATCGCCAATTTTATGCCGTGCTCAATCACGCATCTTACAAGACACTGTGTGTGCGATCACTAGGACGCGAAACTTCCGCGTCGTCTTCTTTGTGGCATCCCGGAGCAAAACGTCCATCAGTTCCCCTTAAATATTTCACCGCCCATATCGGAAGGAAAACGTTCCCCATCGATTAGCCCCGCCAAGCCAAAATGTACTTCAAACTAACAAACTCGATTGTCGCATTTATTATTTCCCTAAACATCGCCGCTGTGGTGCATGGAGCTACTACTGTCGGTATGCTGAACTCTCGATCCGAAAATAAGTACCACATTGTGGTCTACCAAAATGCCAGGTGCACCGGAGAGTCTATCACATACTCTGGTGATTCTGGGGATTGCAACAACGGATTGGGCAATGGCGGTTCGGGACTTCAACTCTTAGCTTTGGAGAATGGCGGAGAGCTTGTCTTCTATGGTCAACCCGGATGTCCAGATAATGGGCAAGTCGCCAGTTTCATCCACGCAAATCAGACTGGCCTTGGCTGCAAGCTGTTGAGCGGAAACCCCGTGTCATTCAAGTTTTTGGGCGCGTAGAGCTTCAGATAGCAGCTACGTCGAACGTTTTCCCAAAGCTATGGCTTGTTGACAGGGAAGAAGTGTAGGCCGCTATAATTCCATCGGTCGTTCCGAGAAGGGAGGAGAGAGGGAGGACGGTGTAGGCGAGTATTGAGCCCTACATTGTTCTATTGTTTAAAAAGACCATGTTCAACAAGTGAATAAACGGATTCTTGATAAGGAAAAGTAAGTAGCCCAAATTCATATAGCCTTCTTTGATGCATCTGCGCTATCACGTGGTGTTTAATGGCCTTCAGCTATACAAAATCTGATGGCCAAAACGCTTTCGCGGAATACAGTATGTAAGTACCCCTGTGCTTTGGGTTGCCCATGAGTACCTGCCAAGAACCCATGGGCGGGTTCCAAAACCCGCGGTGGTTACCCTCGCTATGGAGGGTAGATTTGTGGGTACCCCACCAAGCATCATCATTCCCATCTCCCCGAGCAGATCTTGGTTTCCGCAAACGGCAGGCCCAAACCGCCGCTTAAACACTCATACCCAGCACCGCGTAAGGTCTCTGTCCATCGCTAGGGTATAGTTCAACGAGGGGTTCCAATTGGGACTGCTCGTCGCTTCCTTCGTGACATAAACGAATGGGCCACTGCGATGAAATCGAAAATGCCGCATGATCAGAACGTTGAATAAACTTTACGATACCCCGGACGTGGCTGACTCCACGAAGGGTTCACTAGTGTTACCATATCTCTTGGCTTGAGGCGTAATGCACATTGCCTTGGACCCGTTATCGCTTTTGTTTAGATCGTTGGTTTGTTAGATTATTGAGTTGTTATGTACTTTCCAGTCCTAGTTAGAGTACTCCCGAAAATTGGTGTCACCACCTGTATACCCTCTTTCATTGTTTCTGGAACCCCGGTTTTCAGAAACGCCGGTCAATGTAGGATACAACAATATTCGAAATCCGTTATACCTCCAAACTCTTGCGAGTTCTTCCCGGAAAATTAAATCCGCTATGCGCTAATCAGCTTTGGGCTACCGCTTGGTAACTTTGGCAGAATCGTAATTGTAACTAACTAACTAGTTAACGTAATTCCCGGCCGATCTGGCCACCCGGCCGTCCTGGCCACCCCATCCAAAATCGCGTCTTCCTACCAACCTACCTAATTCAACCACCTATCATGCCACCAATTCGCACTGAATCTCAACAGAAATTAGCCAATCAAGAGGGCAAGATCTTATTAGCCCTTGACGATATCAAAAATGGCCGCATCAAATCTATCCGCGCGGCAGCGAAGCTATACGCAGTACCTCGATCTACCTTGCAGACGCGCGCCGATGGCCAAATCTCACGCGCTGATAAACGCCCATCCGGTCATAAACTTAACCAAACTGAAGAGGATTCGCTTACTGAGTGGATAATCTCTATGGATTCACGCGGAGCAGCGCCGAGGCCAGCTACTGTGCGAGAAATGGCTAATATCCTACTAGCTACGCGTGGTAACCACCCTCCGCCTACTGTTGGCAAGAATTGGCCATCCACCTTTATAAATCGACGCGAAGAGATTCGGTCACGCTTCTCCAGACGCTACGATTACCAGCGTGCTCTAAATGAGGACCCAAAGTCGATTCGAGAGTGGTTTACGACCGTACAACGCGTGATCGATGAGAACGGTATCCAACCCGAGGATATCTACAACTTTGATGAGACTGGATTCGCAATGGGCCTTATATCTACGCAAAAGGTGGTTACTAGAGCAGAATACCACGGTCGGCGCTCTGTTCTACAACCAGGGAACCGCGAATGGGTTACTGCTATCGAAACAATCTGCGCAGACGGCTTCTCGCTACCGCCATGCGTGATATTTAAGGGCCAGGTTTATATCGCAGGCTGGTTTGAATCAAACCTACCAGGAAACTGGCGAATCGAGATTTCGAATAACGGCTGGACTACCGATGAGATTGGCCTTCGCTGGCTACAAAAGCTATTTATTCCATTTACGAATTCACGTGTACGAGGTCGATACCGGCTATTAATTCTTGATGGCCACGGTAGCCACCTTACACCTCAATTCGATCGAATCTGCGCAGAAAACGATATTATACCACTTTGTATGCCATCGCACTCATCACATCTACTACAACCGCTTGATGTTGGATGTTTTGCTGTGCTTAAACGCGCATATGGCCGCTTCGTGAGCGACCTTGCCCGGAACGCATATAATCACATTGATAAACTCGACTTCCTCGCAGATTACCCACAAGCGCGTATCGAGGCCTTTCAACCGTCGATTATTCAAAATAGCTTCGCTACCGCAGGCCTTGTTCCATTTAATCCAGAGAGGGTGCTTTCAAAGCTAAATATCTCCCTCCGAACACCTACGCCACCGAGCAGCCGGCCAAGCAGCAGATCTAGCCAATTCACGCCAAAAACACCCAGAACCGTTATTCAGCTACAGAAGCAAGCTTCAATGCTCAAAGATCTGCTAAAGCAGCGGTCAAATAGCCCTCCGACGCCATCAAAGGTTATGCTAGATTAGATTATCAAAGGGTGCGCCGTGACGATGCATAATGCAGCGCTTCTTGCGCAGGAGAACGCCAATCTACGCGCCGCGAATGAGAAGAAACGCCAAAAGCGCAAACGGTCGACGAGGCAGATAGCCCATGAAGGTGGCCTATCGGTTGAAGAGGGCCTACAGCTAGTCCAGCAGCAAAACCAGCCAGTTGAAGATGATGGGGTAGTGTCTCATGCACAGGGCGATTTGTCTATACAGCAAGATCAGCCGGCAACGAGGGCTCCACCAAGGTGTAGTGGATGCAGGGAGGTTGGCCACAGGATCAATACATGTAAAAATCGTTATATTTAGCTGAATCAATGCGCTTTGGTTGAGATATCCTATCTTGTAATTTTATTATAGTGGTGAGTGGCCAGGACGGCCGGGTGGCCAGATCGGCCGGGAATTACGTTAGTTAATGGCCGTAACCAACCGATGAGTCATCGTTATTATGCCGGAATGGCCCATGGAATCTCGTAGAATCGGTTAGCGGTTCTGGCGGTCTGGCATGATCGCTGGTCTGCTTTCTCCCTTGTCGCCTGTCCGACTTCCCATCGTTCTTCACCTCTGCGTCGCCACCTTTGTACTGCGCCCAGTAGCCATTATACAGAAAGCTGTGCTTATGTTGCAGAGCTACACCCTGTGGTAGGCGCAGGTGTTTCTCTACCTTCATGGCTTTTGTATACCTATCCTGGTTTTCATTCGTTCCCAAGCTCCGCCAAAACCTGGTTCTCCCAATAAGCTAACTGGGTGTTATTGCTTTGTTAGAGAACCAAAGTTATTTGAAACCTCAACAGATGCCTCCTTATGATGGCGTGTATCGATACCCAGACGCTTCAAGACTCGCTTGTCGAAGCCCTTGACAAATTTATGCACCAGCACGCTGTATCATGCGAATCAGTGGATGCAGCCTCCGAGACTACCCACTCCTTGTCGCTGGCACTGAACAAAATCAAGTTATATACTCGAGAAGAATTGCGACCTCCCGATATTATCAACCAATTGAGAGATTCGCTTGATTGGATAAACCGTAAGAAAACCAAACAGAAAACCAATCGCCAAAGCTGACAATCGTTTTCAGTAAATAAATTTATGGAAGCACAACGGCTCAAAAGGCCGTACCCCTTGTTCTTGCATAGGGCGCATATGTATGGTGAATTGTTTCCTCGCTTCATTGATTGCATGACAGAACGATATTGTGATTCCTTCGGATCGGATGATCATATATTCCAAGAATGGGAGGGCGAAAGTGAGATCAGCGAACCTATCATTGGAATGGAAGAAGCCCTTCCCAGCGTGGCAGAATTGGCGGAAGAGGTCGGAAAACACCTTCTCAAAACCCAGATCAACCGAAGAAAAACTGCTAGACACAAATTATACTATTTCTCTCCTTTTATATCTCTTAGCGGAGATATGACGTGGACGCTGCACACGTCCTTTCGAAAGTACAGAGACCAAAAACCTGAGCAAGAGAGCGGCCTCGCCATTTTTGACGCGAAAATCCTGTTGGAACGTGGGACTCAGATTTCCAGAGTCAGCGATTTGCTCCTGTTTCTTGACAAAGAGCCCCGCTATGGAAGCTCTGCTATTACTGAATTGGCGAGGTACTGGGCGAGAAATGCCGACGAATACATATGTTGGGACATGATACCAAAAGAAGCGCTTGTCAAATTCGTTTCCTGCAACTCTATGACCGATGGCCTTGCGTCTGAAAAAATGTTTCTAAGGTCGGAGTTTCGGAAATCTAAATCATTGGCAATCTTCAAAAAAGAAACTCCGGTTTCAATAGCGATCGAAGACTATACTCAGCGGATATCTCTATTTTTATGTGATATCATGGATGAAGTGTCTCCAAACACCAATGGTGACCATCTCATTGAATATCTATTCACAAACTTGGCCGATCCCTTTTCTTGGGGTTATAAGGTGAACGGCGACACAAGTTTCCTGAGAAGAAAGCTCTTAGCTGTTGTTATGGCCGAGTACGCACGTGGAATTGGATCATGGATGTTCAATGACAAATTTTCGATCTCGTTACAACGCTGCTTGGATTTGCACGAAGACTATCTATTCAAAGCGAATAGAGAGCTCATCCAACTGAGTAATGGACATTGAATTTGTCAAAATACAGCGTGCAGGTGCTACTTCAAACATTCGTGACAAAGATTCCTATCGTCGGGGTCAGCATGACAGTTCAAAAATCAACGTTCCCCAGAAAACGCTGGTATAAAAAGTTCTTGCTTGAGTTCGTGAATGAGACTTTGCAAGTGTTCTTGAATAGGTAGCTTTAGGTTGATAACTTACTGGCACACTTATACAGTATTTTTGCCACGCTTCAAACCTGTAGTCTCTCATGAAAATTAGCAAACTGTAAGCATATTGTAGCGAAGAAACCAGAGGACAAGGAAACATACACGCAGATCGAGAACGGAACGAAGCTGTTCCACTTCACAAGCCTTGAGGTTCCTGTCGCCCACTTATTTCCTCGTCGCCGCATGGCCGCTTTTTTTCTCATATTCTGAATATGGCGGTTGCCTCACATTTTAGCCTCAGAGCCGCATAGGCGAGTTGCCTTTGAAAGGTGGAGCATGCATATGTCAGATGTGTTGAATACAAGCAAATACATAACGATATAATCGAAGTAAGAATCAATAGACAACCAACTAACAAGGGTAGTCCCGAAAAAGTCCTAGTGTAGACTAGTTTTTCTTGGCGTTGGGGCTAGACAATCAATTGAAGAGTGAAGGTGGTTGCACCAGTTTCGGGACGCACTGTACACGGTGGAAACCACATCAATATTCTTCCGGTCCCTACCGGCGAGGACAATAAACTGCTAGGTCTGGCTAAAGAGCAGGCCAGAACCGCGACCCAGAAGGATGCTGTCCCACAAGAATCGGTCCCCAGGATGAAGTCGACAACACTGAATATCGCTCGGTCCCAAGCAGTTGCCAGCAATGACTTGCCAGAGAACGTAGGGAGACACGTGAAACGGGTGGATGCAGAACTTCCAGGGAAACACACTCGACAGCCGTATGATCGATTATCGTGGAAAGAAGCGAGCGTGCTGGCCCAACTCCGGACTGGCATGGCCAGACTCAATGGCTATCTCTATCGGATCAACGTTGCAGAGACGGATCAGTGCGCATGTGGGCAAGCAAGAGAGACCGTGGAACACTTCCTCTTTCGATGTCGGAAGTGGACCGCACACCGGACGGAAATGCTGCAATGTACCCATACTCACCGAGGCAACATATCCTTTTTCCTGGGCGGAAAATCGCCTTCGGATGACCAGAATTGGAAGCCGAACTTGGAAGCCGTGCGTGCCTCAATACGATTCGCAATCGCCACGGGCCGACTCGACGCCGCCTAACCACGTCGTCCAACACAATGACACCCTTCCCCTAACTAACCGACACCAACCACCTTGTGCCAGAAATGGTGGACGCGCTTCAACTGCCGAGGATAGGATGTTGAACACTTGAAGAAGCGCCTTCAAGCCAGTCTCCTAACAAAATCACTAACCCACAAGGATTTCTACGATATTGACAGCTGGGAGGACATATACTGGAAGGTTCTATGTATGGGCTTGAAGGAGATACGGCATATGCACATTAGGACCTGTATTGATAGATCAGTGATTGTTGCCCTTTCGGCTTAGCCGCCGGGCGTTAATGAATTGTGTGTGTGTGTGTACACGGTTTAGGTCTGCAGTGTTGCAGACGTAAGGTCTGGCTGGCGCGTCCCCCAGGTCACTGATCAAGTCATAAGAATCGTGACACCGGAGATACTAACATTCCCCATTTTGTCTTGCTAGTTAACCAGTGGGTGCCTGGTGCATGAGGCTAATGCCAAAAGCTTGATTTTGCGAGAGGCCACGTCAGCCAAGCGCATAATCGCTGCAGGATCCATCACACGGGGATTAAGCCGTCGACTTGCGGTGCTAGTGATCAAGATGTAATTGGCCTATTATGTATAGATGCTGGCCTACCATGGTGCTTATGCCAGCCAACTCAGCTGTTGCCACACAGTACCTCTCCTGCGGATCACCTCGCTGTGGCAAGAGCCTTTGAAAAAGGGTCGTAAAATCCCAAGGGGGTCAAGGCGGCTGAAATATAGCGCGTGTCAGGAATCGACCGCTTAAACCAAGCTATTTTCATGTCAGACGAACAAACCATTATCACTCTAGGGCGGCGTCGTTGGTAGATCGGAATTGGATGTCAAACGTGGGTCGTGCCAACGGAGCCGCGCGCTAAGCTGTATACTTGTTTCACTTTGACAGCGCTTAAGACGTCACCCGCAAGGTGCGTAAGAAACATCATTTGGATATGGCTGATTCAATGGTTTCTTCAATATATCTTTGATATCGTTCATACCCTGGAGCCACTCTTCTCCCAGCTCTGTTGGCCTTGTACTGGGATCCGCAATAAGCTTTATAATCATCCATTAATATCAATCGTTACATTGATTCAGGCGGCGGGTACCTTTTTATACTATTGGTCATAAAAAGAAAGACGTTCCTATTTCAACGCCCTCCCCAGGGCCTGCACACCGAAAGCACCAAATTCCCAACCACTGCGTCCGTTGATCATCTTGGAAACTAGGGAACGACGTTTCATTTTCGTAAACCCTGCTTTCCGAAGCAATTGCAATATTTCTTCATTGTCTTTTCCTGGACACAAGACCACGGCGTGATCTAAAGCATTATCTTTCCGATCGTCCGAACGCATTCTAGACCACAAACTTAATCGAAATTCAAAAAATAAGGACCCGAGACATGATCTTCAAAATTAGGTTGAAAATACACAATAAATGAGAGCTTAATTATATGGAGACCATCCGGGGCGGCCACTTATTCAGTACGCTGCGATTGGCGATTGCAAAATCTGCAAACACACTGTCATAGGCCAGGTAGTTCAAATCCCTCACAGACACTAGTCCCGGCTCATGGTATTAATCCAATCCTTGTTCTTCAATAAATGGTTGAAATATGTATCGATATCCAAGAATTTGTCCGCACAAGCCTTCTGAAATAATTGGTCTGACTTCGGGACAATCCGGTGTGCAAATAATGGGCTGCCATAGCTTCTTGGAGGACCGATGATTCAACACGCAAATGGGTGCAAGGCCACCTCGCTCGGAGATTGGTCCTCCCATCTCAATTATATTTGGGCTCTCTAACGTGCAGACTTCTCCGCTTGAGTAAAAGCAGAAGTTTGACCGAAGGGCAGGCTTTTCAAACAACTTTCGAGTAGATCACCTTTTGAATCTCATTATCTCCTCCCCCTGAGTATGTCTTGGACATTGAGTTTGATTCTTGGAGTAGTGATCCTCTCCTTGGCTACATTATACCAGCTGAGCTCTGGTAAAGTCACTTCGTAATTCTTTTGTCATAAAAATGACCTGTTCTCAGACGTTGACGCAAGAACTGAATTCCATCGTGCGTGGTGCTCTCAGGCCCATCAGACCCATACATGGTTTTGTTAGACCAGTAGTTTGCCCGTAGTACTATGTAAAGTGTTTTCCTTCTCTTTTCCGTGCTCGGGTTCGTAACTTCACGGAGATGAGCCCCAATGAGTACGAGGTCGGCATCACAGCTCAGTGCTTTGTTTATCCACGCCTCATCTTTGAATATGGCCTTCCAGAGCCGGCGGCCCTCATTGTCGTCTATGAAGGAGAATGGGTCTGCTGCTTTCTTCGCCTGGAAAGGGTCCAGAATGCGAATTATCGAGTGGCGAATCTCCCACGGAAGTTTTGGCATAGTGATTGGGATAAAACCTACTTGGATTAGAAGGCAGAAATTCTATTACGTGGACTTTTTGGGCCTAGGACAAGTTGACATCTTATATTTTGACAGCCCGCGAGGCTGTGGACATAAGCTGAGTATTTCCGAGGTGTTTTCGTTGATTCAAAGCTCAGAATCTGGTGATTGTCTCACCGCCTCACTAAATTAATTCCCTTGTCAAATTACATGTTGAAAAGGTACTGCATTTGAGTCTTTGACTTGTTTTGCAACATTTTGAAGAATTATATCCTCTATGTTGAATACCTAAGGACCTAAGGTAAGCTGTGATCAGGTGGGGAAATTTATGGCCGATTAGTGATCTATCGACAGACGCCCCAGGTTGATGATCAACAAAATGACCCGATCGAAGATACACTGGCGGATAAACGCAGCTTCGCCCAGAACAGCCGAAGGAAAACTTAAATTTTTGAAGAAAGGCCCGAGTGTTACAGCTAGCAAACGATCTCGTATGCTAAAGCCAATACTTAGTAGGTTTGGGTTCATCAGGCACACCAATTAAAAGATATGAACGATATCATCAAGCTTTGGTCAAAGTGACAACCTGGAAGGTTTTCTACAAGTTGTGACATTAACGTTTTCCTACTGCTACCAACGAATCTATCTTCTTAACCAATCTAATCAAAGACAATTGGAGCTTCCGCGACCTTAATGAAAAGGTGGCTTTCATGTAAACAATGACGCGAGGTCCAACGAGAATTTTAGAACCTAATGGCTTCAATTTATACCGGCTTTTCTGTGATAATAGTAAGAAAAGAGCTTTGTGGTCACTCATGTAAAATAGTTTCTAGCAATTGTGCAACGCTATTTCGGCGGAATTTGAATCACTTTTACCATTGAATTGGCATAATTCCATTCTGGCTCAACGTGAGATAAAGCCTGGCTTATATAGTAAAGACACTCTGAGATAACTACAGGACAGATACGCAAATTCTCCACATATTTTACTATGCATTCAGGGATAATTTACAATTAAACGAAAATAAATTAGCTGTCAAAAACGGAACAGGAGGCTCTATAAAAAGCCGCAGGGAGTTTTTACTTCCTTCAAAAGTCTCCTTGGTTATCCGTTCATTGGCAGTCATGCTAGCATCTCCTCCCTTGAAACTCGTGAAGCTCGCTACCACTTTGTTTTTGCTGGTCTATTCATCTGCCATTATCTTTCGTTTGGCTGGTGACTTAGACAGTAATGAGAACTCTGCGTTTCTTGCTTCACAAAAAGCCCGTGGAATGACAAGACTTTACGAATCGGCAGAGTCACTTTCAATTGACTGGTCACGATTTGCTTACGTGCAGTATGCGACAAACTCGGACTATCTTTGCAATGCTGTTATGATGTTCGAACGTCTACACCAATCGGGTAGTCGAGCTGATCAAGTGCTCATATATCCAACAGAATTTTCGTCAGAGGGTACGGCCACATCTTGGCAACAAACCCTGCTTCAAAAAGCTCGCGATGAATACAATGTAACATTAAAGCCAGTTGAGTTAATCAGCCGAGAGGGTGGTGGTGAGCGCTTGCTTTGTCTACTTGTTGCTTTGATTCAGTAGTCGTGTTCGAAACTTGACATCTAATGACGCGCATAGACCGAACCTGGAGCGAGAGCTTCACCAAGCTCCTCGCATTCAACGAAACACAATATTCTCGCGTCCTATGTCTAGACTCTGACGCAACACTATTCCAGGTAACATTGAATCACGAAATTGAGGATCTGACAAACTAAGATGCCAGTTTCCAGAATATGGATGAGCTCTTTCTGCTTCCCGCATCCCCGGTGGCAGCGCCTCGTGCGTACTGGGATGAGCCCGATTATGGCTTTTTAGGGTCTTACGTGATGCTCATACAGCCATCTGAATTTGAGTTCAACAGGATAACAACAGCTATCATGGCATCGAATCCGGGCGAATATGACATGGAAATCATTAACAAGTTGTACAGAGGTAATGCTCTGGTGATACCTCATCGGCCTTATGGCCTCTTGAGCGGCGAGTTCCGGAACAAAGAGCATTCGAAATACTTGGGAAATTTGGAGGAAGATTGGGACCCGGAAAAGGCCTTGAGAGATGCCAAGTTGGTTCACTTCTCAGATTGGCCAGTGCCAAAGGTAGCCAGGTCCCGAGATCATGAATATTTTCACAAAGATACTGAAACTTCTTCTAGCCTTGGTTTCATGATCCAAAAATCACCATGAATGAGCAACCCTCTTGCGTCAGAATCGGAAGTCCGCAATTCGATGATTGCCGGTCTCGGGATATATGGCTTGAGTTGTATGCGGACTTTGCAAGGCGACGGAAAGTAAGAGTGTTCTTCGTCGAGTGGAATGATTTTTGGAATGATGATTGATCTTTCTATTAGACCATTTGCCCTCAGGAGCTTCATGTTAAAAGTGCCCGGCACTTTTGAAGCTCCGTTTTCTTGAACACAGATGTGATTCCAATTGCCACAGAATAATGATTTATATACTGGAAGCAAGATCTCAGAGGGTAGCGAAATGGTCGGCTGCAAAAAAGGCCGTCGCGATCCAATGTCGACGACTTCTCAGTGTCAGACTGGACAGATCTGATGTCCATTACTGTACCATCGCTCTCTTCTCATATTTATTTTGGTCCATGATTTCAGATGTACAACTAGGCCAAAATAGGAATCCGCACCAAGCCTAGTGGTTGGTGGTTTATAATCAACTCGCTAAGCGATATGCAGGCTACCACAACTATATACATCCTTCTACGTACATGTAGGGTGCACCACTGTTTGGAACGAACTTAGAGCCTCGCCAAGGCCTCTTGCGGCCTCGCTGTTAGGCTGCCGTCATGGCGCTCGACTTCGAAATCGTTGTGATGCCTCCGCATAGTCCAATACCGCATCAACAGTGCTGGCCCGCGTGGCAGTGTTTGGCTTACTCTTCTTATCGTCTTCACAGCCCCCAGAGGGACTTGACACGCTGTTGAATGCATCACCGGCTTTCCTCCGTAGCTCCTGTCGAAGGTTTCTCAATCTCGGGCAGTCTACAAGCACGCGGACCACGGTTTCTTGTGCGCAGCACACGCATTTGTCGTCTTCGGCGTGACCGTGAGCCTTGCGGTATGCTGATAGCCATGAGTGTCCGGTCTGTAGTTGTGTCAGCAGGTAGGCTCGGTTCCTCGGCAGTGAGCCATATAGCCGCCTAGTGTATTTGGATGGCAGCGATTTGTCAATTCTGCGGTGGCTCCATTTTGTGGACGTTCTCAATGTGATCGCGAAAAAATGATTTCTCCCTGGAAATTAGGGGGCAGAATGGATGATTCTTGCCTGGGCTGGCTGCCTCCTTGGCCAGTCGATCCGCTGCATCGTTTCCTGGGTCTTTGATCTAAGTAAAGGCTGCCGAGTTCGTGCGTGTGAATGATGCCGCGAGCACAAAAAATTTTCCTACAGAAAACCCATAGTTCTCCTCCTTGTAATATAAGGCGCTGCATCTTATTCACAAATGTAGAAACAAGCCCATGCTGTTATGTGCTCTTCAATGTTAAGATGGTCACGAGGAACCGCCGTTCCAAATAAGGATCTTTAGAGCGAAGTAGGACCCCTGGTTATCCAAGGGCTGTTCGAGGCGCTTCTGTAGACTTAGGCAACTTGGGAAGAGCACCTTTTTCCTAAATTGTGTTTACATTGTTCAGCCGCTAGCAGAACATTCCGGCGAAGGTTTAAACGTTTAAGCGGTGACAAAAATGTCTATATGGGTTAAAAGTAATGTTTACGGGGTGAAAACGGTGAATAAGATGCTTGTAATCATCCAAAAAAAAAAGAATTATTTAATCACCTGGTTATCAAGGAAGTCTATGAGGTGATTGAAATTCTATAATTGAGGTCATTTTCGGGCGGCGCAACTTTGGCGTTTGCAGACGCTCCATTAATTCCTCATAAGTGAGGGGAAGGTGGTGAAGCAAGTATATTATTTGCAACAATTGAGCCGATATCTGGGGACAGTTTGCTCAAGCTCGACTTCTGAGGGTAAAACGCTCGGACTTTAATAATTCTTGGGGCTCGGCGCATGGCTAGCCGTATATGGTGAAAGCGATGCTCGCTCACCACTATAGAATCGCCATCCAGCTAACGATCATTTCTAAAAATTAATCCTCGAGATCTTATTAATCAGTGAGGTTTGCTGCCATTTCAGCCTTTTTAATAACTTATACCATATATTCACGTGCCTTTTGTCAACTACGGTTCGATGCAAGTGCGAAAATGCAAATCCTTCATAGGCTCCTAACATTCGTGCCTTTCATCGGAGCTTTGGCCACTTCAACCAGCTATAGTTGTGACTCAGAAACTACCGCAGCCTCAAGCAGCCTTGGGTCCATCTCTGGCTACCGAGCCGATTGGACATCTATCCCCCCGAAAGGCTTGTACAGCACGTCTGGATTTGGTTCTGAATCGGCTCCACATGGAATTGGAATAGCTTACCAGGGAAATATTGGCATCCCGTACTGTAACAATATCATTGAAGTGACCGCTACGGACGCCAGAGAATACAAGTATGTCGCACGGTTCGAAGGTTCGAAAATGGAAGAATGGACCGTCGCTGTTTGGAACAAGTTTGGCCCTGATGGAAAGATTGGGGGGTGGTTTGGCAAAGCCTGCAGATCCTTCACCCTCAAAGCCGGTTCTATTCGATATGTTGCGTTTGACGAAGATTCCCAGGGCGGTTGGGCAGCTGCACCAAACTCACCCATCCCAACGGATGAACACGGCGCTTTTGCTTCAACTTGGGGCGAGTTTGATTTCGGCTCAAGGATAAATCATGGGTGGACTGGTTTTGATGTCTCCGCCATCGTCGCCCAAAACGCAAGATTGGATGTTCAGGGAATGAAAATATGCGATGTGCTCACTCGGACTTGTTCATCAATCACTGCTAATGCTGCAGCGGTCAGTAATGCTTACACACAAGAGAATTTCTACAAGGGTGGCATTGGGGGTAACATTGCACCTGGCCCAGTTAGACTCAACGTCACTTTGGGTTATTCCTAAGAACCAGCCACATGATTGTTACTATTCGCTTGTATGCGGAGAAATGGAAAAGTTGCCAGGGCTGATTAGATCCGCTTATGAGTGCGTTTCGGGTCTACTTCCCGGGAATCAAGTCAAAAGGATATTTGGTACATAAAGCTGATTTCGTGGACATCTGTATGCCGTGGTGGGCTGTGCTCTTTACGTGTACTTTTGCAATATCGGGCGACCGTGTCATAGCTTGGCCAAGCACTATGGATACCAGAGGAGGATAGTTGCACTTAGTATGGGAGAGTGATGAAATGAGGGAGAAACAAAGAGCATTGCATTAGCGACTACTGGATGACGGTAAGAAAATGAGGCATCCCTCGCCCGGGCCAAGTATCAGCAAGGAATTATGCGCTTATTACTTAGAAAAGAGAAAAACATTTCGCGATGAATAAATAGCCCAGAAATCCTGGGTTCATTTATTGAAACCCTACCACGACAATGCCCCATCTTCTATTCTTTAAGCTGCGACCGCAGACGGAGCCCCCGCACAAAGCCAGGAGATCCAACGTTGCAGGGAATCCGACGCCTCCTTGTTGAAAGGATATTTGCTTGAGGCTTAGCGGCTACGGTATCTTGTCCCAATATTCGAGCCTGTGGATTACGAGGCTTCCGGACACGCGACCGATCCATAATCTGTTTTGGGTACCTTTTTATACCCTGAACTGGTCGATACATGACCTGAGGCATGGATCTCGGGTGTAACTCGCCCTCGGTTCTAGTTTCGAGCTTTATCGGACTGATCGGTGGAACTTGATTCCGGTGAGTTGCAAGGCCTTTCCCCTCAAAGCACTTGACCAGCATCTGTGCCGCTGAGGCTCGCTCGTTCGGATCGACTCTCGCCATTTCTTGGATAATTTCAATCTTTGATGCCACCTCCAAGATGGCCTGATGGGCATGTTGGAGGGACTTAAACTGCTCTGATTTTTGGCGAAATCCCTCGACATCCAGTGTCCATGCCATTGTTACAAAAAGGGACCAGACATCCATCTTGTGTGTCTGGATCTCATTTTGAAACACCTCCGGTGCCATGTACAATGGGCTCCCAACAGAAGTGACAGCGCTAACAGTGCGGTTGCATAGACCGAAATCGCCGAGCTGGAACTGATAGTGCGCACCCGGCAGTGAAGTATAAAGAATGTTTTCCGGCTTTACATCTCGATGAACAATGCCGTTCGCGGCGAGACAATCCAACGCCTGAAGCATCTGGTGGAAGACACAGTGTGCTAGGTTGGTTATGGATGGAAAACTATCGTTAAGAACCAAGGATCTAAGGCTGCCGTCCTTGAGGCCCATGAATATCTCCGCAGACGGTCCTTCCCAGCCTTGGGACGTGATATAATCGACGATGTGCGGCTAGGGGAGCGTTAGTTCAGAGCGCGAGAACACGGAAGGGTTACGAACGTGACTGATCTGGGACAAAGTCTCGACCTCCCGTTTCAGTGCATAATACAATGACTGCCTCCACTCTGCCTCCTTCGAAGCTTGAACAGGTTGTTGTAATATCTTAACGGCGAGGAACCTGCCGGTGTCGATATCGATGGCCTTGTATACAACCCCGAACTGTCCGGATCCAAGTGTGGCGACTTTTGTATATCTCATCTTCAGCTGTTGAAGGCCTGGAGTGTGGATTCTGGTCTGCCTTTGAGACGGTAAAACTGTTTCCAACTCATCGGTCGTCCGAGCTAGTCGGGGATTTTCCTCGTAGTCTTGTGTGAAACACTCTCGGCTTCTTATTTTCTCCGCCGTTTCCGTAGGATCTTGATGCCACAGCAACTCGAACTGAACAAGATCTTGTGATCTGCCACCCATTCCCAGAACATTGTTCAGCTTCTTCTGAACCACTACTTGACGAACGCGCCCGTGCTCGAATGGCGTAGCATTGTCGCCAAAAACCTGCGTTGTGTGACCATGAGACCTGTCGTAAAGCATAATGACATTAGTTGTTGGCTCAATCTCGAAAGAGCATTGAATCTTGGCGATGCTGGTGCCCTCCACAAAAACGTCCGTATCCCCACGCCCCAGGGTTGCAATGGTATGTCGGGTTCTTGACCGTATATGGAAGCCAATGTCGAGGACAATGGTGCCATCAGTCGATTTCGAAACAAGGTGTTGGTTCCAAGGATGGCTGACGACCCTTTTGGCTCGTTCGTTCAGAGGCTTGAGGGAGAAGAGAGCAGGTCGCCGATGGTGTGGACGCAACGACATGTTGAAGCAAAATTGACCAGAAGAAAATCCCAAACCCGCGGGGCTGCCCAGGGATTATTAAAGACATGGTCATCTGGCACTTCGGTAGAAAAAGTGTGGTTACGCGCCGTGCACCGGGAATGTTGAGGCTTACTCGTTTCAGAGAACACGATCAATTGAAATGGGTTGGCAAGCGGCGCTGAACGTCAGGCGGCTACTGATTGGGTATGGCTTGTTGAGTCAAGTAGGGCTACTTGCACGCTAGTGTCGCAGCTCAGCGCTTAAATTGCACAGGATTCTGTCACCTTTCCCCCCTTATTTGGCTCACTCCCGCCCTGAATTCGTTTCTTGTTTTATCCGACGACCCGATTCTCTTGAAATGCCAGACTGCATTAGAGCTGGCCTATCTGTTATTGACACTGCGCTCGAAACCTTCGTTAAGAATCCGGCGGAACTCGATAGCGACCGGTCGCGTTTCGACAACCCCTCACCATCCTACATGTCTCATCAGTCGCACAACTCAACGCGATCCCAGAGCCCCCACGGCCCTTCCGAGAGGCAGCAGCATCGTGACCGTCGACAATGGCAACTGAGGAAGGACCACGAAGCATCACGTCCCTATCGGCAATTTGACGCTCAGGTCGACGAAATGGAAGCCCATATAATTGAAGGGATTGAAACCCGAAAACTGACAGTTCCTGACGGGACAAATATGCACAAACTCGCCCGAGACACAGTGAAGAAGGACTGGATGGAACAAGGAATCTGGAATGAAGGATGGGAGAACATGCCTCAAGCACGTTGGATGCATGAAGAATCACCTGGAATTTCATCTACATCCGCCACAGACATTGATGCAGCACCGAAGCTCAACCTGTTTTCTCCCCTGATGAATGCAGACTTATCGCCGAGTCGACCGTATGGTGGCCAAAAATTAGAACACCCCGTTAAGCGACGAGACAAACAGAAGCTCGGAGGCGAGGCATCGCGCCCATTTCATCAATTCATCTATCAGGTATCAAAGGAGCGCGAACGAATACAAATTGGTCTCCCGGACGGAGCTGCCTCTTCTGCCTCTGCAGACATCAACACAAGAGCTTACGAGAATGTGAAATGTATTTGGGTCAAGAGAGGCATTTGGTACAACGAATGGGGCACGCTGCCGGGGATGCTGTGGAAGCACGAGCAACCTATACAGGCTTCTGACGACAATTTTATTCCAAGCCAGGCAAAGCCCTCGGAGGACGGGGATTGCAACCCTGAAAATGTCTCTTCGATTTTTAATAGTTGTCTTCCCGTCGAAGCAAGTCATCATTCTCCGATGGCAGGCCAAGTGGGTCGTATGATGAAAAAGGCTGTTGGCCATACCGAGAGGAAGTCGTCAAGACAAAAGGTTTCCAAAACTCGCAAGCTGGAGTCATCGAGTATCAGGGTCGAAAAAGAGGGTTCTCAGAACCCAACCTTTGGATTGGATTTGCATAATCAGGGAACCCAAAATGCTGTGAGACGTAGAAGCAAGCGCCTACAAAATCAAGACCTTGCTCATGCGGATTTCCGAAGCAAAATACGTCGAACAAACCAGATCAGTGCGGCCACTGCCGGGTGGTTTGCGAAGCCTTAGCCAATATTCAAAGGGAAGCGCAGGCAGTGAGATAATGGGCAATAGTATTACAGTAGATTACGAACTCGGTTATATCTGCACACTTTTATGACTCAAGTCCCGGAGAACAAATATGACATACCCTCAGCCAATGTTAGTTCACCGCTCTATTATTGTACGATCAGATTTTGTAGTCTCGACCGTCTATCTCAGTCGCACAGCCGGAATGTTCATTTGGCAGAATAACCTCCACCGATTTTGCTGGATTGATCTCCACGCACCATGATATTATGTTGCAATATGTAGCCAACATATAGAAATCACGAGTCGTGAAGGACTGCTCACCCTTCGCTTCGTTGAGCACGGACGAAAAGTTCCCCAATCGTACACATGGGTGACCGCGAACTTCGAAGTATACAGAGCTGCACGTGACCTTTATGTTTAATTTACTTACAATGCGCCATCAGACTCTTTTTCCTCCCGAACGGAACCAAGATCCGCAGAGTATTGTAGCAGTCCGCAGCTTTTGACCATGTCACAATAGAGACTCAAATCAGTCATCTGAACAAGTTCTCATTCGGGAACCAGAGCAAGAGTTTTTATGTCAGCGCTCTTTGGCGGACATTGACTTTTGAGGCTGTTTTGCTGACCCCGAAGATAGGAAACTTTATCTCGAATGGTTGAATTCCGTTTCCTTCCACTGTGTAGCTTGATCTCATGTTGCACCAGTTAATCATCTGCAACCTGCTCCGATGTTGCCCGGAAGTGAACAAGCTGCATAGCTGAAAGTGGATGTCTCCCTTTTGTACACACACGCCCATTCCAAGATTAAATTGTGTGCCATTTCGAAGGCTATTGCTGCGACAACCGTGTTACTAGCAATACCTAAGAGTGACCACTCCACAGAGATGCCAAAATCGGTCGAAAAACTTTTCCAGTCAAAAAAGGTGCACATTGCCGTTGCTACTCTGTCAACGAAAGCCTCCTTCATAACCCTGCGCGACGAGCCCGTGACCTTTTCAATGCGAACAATGCTCCGTCCACCATAGCTCGCTTTGTTGCATTGATCGTCGTCGTCGGCCATGAGATCCGCTTGAGTCACATTGTGTTCACTCATGACTTTCTGAGATATAAAGAGCGCGGCTTTCGCTTCTGCCTCCGACGCGTTGGCGTGATAGGCACTGTTCAGACATTTTTGAATTTTGTGTAGAACACCCTTGTCGGCTCGAGACGTCGTCGAGTTTGATGCTCGCAAGCAGTTTTGATGACAGTTGCCTTCGGAATAGGCTTTTTAGGAGACATTCTGAGTCCAGATGTTGAATGAAAAGACAAGGAAAATTGACAGTCTAATTGAATTTGCAAGAAGAGATGGAAAAAGCTATGTTCCTTGTCCCCGGACACGGTAATTTATATAGACTTTATGCTTTGTCGGTCCGCATTGTACTGTACATGCATTGTAACAACTCAAGGTTTAAGCAATTGGACGAAGAATATTTTGTAAGTATAAGAGCCTCTCGATGCATCACTCTCCCTCAAGTTACTACTCCCACTCGGTTAACCTCCGTCCCCGGCCTCTTCGGTCTCACAATTCCAACTGTCCGTCAAACTAAACTTGGTCTCAAAGTTCTTATCTACTGCCTGAGGAGGCTCCTTTGACTGCTTCATCAGGTGTAATTAATTATAAATGTTAGTGACTGGCTTTGTATCATCTCAAGGGTAACCAACAGCTTTGATGGGCTATTCTGAGACACTATTTGGGCGCGAAGTTGTGGTAAGTGTCGAGGTACTCGCCCAAGGCGTCTGCTGACAGCTAGTGCCCAGGTAAGCTGACGCAGATCTCCAGAGCTTCGATTGGGTGTAGAGTGCATTTTCAGCCTCGTTTGCGTAGCTGCATGGATGCGCTTTGCGCGATTTTTAAGGTCTCTCAGCCTATCGATTTCCAAGGATGCGTGGCGCTGCATGTCGACGTGGTCATCCTATGTAGCCAAAATCACAGCGTGAGGCTGAATTGAAAAGGCGGGGCCAAAGATATGCACTACAGAGAGAAGGGGGGGTCCAGCACCGACTTTCTATTTCCTAGCCAACATTCACTTCCTTCCGGTCCCATCTCTTATTTAGCCCTCTTCACCTTCTATCCTCCTCTATTTTCGGGTCCTGATCTGCCGCCGATCCACAATCATGCCCCCGTTCACGACAGCCGAACGCATCCGCGCCGTGGAAGTCATTCTCAACTATGAGTTCCATGATAAATCTCTTCTCGTGAAAGCTCTGGAAGCTGCCGGGGCCACAATGGCAAGCCAGGGCAATAAGCGGCTTGCGCTTATCGGGGACGCTGCCCTGAGGCTCGTTCTTTATGAGTTTGGTTATGAAGACCAAGCGTCCATTCGTGAGATCCCTCAATATTCATTCCTTGTTTGGGTGATAATGAGAAAAAGGTGACATGACAAATGCACAGAAT
Source organism: Penicillium corylophilum (assembly GCA_018410145.1). Lineage (NCBI taxonomy): Eukaryota > Fungi > Ascomycota > Eurotiomycetes > Eurotiales > Aspergillaceae > Penicillium > Penicillium corylophilum. The sequence continues at coordinate 37,169 of JAGUQL010000024.1, forward strand.
ACTCGGGCCACGAACGAAAACCTGGCGCAGATAGGCTTTTCCCTGGGCTTGGATGTCTACATCCAGCTGAACCCTTCAGCCCAGGGCGTTGTCCCTGGGCGGCTGATGGCAACTACCATCGAGGCCATCATTGGCGCTGTCTATCTCGACTGTAATAAGAATATTATGGTCATACGTCTGTTGATTATTCATCTGCGCGTCATGCCGACGCTCTAGTGAATATCCTCGGGTAAGTAGGGGAAATGCAACGCCCCGTTCCCAGCTTGTATTCATCTTCTAAATGCTGGTTGATACTTTAGGTCGCATTTCCCGGGGGTGTTTGTATACCCTTGCGGCGATAGTTGCTGGCAGATGCCCTGGTAAAGTGGCTTTCCATACCCTGACGAGGGGGACGCCTTTGGTACCATGTGTCCCACTCGTCAGGGTCTGAAAAGCCTCTTTATGATGGCATCTGGTAGTTAGTATAGTTGGAATAGTATCTGAATACTCCTATGGGCGCCAGTCATTGGCATATGTCTAGCACGGAGATCTCTCCAGACCTTTTACGGCAGGAAGCCCCTTGGTACCCAGGCTCCCTATCGCAAAAGAGCCGGCCAGATCTCCGCGCTAGCCAAATATCAATGAATGGTGTATGCACTTGTTTTTGGTTCCTATGTTGATTTGTTTGTTTCTATTGGGACATATTCAACATCTCGTCCGCTGATTTATTGGCTTGGCTTGAAATGTTTTATTGTTTCATATTTCTAGGTCTCTCACGATTGCCCAACGATTCAACATCATAGGGTCATCGAGCGTTCTTGGACATTTCCAGTCATCAAATTTAATCTAGTCACTCATTTTGACTACATCCTCAAACGTTCTAGAATCCTATAGTATATGAATTTTTCAACCGAAAGCTCACACTAAATTCATCCGCTCGAATTCGAGGACCTTCAACGAAAACACTTTGGTTGCCACTGTAATGTATAAAGTCTTTCTCTCCAAGATGAATGGGAGCCCCGCATCCATCGAGGAGAAGCCGACGCACATCACCTTACAAGATGAATTTCTGGTGGCCCTCAGTTTTATGCGACCCGCTCAATTCTTGGTCCACGTTAAATCCTTAGCAGTGGGACCAAAAACCAATTGTCAAATGTGTATTGATCAGGGCAATTTTGGGATCTTTACAGGAACCAATTTAGTCGTTCTAATCATGGTATCGGAGTTATGTCTGAATTTAGGGGAAAAGAGATGTAATCTTCCCGGTAGGCCTTTATTCTGCGCAGAATTCATGAGTAATATAATGTGATGAAACTGGATTAAATCTTGTAACATGAAGCTGAGGTGCAAATATAGTAGCATTTTATATAGGCCCAGCGACAGACTGCATGCTACGAGAGGGAGAGCGTCAAGTTTCCGAATATTCAATAGTCAGACCTGCGTGCCGCAAATGGCCTTCGGCACTCTCCTCCCTTACTCCAACCGTGTCAATACACCAAAAGAATGAAGACCTTGGTCCCAGTTCTCCTGAAAGTAGTACGAATTACGCCTCGTGACGCCCTTAAGCTCGGCAAAAAAACTCCTCAATTGGGTTGAGGCCCGGCGAATGAGGAGGAAGATAAATTAACGTGACTCCAGCAACGGTGCATTATCCATAACAAAGACGGATTTTGGCTCTGGCCATCTTCCACGGTGCCGAAGAAGCTGGTCAATGAAGTCCTCGAACACAGTGGCATCCGTTGAACCGCGATGCTTTCGGAATTTAACAATCGGCTTGGCTTACGCGTGCCCATGAAGGGAAAACAGGACCTTAATGAACATCAAACCACCCTGCAGAACATCAAATAGATCACCAATCTTGGTATGCGGCAATGACCAGATTATAGCAATCCGGCACTTGGATTCGGGGAAACGTTGGGAGGCCCTGGAAACTTCGAACAACTCTTTTGTGCATCTTGAACTCGTTCTTGAGTGAGCCAGGCTCTATATTCAGCGGAACTGGATACCGAGGGATGCGGCCGCCGGCCAAAAGGCGCCGTAACTAGCCACCGAATACTTTAATTTTAGTTGATTTTGCGAATCAATTAGGAACGAATTTATTTTCCTTCTATTTTGTTGTTGCCAGGGGGAAGGGGCGGGAAGTGGTCTACTTTGAAGGAATGAGGTATCGAGCTGACAGGTGGTAATTTACCACCAGATACATTTCGGCGGATTCCTGCCGCTCCACTCGTTATAGTAAATCGGGTCTCAACGGGAGAGAGGAGCTCCAGTATGATAACACTACCTTCTTGGTAGCGGTGGCGGTGTCTTTAAGTACCCTCGATCGTTTCGATACCCACCCCTTCCAAGTGTAATCCCATCATGCTCAAAGGTCAACAAACTCATCATATGACAGATGTGTATCCAAGAGATTTTCACTCGCTTGCTGCATCTTCACCGAAACAAGATTATCCAGACCATCCAACTCCTCCTGTGACAAAAGGGTAAGTCTATCTTCAAGCGAGCCCTGACCAAAGTATTTACGGTCAAGAAACCACCAGTAAATGTCATCAAACATAAAACTCTTCCTTGCAGCAAGACAGAACCAAAAGAGCCCGTTCTCCATAGACTGCGCCATTCGATTCGATAGTCGTTGAGAATTTGTCATTATCCCCTTTTGTATTTGTTCGTTTTCACAGGACCGGAGTATCGTGAGAAAAATCTCAAGACGTGGTGTGTACCGATGCAAGAATGCGTTCAAGTCCGACTCCCAAGTCTCAGGGCTTTCGAAGAGAAGCCACCATGGCGCAGTGTAGGTGAACTCGGCAGGCGCAACATAGGTAAATTCCCAGTCGATAACCCCGGTAGTTGTCAAATTTGGTCCAGAAACAAGTACATTCGACGGACGCAGATCATCACAGTAAAGGTGAAAGGGGCCTCGCTGGTCAATTTGAATATCCTGCGCAATTTTCCTGAAAAGGCAGCGAGCAATGTATTTTTTACGACAATCCAGCTCGTCGTCAATAGCATCATTGCGTTGGTACTGGATGTGGAGAAGCTGTTGCGTTGCGAGTTCTTGGAAGTATTCGCTGGCGGTGACAAAAATCTTCTCGGCGAAAACACCAGGAGGAAGGTTTCCAACACGTACAAGCTCATTCATGTTCTGAGTCATTGGTCTTCCCCCCACTTTCCACACACCTGGGCCTTCTTCCACCAGAGCCCCGATGCAGGTGAAGGTCGGTTTTGACAGCTCGAGAATAACCTGAGCCATCCCACGATAAGCAGATTGAATGTCAGAATTAGACACATTTGGGTTCAAACCGGGTGAGTCAAGCATAGGATCTTGCAAGCGCTTGGACAGCAAGGTGCCCTCAAGCACTGTCATGACGATGTAAGGACCGCACCCCCAACGACCCGCACCTAAAATAATGGGGACAGGAATTTTTGTGTGCCGCGACAAAAATCTCATAACTGAAGCCTCATTTCTGGATTTTTCGGTGCGAAACCGACTTCGCCCTAGAATGGGAAACCGAACAAGGGCACGAAATCCATCCTCAAAAACGACAGTACAGCAGATATTGTAAGCGCCAGTAATGAACCCCGTCACCTCAGTCGCGCGGCCAGTTCCAGGACGGTGCTGGCTTGCAAGTTTCAGTGGCAAGTCAGGTGATTGTTGGGTTAGCAGCCGGAGCCAGGCCGCGAAGAAAGTTTGGTTCTGTTCCTCAGCAAGATGGTCCCAGTTCATGTCTAGGGTCAGGTTTGAGATTCGCGATTGAAACCTGGCTCGATATGGGGCAAGGGTAACGGGCTCCTGAGTAGCCACCCAAGTGATGTGAGGAAGTAAAAATTTCAAGTGTGATTTTTTGCGTAGCGTGGGGTAGTTGGACCGAATTGTTTGCCTAGGAGTAAAAGGGAGTGCAGGATCAGAAATAGAGAGAAATTTAAAGGGGAATCACGTGTCGAAGTGGGAACCTCCCACTCCGAATGCGAAGCCGTGGTTCGCTTCGGTCGCAAAGCGGCGGCGGGTGTGATGCAGATTGAAAATACCCTTGAAAGGAGGCGCTGGGACGCTCGGTGGGTGATTGGTTCAAACACTGTGACAGCTGTGCAGAAGCCACATGTGCTCCTGGGACGCTAGATAGTCAGGCAAGCTGGAACACATGCTTCCCCGCTTCTTTGAGGAGGTCCACTGGAAATACAAATAGTCAGTAGATTTCCTATCTTGTCTATGAATTTCTATTGATTCCCTTCCAAGCACACAACTTACTCATCGAGACTCTTCCTATCTCGTTCTCCGGCTACATTTTATCCACTTCAATCTCACAGCTGCATCATGAGTGACACAGTCGATAAGAAGAAGAAAGCTCGCGATACTCTAAGCTCAATCTTCTCTTATTACAAAAACAACGAAGAGACCATCGAAAATATTCCTTCTTCTTTCATCAGCGATTCCAGTCGTGATATCCCCATCGCCGTTCAAATCCCCTCTGCCGAACAAACCGAGGAATTGAAGAAGACCCTTAAGGAACTTCTTGGAATCAAAGACGTGATCGATGGCCTATCGGATCGGGATAGGCAGCTCATGACCGAGGCTGCCAATGCAAGCACCATCAGGCGCCGGGGAAACAAAAAATGAGGGGGGACAACTCAACGATCGTGCTGTAAAACACTTACACGCGAAATGCGAAGCCTGCTGGGGAGAGTAGAGGTCACTTTATCAATTTAGCAGCCACGGGTTTTCTCAACGCCACCAGAAATCTTGGTTCATGAGGTATCAACTGCCGGATCAGTGCATTAAACTCCTTCCATTTGGCACGTTGCATGGACTTAGTCAAATCACATCTCAATATACCGTCTAAATGAATCAAATCCGCACACATGAAGTTCGGCTTCTTTTCTACGCTGGTCGATTTCTAGCTATTCAAAGGGGGCCATTGATGATTCATCAAACATTCAATTAATTGCGGCGGTGAATTTGTACGTTACTGGAGTAACCACTCGAACTTGGAGGTCAGACTTTCTTCTTTCTGAGCCTCCCCTTCGCCTCTTCTTTTGCGTTGGCTTGAACTTTTTGAGTTTTTTTTTCTTTGCTTTTCGCTTTTTCTTTCGCCTTAGCCTGCGCTTTCCTTTCTGCTTCGGCCTTTTTCTTCATCTTGGCTTGCGCTTCTAATTCAGCTTTGAGCTTCTTCCGTTTAGCTTTTTCTTGCGCCTTAGCCTGCGCTTTCCTTTCTGCTTCGGCCTTTTTCTTCATCTTGGCTTGCGCATCTAATTCAGCTTTGAGCTTTTTCCTTTTCGCTTCTTCTTGCGCCTTTACTTGCGCTTTCATTTCCACTTCGATGTTTTTCTTCACCTCTTTTTGCGCTTTCGCTTGAACTTCCTTCCCATCTTTGAGCTTTGTCTTTGACTCTTCTTGCGTTTTGAATTCAACCCGGTCAGAAGTTGGTTCCCAATAAGCCATCTTATTTGCTCCCTTTGCCCAATTCACTTCTTGTCTGGCTTTGGGATTATCCTGCAACCGACAACTTTGGTTGACTTCACTTCCGCGCAAGGTCTTGTCAATCAGTGCGTATGACAGGCCCATCAAAGCTAATAGCGCAAACCTAGACGACAAAAGAAAAAAGAACATCGACAACACGACGACTGAAGCGGCTTGGCCTGTACCACTCTTAATATGGTGAGGACCAGTTGACAAACTCGGTGACGTTGAGTTCTCTCGTTGAGCTTCAGCTTTCTCCACGCAGTCGATTGGCTCAGCAAGCGGATATTGTTTTGGGCGAGCCATCAACGTCTTAAGTCGCAGTTTGTCTCCGCTGCGTCCTACCTCTCTCCATTTTGTCTTTTTATTTCGCAATCCAAACTTCTGTATCCAAGTGGAGTATTTATCCTCAGGCCATCTTTCGTATAAGTATTCTTCGCTTTCTGTCACCGTTGGATGAACTAGAACAATCTGGCGTACAGCGTATTGGCCAATTTGACCTCGAACAATAGGCTCCTCTATCGCTTGGTAATTTGTGAGGCCCGATGGGTGGAACCGTTCAGGTGGTGGGGGTGAAAGCACCGTGACTTTTTCGCCTCTGGCTATATGCCAAGCGAAGACCGCCGAAGCACCACGGATATATTGACTCCAATGATGGGGTGACATTTTCGACTTCAAGCATTCTGGATGTTCTTCGTCCATCAACGGACCCATTGCTGTGGTTAATGTCTGGAGATGATGCTTGTCAGCCCATTCTTGGGCCTTGTCGCGAGGTACACCACTCCAGAGGACTTGACCGTTGTGAATCCAGTCGTTTGATTGAAATCGTTGGAAAATCTGCGCTGCCTCCTGGCCAGTCAGGTACTGACTGAAAACCCTGATGAGCGGTGTCTGAGGCGGGCTTCCGTTAGAAAGCCATTGAGAGATGTCCTCGAGATCCATCATGATTCTCGAACGCGAAGGACGCAATTCACTGGGGATTGGGAATGCGCAGGGTAGAAATACTTGGGAGGGATGATTTCTCGTTTGAAATCATAACTCTATACGTGTAGTTCATCTGGTAACCCAAGCAGCATAGCCTACTAGGTTTCGGGGCGCTCTGCTCCCAAGGGCGAATGGATTGAGTAAAGTACATCAGCGTTCTGCACAGTACAAGAGCTTCATAGTTTAAACAGGCTAAGATTGAGAGTTGAGATACAGTGATAGATTCAGTCTCGAAATCGATTGACCAATATACACTCAGCTCTTCCCTGGCCCCACTTATCGTATCACGCACTAAGCCGTATTGGATATCTACCCTCTTGCCATGAAGTATTCGTCGACGTGCGTTCAATGGGCTGTCGTAAATTACAGTGCCCTGAACTATAATATTCCTCATCCATCCGAATCTACCTATCATTATTACGTCAGTCATTCATGCGAGCTTTGTCATCTGCCGTTGTCCAAGTATTACTGTCTCAACACAATCCTTGTTACTGCAGAGTATCAACCTTCTCGTTTTCTGTCATATTTGATTGCAATCATGTTTCATCCTAATAACGTCGAAGATGAAAAGGTCGTGAACGCCGAGAACATAATCTCGTACCGATTCACTGACCGCCTTAGACTTCGACAAGCATTGCAGCTAGCCGATAGTACCCATCAGGACGGGAACAAGTATCTCGCTCTCCTGGGTGATACTGTCATCAAGTTGGTTCTTGTCAAGGAGGGCCTTCGTCGACATGCAACCCGTGGTAAGTGATAACATCCAGCACCCGTAACGACATAATCCTGATCAATTTATCTGTCTCTTTAATAGGCCAGATTAACAACATCGTATCTGAGAAATCGTCCAACGCCTATCTTGCGCAGCAAGGCTTCTCCACAGGCCTTGCAGAATGTGTTTTTAAGAATCAATCCCAAGGGGACACAGTCTACCCGGGCCCTATGGCCACTACCATGGAGGCCATCATTGGAGCTGTCTTTGATGATAGCGGAGAGAAAATTACGGCTGCCAAAGGCGTTATGCAGGCATTGAACGTTTCATGGCTGGAGTGATTTTTCCGTCGCAGGTAACGTGTCTTTTGCCCTCAAAAAGAGTTTAAGTTTGGAGCGACTGCTCGAGTTAATGGGACTCTAGTTACTTCTCGTAGGGGCCTACGGATGCTTCTCTGCTGGGGCTGGTCGATGGGACTACAAAGGCGTGGAAATTGCATTTCGGAGCAGGGTGATGTCTAATTGACCCGCTTTCGAAATGAACCTTCGCGCTTTGTAGTGCCGTCCACTTGCCCTGACAGAGCAGCTTCCATACGCCCTTACGAGAATGAAGTAGGCTTCTTTAGACTATGGTGGTCTTTGACTTGGAATCAACCGTCAAGGATGGCCATTCACTGATAAGAACCTAGGATGCCGTGATTGTGTCGACTCGGGAAACCGGTAAAATGCATCTTCATCAACTGAAGATTGTGTTAATTTCATGGCTTCAACATTCAGTGTTTCATCAACTGGACACAGACGCTCCTTAGTTGTTTGAAAGTCTTATTATTGACTGGTCTCTCAATATACAGTGACTTGTCTCGATCTTGAAGCGTTTAAATATGAAAATGCCGATGTAACAATTATGTCTGGAAAAATGGATTATTTTGCCATTTAAAATGCACGTTCAGCCGTGAAAGAAACACCGATGTGTAACGTACACGCCTACACAGAGAGGGAGCTCAATAGCTTGCATCGTGTAACGGGTAATAGTGGTCTATTTACAGATATAATGCCTTATGTTTTCCTCTCTTCTGATAAGCCATGTTTTCTGGAGGGCGTCGACGTGACGCCTTCAGTTTACTGTCGATTGTTCTGATTACCTATCAATTGGCGTTTGTCCGAACTGAGTTTAATAAAGTTAGCCAATTGGACGAAGAGAAATAAAACTATTTGAAGAATAATCAGAGATAGGGCGCGCTTCGCTTTTAACCTTGGTATCGATTTACATCGCTCAAATGTTGTGGTTGGATTACTCCTGGAAGACATGAATCCGCTCCATGCTATGAAACCTGGCTAGGTTCCTATGTAAGTGGCGCGACGTTGAAATTCTCCAAGTATATAGGGCCTATATTTCACCTTTTTCGTCCGCTCGCAATCCTATTTTGATATCATGAACGTTCGAATCGCCGCGTTAGTCGGTCTGCTTTTTATGGTAGGCGTCAGTGCGCAGAGAACCATTTTCAGCGGGACTGGATTTGGAACCTACTACTACGATGTGAGGCAAGTGGAGGCCTGCAACACATCGTTTGCTGCTCAAAATTCGGGCCCTCTGGAGTGTAGCTCGCAGAAAGCCTTGTCACTGAACCACATGAACTCGAACTATGTGGTTGCCATGAATGATAGTCAGCTTAAATTGGACATGTCAAAGTATTGCGGAAACCGGGTTATCGTCACGGTCAATGAGAAGCAGTCAAATCTACCGCTCTTTATCGGTGATGGATGTCAGCGCTGTGCCGGAGGATCGGCCTCGAGTGACATCTGGGATGCGGTCGGCGCCCCTGGTCTCGACTTCAGTTACTCTGTCCTGGAAGAGTTTTCCGGAGGGGCTGCATGCGCTGACGGTCACGTTCAAATTTCCTGGGACATTGTGGACGACACGGTCTATAGCTTCCCGGATGATGCAAGTTCCAGAACGGTACCTGCGGTGGCTAGCATAAAGCAGTCGACCTCGTCATCTGCGCTTGCAGTGTCCACGTCCCTTTCCGCCGCCAGCTTCATCCATACGTCGGCTACCAATGATCCAGTACAAAGGGTCGTCAATTCCCCGACCCTAGTGACATGTAACAGTGCGACCTGCAGCCGCCTGAGCGGTCCTTGTCCGACAGGGGCATGGCAATGCAACGGAAACATTCTTGAACAATGCCTCGTCGACAGCTGGTCCCCTCGCATCACTTGTGAAGCCGGGATGACATGCCAAGGCGGTAGTCACCCTTATTGCGTACCAAAGCCCACGTTCATAGGCGATATCTATAATGGTTCATAAACATTCTGGGTTCAGAGGGCGCATTGGTCGGGTTTCTGATCTTAGCCATCTTTTGGGCCGGACAATAGGTCCATGGAAAGTCTTTTCGCATAAGAGAGTTTTCAAACAGCGAAGTCACAGGGTAGTCATTACGCTCAGTACAGTAGTCAATCCGCACACTTATCAGATGATAGGCCTCCCGGTCCTTCAGACGCAAAGTAACCTCCAGTACGCTTCAGGTATCGGCATTGTTTTCGCTCTCTAGGCATCACTGTGCATGAGGAGTTAGAACTAAATACAGTAGTTCATTGTCTAGGATCGTTGAATCAATAACAGTGACCGAAAAGTAGCACATAATTGAACACACGCTTTTCTGTCTAGTGGTGGAGTACACGTCCAAGAGGATCTAGTACAAGGTTTCCTTAATCCACTGTGGTGAAGTTAGTTCGACACCATCAGCAATCAAATTGCCTATACTGACCTTGTAAACCCCTTGGCGAGATCGAGAGTCGAATGCTTCCTCGTTGTGTGTGACTGCCTTCAACGCCATAAAAAGCCTCTCTGCACACGCCAAAACGGATGCTTTTGTGGGCTTTCCATCTGCCCGTATACGTCCCCTTGTAGTGACCATGTACCATCCGACGAAGACTTTTATCAACGCGATATTGCGGGTAGTAGCGCCTTCCTCAAGCCCATAGGTATCACGGAAAGGGATTCCGCTAGAATCAAGGAACCTAGATTGTTAACACGCGGGGAAAAAAGGAAATATTGCCGAAAGGCAATCCCTGCTTGCTGAAGTTGCTAAGGAGATGACCCTCCGACAGAAAGAGACGTATCAGGCGGCGCTAATGGCATAGGAATCCCTTTGAAGAACCAGAAAGCGGACAAGAAGACTAACTACTACAAAGGTAACTGCAATTTGGATATTCCACCTCCAAGACCCTGCCCACATTCCGACAAATCATGCCAGTGTGAGAAGCGGGAAGCAGGCCGCGTTCATAGAAGGCTACGCTACTCCTATATAGTTTACTACGTGGAGACTCTAGACCAGAAGGGAAAATGAGAAAGGCTTAACAGGTACATAAATGGAAAACGCACGCATCGAACGTGTCGACCCTGAAACGATAAAAAGACGAATCGACGGCATTCTGATGATATAGAGAAACCTGAGGTCATTACAGCACGTCTTTACAGTCCACGAGGTTTCCGAGCTGTTTAAGGCAAACCACGAGGCCATGGGTGTCCCCTCGCTCAAGGGTATAATCCCGGTCGTTGATTGCTGATAAAAAGACCTCGCATCGAATCAACAGGGCTCTGATCTGCATTGCATCGTTGATATCACTCATGGAAGTCCCGCTCAAGTATCTGCGAACGAGAGCGTTGTGCTTCTCGAAAGCATCAATTGTTTGAGCACGAAGGCTTTCTCCAAGACATTCCCCTCTAATAAGTGTCACAGATACCCGGGCAGCTAAAAGGATAGCTCCCAAATTAATTGTTCGGATTGGCTCCGATATTCGAAGATCTGACAATCGCTCCTCTAACGTGCGTTGGTCAGAAGCTAGATGAGACTCGCACGGAAACCAATCCTTTTGCTCATTGCCGCGCAATAGAAGCCACGACATTATGTGCTCGTATAGAGGGTCATCCTGGAAATGTTGTTTCCAAAGAAATAAAACAATTTTCGCGATTCCAAGACAGCCAAACGTAGTCGAGCTACCGAAGAGCTGTTTCAACAACTCGTGCATAGTATTTAATGCCGTGATCTGCGTTCCTCGCCGTTCGCACGGCGTTTCATCGGCAAACCCAATAGACAACACTTTGCATGGGCCTCTGTATGCTTTTTCCAGTACCCGCGATATATTGATTGCTGCTTCCCATGGTTTGTAGTCAGGTATGTCATTCCGAACTCGTTCGCCTTTCATGAGACAAAGCTTTCTGATTTCTTCCGCGGTTTCTGGAGGACTAAACTTGAACCTCAATTCAGAAAAGGCAGCCATGAAGTGGTACATCAGTAACGCTCTGTACTCTGGCCTGCAGTCGGCGTTGTTGATGGCACAAGATGGATGGAAAGACTGCACGACGACTGTTGAATGCTCCTCGGTGATGCTGATTTCCTTTCGTTCCAGTTGGTAATCCTTTCCCGGGAGCTCAATGCGCTTGAGCCATTCGTCCAAATACTCCTCTCGATGACATCTCAATATAACTTTGGGCTTTTTTGCTCTCAAAACCCGCGCGAGAAGTTCGTGACAGTCCTTGTCCCGCTGCGTTGCAAGTTTATTGGGTTGATAAGAGAATGCGTTCAGCACGGTGACAGTATGTATGCTTCGAGCGCCATTAGAAGCGAAACGAATAAGTTCATCAACCGCTGACAGTGTCTTAGAGCTTTTTACAAATTCGTCAAAGCTGACACTGAATTTGTGAACTCGTCTATCAAGCGGACGTTCCAGGATAATGACCATGTCTGAAAAGCCGCTCGCCAAGTTCTTCGCCTGAGTGATTTCGTCTCCTGGGCGGCCGGACACTTTACCATCGTTCTCAATTATTTGGATGGCTTCTTGATCTCCGCAGGTGGAGAGGCAGGCCGGCGGCGCACCGACCAGCTCTTGCAATGATTTGGGAGTAGGAATGCCAAGGCATGTTTGAAAATTGTGATGGTACATATCTCCAAGGATTAGCAAATTGATAACTGTCGAACTGGAAAGAATAAAAGGTGATTTATGAGTTAACGTGCGAAGAAAAGAGGTTGGATTCCGCATGTTCAGCTGGCGAAACATGTATGATGCTTGGAGTGCAGAGCCAGAGGAACGAATGACGTCATATCTCCCTTCGGGTTTTTAGGCACCCATGCGGCTTTGCCAAATAGAACACAGACGACGGATTGGATCATATAATAGTAATTCAACGATTGCTTCCTCCACCTTTGGTAAATGAGATTGGCCGGTGCTACCATCAACTTGCGTCAGAATAAATCGAGATGCGCCGCTTTGGACGCATTTACGATGTTGTCGAACCTGTCGAGGAGTAAGTATCGTGCTGGAGGCTATCATCCATTGCGCCTCAACGACCTTTTTCACGGGAGGTACCAGATCGTTGGAAAGTGGGCATTTGGCCAATTTTCCACAGTTTGGCCTGCAAAAGACCAAGAGTAATCATTATGCCACTCCCAACTTGGCTATCATTTCCAAAACTTACTCTTTCTTACTCTCCAGGCTCCAAAGATTTGTTACGTTGAGAATTCTCAAAGCAGACGCCTCAAAGCACAGCAGAGAGCTTTTAATTCCCCTTCATCTGTCGAAATCAGATCCACGTCACCCTGGTCGAGATCATGTCGTGCAGTTATTGGACCATTTTGAGCATGAAGGGCCTAGCGGCTTGCACCTTTGTCTCGTGTTGCCGGTTATGGTGTCTGACGGTGAGGCAATGACAATTCGAGAGCGACCACGCTACGCAAGCTATATCAGGGAGGTTTCTCGGCAAATCTTACTGGGCTTGGATTTTCTCCATGATCGGGGCTTGATTCATGGTGGTATGTATTCTTGAGAACAGACGCACATATGACTATAATGCTGACGGCCCTATAGATCTGCAGCCAGCCAACATATTATTTTCTGTGGATTGCTATCTCTCGACTGGCATTCTAATGGAAGCCGAACCCAGCCCTGTGAATTTGCTTCCAGCCGTTGAAGTGGACAACAGCGCTCGTCGGTATCTCGTGACTTCCCAAAGGCCTCGTGGAATACTTGATAATACTGCCATCTCGAAGCTTACAGTCAAGCTTGGCGACATGGGTGGAGGTTAGTCCCTCGTTACTGATATGAGAAAATGATTATTGACCTCCGTAATAGCTATGTGGATCGGCCAGTATGATTTTGTTCTAGTTACGCCGACTGCTTTGAGAGCACCCGAGTTACTTCAAGGGCGCTCGTGGAAGCAGCGAATATCGGTATGTGGGCTCTAGGGTGTTTGGTATATTACGCGCCATTTATTTCTTTCTTTACCTAACTGCGGTACACAGATATTTCAATTGGCTACAAACGAACCTCTCTTCCCGTTGGAACCCTTTGGCTGCACTGTTGATGAAGTCCATAGGAATTTGGACTATCTCATACACAAGTTAATCGAGAATGGCAGCCAAAAATTTGCTGTCTATATCAGCGAGAGGTTACCGAATGACTTTGGGACAGAAAATGTCGAGCAGCTTGCGCATTTTCTCTGGTCAATGTTGCAGGAAAGCCCACAAGACCGAAAGTCAACCGCTGCACTACTCGATCACCCGTTTATCGGAGGCCAAGGGGTTGTCTTGACTCCTCGTTCCATATCAAGGTGATCTACTACTACACTACGCCCCTGCGCTATGCTATACGTGAACGGTTTCTTCACATATTGTCCCTATTTGGGAGGCTCTTGAAGCGCACTGCAACTCAGAGATGTAGGTAGAGGTGAGTCCGCTCCATGGCTAAAGTAGTTGTGTATAGGTTCGTCCAATAGCTTAGTCAAATGGTTGCCAAAGATCAGGATGGAGCAATGAGAAAACAAGTCTATGCCTACATCCAATCCTAGTTGGCCACGCAGTCTGTCGCAAGGACGTGGCCAAAATGTCGCCATGCTTGAAACACCTGTGATCAAAGTTGAGACCATGTGCGACTTTTGAAGGCTTGTTTCGACGTCCAGTCATGGCCTTCCTTGATAGTGACGCGTCAACTCACCAAGTAGCGTAGGGCTGGCCCTTGCATCGGCGTCAGCGCATCGTTCCTGGCCTTACAGAGACGTGTATTCACACGGTCGCCATGGTTTCGTTTCACGCCCACCGCAACCCCTTGCTCATTATGGGCGCTAAAATATATAAGGCGATTGGTTGGATGGCATTCAGTGGAAAGGTATCACACGCTCACGGTCCTGCGCTTATTGTTAATCAGGCGTATCAAGTATACCATCGTCACCTAAAGATTTTTCTCGCGTCAATGAGGCATTGATGTGAGAAGTTATGTCCGTTCAGCACGGCCAGCGCAGGCTCTAAGATCAGATGCGACGGAGCTGCGTATGGAGACTCCTCGGTGGTGTATGCGGTTTTGCACGGCTTTGCGTTGACGCGATCTACTGGCAGAAGATCGAGTGGTTATCTTTTGACCCTGCAGCCAATCGTCTTCTGCCACCTAAGATGCAGCTATCATTGAGAGCATGCAACAACCGAACGGTAACACCCCCTGCCGCGCCAATCATTTTGTGAACCCCGCTTCCCGCCTCCTTACCAAAACTCATCCTAAGTGCGTACGTGATGAGGCTGATCGAGAGCCTCGACGCCCTCCTGACGTAGCCAGCAGGCCAAACTCAGGCCAAATCTTTGCAAATGGCTCAATGCATACCATTGGCAGTGTTTTGAACCGTATGCCTGGACAGAGGACACTCTATGATTCTCTTTATGACAGAGACCAGATGAGACGATCAAGATTCGGATAGTTTATGCTGATAGGAATCTTGTAGTTGACGGCGCTCGAAACAACTTTGTTGTAAGCTTTTCATAAACATTAGCAAGAAAAGTTTTGGGCGGAAAGTGGCCTGCAATGGTGCCTGAAAGCAGCCGCCGAGCCTCATGGGTAAACTATTCATAAGCTCTGTACTTGCTCGCCCTATGAAACCCACGCAGCTCGTCCGGGTACCCAAGATACTCGGCCAACTACTTTTCTTTTCGCACAATGACGAGGTCAAATTTTTGAAACAAACAAATAAAAGAGGATGGCAGCCCTGTTGTCGGATGATTCTGCTTCACAAAAGGCCGTCACCCAACTTCAATCCGATTTTGTTTCCGCGATAAGGTCTGCGACGACGAAACCGAAAATATTGCAGAAAAACATCAGAAGACTGGAAAAGTTCTTGAACAATCCATACCTCGATATCAACTTCCAAATAGACGGTCTATCACCCTTATCGCAAGCGACGAGAGAAACTCGGGTCCTTGACAAATAGGGCTCCGAAAGGATTATGATTATTCGCGAATATTCATGAATATCTGCGAATATGAATTAAATGAATTGAATAATATGAATATGAATAAGCCCTCTATTCATATTCGCATTATTCATGAATAAATGAATATTCATATTTTATTCAAATACTAAGATACCATACCTTACCATTCGTTTCATTACATCCCAATACATCAATAGAGTTCATGCATTTTGTTCTTACACAACGTAATACATACGAGGATTTGAAGTTTGAATCACTAGAAATTTATGCTTGATACCGTTCTTTCAGTAGCATCAACCATCGCATAGTCTCTGCGTTTAGACAGTGTCTTCGGAGACCCAACATATCTCTAGCATTACTGAACTCACGCTCAATGCCGACCTCTGCCGAGGGGATCGATAGGTAATCGCGAGCGGCTTTTGCCATAAGAGGGAAATTAAATTCGTTGGCCCTCCACCATTTCAGGACCCATTCTTCGTCCGCATCGCCGATCATATGGTGGGACCAGCTGACCGGTGGTGAGTCCAAATATTTATCGATGTCCGATGAAAGACTTCCTTGGGCAGGCTGAACTTTGCGCAGAGTTTTCCACATGGTTTCCGACATCCCCGGTGGACGTGAATTCTCAGATTCATGCAAGATAAAGGCCTCCGGAGGATATTCTTTCTTTAGGAACTCGCGCACTTCAGAGATGATAAGCCCTGCATCCTGCTCACTCATCTGCGATACAATCAAGGACGACTTGATGCGCGGATCCAATACGGAAGCAACGTAGTAAAGAAGGTTGTCGTCCATTTTCCTGGCAAACTTGTTCATCTTCCGAATCCCTCTTTCCACTGCTTCGCGAATTTCAGTGTTCACATCTTCAAAATCTCCCTCCGCATTCCGAACGTCGTTCAGCAAGTCGTCCAAGCTCCAGTAAATCGGTAGACTTTCCACAATTGTTGGGCGAGTCTTTGACACGGAGTTTGTGTGGTCCCAAAACGGCTTGAGAATCTTGGCTACTTGCTGAAGCGTCGACCATTCGTCATCAGTGAGCTGAAGGGCCTGGACTTCTGGATGTATCCGAACAAATTGCCCCAGCTCAGTCTGTAGCCGGAGGGCGTCTTGGATCATGACATATGTTGAGTTCCATCGGGTGTCAACGTCATAGCTGACTTGCTTGCCTGGTGACACTTCTTTCCAATCTTGGCGGCGTTGTGGGCTGCGGGCGATCCATAGCGTCAGAAGCCGAATTTTCATAATTGCTCCTTTTGTGCTGTGAAGGGAGTTGAATGATGGGCTAGTATTGATGGCCATGTCGTCCAGCATCGCCTTCGCTTCTCGAGCCGAGCCGGCCCTCAAAGAAGCTAACACGTCCCTGCAAATCAGATTGAGGACATGGGCAAGGCAAGGAATGAAGCTCTGTCGTCCACGGAACCGCATTAGAGGCCTAATGCGAAAGCGGTCATCGTCGTTGTCATACTTTTTAAGGAGCTCGTCATGCAGGCTATCGCAGAGAGTCCCATTGTTGCCCGCATTGTCTCCTGTGATGGTCAGGAGTTTTGGCGCGATGTCCAGTTCCTCGAGCATCTTTAACACAATCTCCGCTAGATTTTCTCCGGAATGTGGTCCATTGATGTCCGTGAACTCGAGAAGCTCTTCTCGCTTTTCAAACTCGGGTGAGATCCAATGACCCATAATGCCCATTATCGCGATCTGATTCTCCGACGTCCAAACGTCAAGAGATAATGCGAGTGTCCGACAGCTTATAGCAAGCTCTTCTTTCACGCAAGCCCTACTTGAGTAGAATTCTTCCTTTATTCGATTAAAGAGAGTGTCAGCGGTCCTAATGGGCAATTTAACCCCCGTTGCTTCAATAAGTGCCCTGAACGCCGGATGCTCCACCACTGTAAAAGGCTGTCTTGTTTGAATGACCCATTGGACTAGCGTTTTTTCAACATCAGCCTTCTTCCCCGGCAGCTCCAAAAACTGGTCGAGGTTCCCTTCGACCGTGGGCAAGAATATGGAGTGGGTCCCAGATTTGATACGATGCTTGGTTTGGAGATGCACCAACAAATTCGATGTGGAACCATAGCGCGCCGAATCCCTGGAGGACCAGCTACAATGCTTGCAAACCAGCAGTCGGTCTTTCTTCGGTGGGCCGCCCTGCCGACACCAAGTGTTGTCCAGGTCCGTGGTCCAAAAGTGCTCAATGGTCCAACTAGAATAGGACTTGGTTTTTCGTCTCTTATACGGGTGCAGGCTACTCGTATTGCTCGTGCTCTCCGAAAACGCGGGATCAAGCGGGGAGGGTGAAGAGCTGGGCATACAGTAAGACCGCTTAGATTGGGGCATTTCCTCAGGGCCCCTAGACGGGGAGGGCTCTGGAGAGTAGGGGCGTCCTATTTCACAAATAGATTCCTCGGATTGCTCAGAAGGTGATGAAACCAGGCCATTATGCAGAGCATTATAGTCTCGGCGTGGAAGACCACGCGTCCTCCGCACGAATGGACTAGGTGTAGATGACATGCTAGTGTTTTCTGGATCAGTATATCAAAATGGTCTCGGCGATGATGCATAACATACCTTAAGCTACTTAAAAAATCAGGCAGGGCTAAGAGGGGCACTAGAGGATAGGATGATTGTTAGGAATCTCGTTCATATTCGCGCTTTATATGCTCTTTCTAAAGTGAAAAATTGATAGGTCACTTCTCTATTTCTGCAGAGTGCTATTCATAACATTGAGCGTAAACAAAATGTAAACAAAATATAGCCAGGGCTATCAGAGGCTCTAGACTATGAGGCAAACGCGTTTCTACGTGTCATTCGTCATACATATTTCATGGACGAAATTTGAAATGGATCGCAATGGAATCAGAGGAATTAGTGGGTATATTCAAATAGACCAACCAAGATGATATGAAGCTGGGTCATAGATATATATAATTTCAACTGCTCTTTTCGACTGGCCCTAAAGTTTCCATGATCAGACGCTTGTGGATGAGTATGGTACCTCAAATCAATCCACCGCGGCACATCAAGCTTGTAAAAAACTAGATAAGCGGGTCTTGAATTCTAGCATATATTTGCAAATGAAATTCTATGGTCCAACGTCGCCGATGAAGTGATGGCATTCTGAAATTGACCCCTAAGCGTATTTCGGTAATACGAGGACCGCTGTACCGGACAAAGTATTAATGCGGATAAAATTCACAATATGAATAATATGAATGCGAATATGAATAATGCGTTTATTCGCGCGAATAAAAATTCATATATTCATATTCGTGGAGTGCGAATATGAATATGCTGTATATTCGCATTCATTTATTCCTTTCGGAGCCCTATTGACAAACTCCTGGAACACGAAGAAATCGACTTGAACTTTCGCAACTACGACGGCCGAACAAGCCTTTTCTTCGCTGTTAAAATACAGCGGACTGATTCGCTAAGGCTCTTGATAAAAAGGGGAGCCCTCCTTGACCAGAGGGATAACGACGGCCGTACTGCTTTGTCGTTGGCGGCAGAGATTGGACATCTCGATCACGTGAAACTTCTCATCGAATCCAAGGCGGATATCAATTCAAGGGACCGAAAGGGGTTGACCCCATTATCCTGGGCAGTTATAGGCGTACAGAAAGATACAGTGGAATATCTTCTTTCGAGAGAAGACGTCGAATTTGATTCTCAAGATATCAAGGGTCGGACGCCATTAGTAATCGCTGCAGATGCCGGAAATGTCGAATGCTTGAGGCTTTTCATCGACGTTAAGGCGGTAGGAAGGCGGATGACCGGGATAGAACGAGACTTGTTGGTATGGGCAATTTTTCAGCAGGATTTTCTAACCACTCAACTTCTACTCAGGACTGATGGGAGCCTGGTCAATCATCGCGTGAAGGGTCGCACTTCACTCTCGATTGCCATTGAACTTGGACATGGTGAAATAACAAGGCTCCTGATCGATGCAGGGGCGGATGTCGATGCCTTAGATGAGATTAAATGGCCTCCCTTGAGCAGTTGGTCTTTCGAAACGTATCTGCCCACGGACGAGATTTTACTACAAATTGACGACTTTGCTGTCAATTGCCGTCCAGCGAACCAAACTCCCTTACTAATGGCGGCTGAGCTAGGACGTTCCAATATTTTGGAGATGCTCCTTGACGCAGGTGCAAACCTGAATTCGACGGATGCAAAACAATGGTCAGCCCTAGCCTTGGCTGTTGAAAAAGGACATCGATCGACAGTCATGATTCTTCTCGAGAACAAAATTTATATAGACTCGAGAGACGCGGAAGACCAAACTCCTTTGATGATAGCTGCACGGCTTGACGAGATTGAAATTCTCAGTCAGTTAGTCAAAGCGAATGCAGATATCAACGCAGAAGATGAGAAAAAATGGACATCGCTGTCCTGGGCTGTTGCAAACGGACATGAACGAGCAGTGGAACTTCTACTCGAGACACCTCTGGCCAACATTGACCACAGAGATGCACGAGGCCGCACTCCCTTTTCACTGGCAGCGGAACGTGGTTTCGTGCAAATTATGCAGTTGCTGATCGAAAAGTGAGCTGATCCACACATACCTGATAACGAAGGACGCACAGGGTTTTGGTGGTTCCTCAAGGAGAGATATGTTTTGTCAATCAGTTCTCAAGCCCACCTGAGCCCACCAAACCTTGCTGTAGAACCTTCCAGTCTCCAAGCCTTGATCCGCGCCCTACCATTCCCCAATAACAAGGATCAAAGAGGTCGCAACTGGCTCTCATGGGCTGCTGAATATGGTGATGTAGAAGTCACGCAGCAGTTCCTGCAAACGGAGGCCAAAACGGACAGAGTGGACATAAATATTCGTGATGGATCCGGAGAGGCCTTTTCCAGAACTCCGTTGATCTGGGCATTGGAAGGGGGAAAGAAAGCTATGATAAATTTGCTGAAAGACGGTGACGCAATTAGTTTGCATCTGTTGGTCGAAGGAATCTGGTTGATCGGACGAAAGAAGGTACTGGCCTTGGTGACAACACTTCTCCAGGCTGGCTATAATCTCAACCAGCCCGACCAAAAAGGACGGACGGCTCTACATCTCGCTTGCCTTGAGGGGTGCCAGGAACTCGTTTCTGCTTTGGTTAGTGCAGAGGCAAATCTGAACGGCAGAGATCATTCTGGCAAGACGCCTCTGCAATGTGCATTGAAAGCACGAAGCAAAGATGTAGTGGATTTACTACTGAGAGCGCCATCGGTAGACCTCAGACCTGTTGAGGCAGCTGAATGGTTCAACCTGGGAGACAAAAGGCCCTCTTGGATTCAAATCACGAAGCGAATTCAAAGTCGGGGCCTCGACCTGGAACTAATCAATGATTTCGAATGCAACTGGCTGCCCAGTGCAAAAGAGTCAAGATTATGGTGAGTGAATCTCTCATTTATTCATTATAATTATATCTGACGCGCTAAGCCTCTGTGGGACGGAGTCAATATGGTCACAGTTACCTCGGGGACTTGGTATCCATGACATGCTCAACAACGAGAGTCGTTACTTGAAGCACGCCCAGAAAGATTTCGGTCGTGTCTTTGTGACTTATATCTCTCTAGCTTTCCCTTGTGAAGAGCAAGGAGAGATGCGCTATCCTTGGGGCATTGCTTGGACTAGCAGAAAGACAGCGGAGGGCATTGCATGTGGATTTATCAGCACGCTTACGAACGGCTCTGTACCTGACGATCCGTCCGACCTTTTCGGACAGCTCCTTGAGAATCTCCAACAGCACTGGAAAATGATCTGTTCCGGTGCGAACAAGAAGGTCGAGTCATTGGTACGTCCACAAGATTTCGTGATTTTTAAGGAAGCGAAATGAAACTGATTTATGAGGACGATTTCCTAGCGACATGAACAAGTCAAAAAAAGAGGGACAAGCCGCGGCTTAGTCGACGAGCTTGCCAAGAACGCATTGGAGCGCGCAGCTCTCCGACAATGCCTGCAATCGCAAATTGAGGGGCTCAACGAAGTGCTCACGACCAATAGTTCGTTTGGATTTGGACAGAAGGCCCAGCTTTTAGCAGCACTCGGCAGAATTGGGCAGGACGTAACGGTGAAACTTGACCATATGGAACAGGCCGTTCGAGAACTTTTACAGATCGTAGGTTTACCAGAAACCTCTCCTCCAAACACTAACATCAAGGAATCAGGAACTTGCTTGGGTTTCCACAAATGAGGCGGCAAGTTTCAAGCGTGTCAGCTGGATTACTGTAAGTACTAACTCCGATGAGCTGTACGTTTGGTTGAAGATCGAACTTGCCTAGTTCATATTCTTGCCACCAATGTTTGTATCAGTAAGTGTAGCCATCCGGCCTCAGGGTGCCGTCACATGGAGGACTCGGCTGAATAAGACACCAGAGCCTCTTTGGTATGAACGTAAACTTGCTTCAAGACAATCCAGACTGGAGATGGTATGTACTGTTTGGGGGCTTATCTCTTGTCTTAACTGGAGTTTTATGGGTGATATCGAAATTTGTTCCTGTGAGTATGTTTTTCTAGGTGTATCGTGGGGTAAGCTAATATCTACACTATAGCAAAAGACATGGAGACGGTCGATGGGGAAACGAGGATCCCTTCTCAAATTAGAAGGCAAAGCGAGTTCAGATTCGTCAGTGTGATCGCAGGGAGCGTTCTGGTGGAGAAGAATGTACTCGCAGAACACATCAATGGCTTGTTTGTGACCTTCTTGAGATGATTTTTGAGGAGTGATTTATATTAGTCCTTATACACTTTCTACCCTTTTATGAGTACAGGCTGGATCGAAATCGCCTTGAGCAACACACAGAGTGACCCTGCCCTGGCCTCACCCACAAGTCCTTAGCCCAAATCAATCACTTGGCCTATCTTGATTAATTTGGGGGACGCCATAAAATGCACTGTGTTTACGGCATTGTATACTCATTCTCGAAATTGGCTTGACCGATTCACGCTGAGCGACTCCTTCGTGGCCCCACCGCAAGGCATTAGGACGGAAAACTTATTGAACAAGCGGCATTAAACTGAGGGCCGCAAACAGTATGCCGCCGCATAATACTACTACCATTAAAGATTTATCGTTCAAGAATCAAAGAATAAAAGCGTTCCACGTAATTTCAGATGGCAAAATACAGGACCGTGTCAAAGCATTGTGGGTTGCCTCAATTTGATGCTGCTGATGCAGTAAAATTTTCCGCGCTAATGCCTGGGCGGTGGTTTGGGAAAGAGCTGCTCAGTGTATGTTGGTCAAGGCGATTCATAATGCCTGTACCATAAAATGCTCACGTAAACATCTTAATCACGAAGAGGATACGTCAGCATAATCGGCTGACTGTCATCGTCATCAGCCAAGGAATGCTTTGGGACAGCCAACACTTCATCATAGGATGCTCCCACATCCGAACATAGCAGCCGCAACCCCTCATCCTCGATGTGGAGATGAGACACAAGCTGCCACTTCGCCTCAACAGGAAGGCTCCATATGCGATCACAAATCGCTTTGTCGCATGTCAAAACACAAGACACATTTGCAAGAAAACCTTTGCGCAACCCCCAAAGGGACAATATCCCGAGGGCCGTAGTCAAAGAACTTGTAAAGAGAGACTGTTCGGTCTCTAACGGGACTCCAAAACTCATCATACTCGTCAGCTAGAACAAGCAAACGACAATAGAAAACATACCAACAAGTTTTCACCGTACGGTTCATTGTCAAAGACATTCAAGTATTCCTCACGATGAAAAAGCCACAGAAATCCTCACTTTTGAAATAGTTACCGGCAACACTCTCCGGTCCCAACCTTTCGTCCAACATGACGATATCAATTCGATTTTGACGACAACTGCGTTCGACAAAGTACCGAAAAGCAAAATCGCCCACGATCACTCCAGGCATATCGCGAAGATGCTCGCGAAACGCAACAGGCTCATCAAAGAACCTCTTCAGTGCAGAATCAACTTCCTGCGCTCGACAGAGCCACGGCGTAACCACGTCACGTATTCTCTTCGAGACGTATGACATCGCAAAGAAGTCGCGCAATGCAAATTCGCACGAAACAGAATCGAATATCGGATACTGCTCCAGCAGATCAAAAAGAGACGTGCCCGGCATGTCCAAATTGATTTTTCATCAGAAAAATAAGACCCATACTCACGCTATACAAGGCGTGCATTTCGTTGAAACAAGGAAAATCCTAGCGCACGAGAGTGCGGAACCGGCTATATGTATTAGCATACGTGGGCTGGGCATCTACGTAATTAATTCATCACGTGCCATCACGTGTAGTGCTCTTCCATTCCGCTAATGTACAACTGCTCTCTTCCGTAAATTCTCCATTTTTCTGTTCATATCAGACGGACACTCAATTCTATACATGGCTTCAAGCTCTACAACAAGCTCTCCATTATTGCCATACATCAATGTGGACTCTACCAAGCCCAAGTCTGTCCAAACCGAGAAGAAAAAATCACAGGCGCTTCATATCCCCGAAACCTACCAACGGCTATGGGATCAAATCATGGAAGAAACTACCAAGCAAATAGAACAGCTTCGCCTTACGTCCTGAAACGCAAATATTTCATATGCCAGGGAAAGAATTATTGCCAGCGATTTTGCAGAAGAGGAGTGAGCGAGAAGATGTAATCAATTTAGTCTCGATGATTCATTTCGTGGACAAGTGAATATAAGTTCAATGAGGCGGTCCATGGAGTGTGATAGTTTTCTTTCATTTGTTCATATTGAATTCTTGAGCATGGACTAGGGCAGGGTTGCGGACATGGACATTCATTTGGAGTAACTAGTAGTTGGAGCTGTGGTCGGTTTAGGACTCCAACTGGGCGTTTGCCACTACCACAAGGTGTTGTCCTTTTCGTCTTATTTGCTAACGTCTACGATTACTACTTTGTTATGGTAGTGACAGGGTGTTTCTGGCAAACTTTAGTGAGGAGTCGCAATTTCGTTCTAATATAGGACGGATAGATGAATGATACATATCATTTACATATGGCAAATTCCTTGAAAATTTTAAACATTTCGCATAATCTACACGTACAGTAGGCAGTCCACGCACTAACCAATGCGTCAATGAAATCATTCGCACAGTGATCAATTGGCACAGTGATCAATTCGCTTAGTTAGTGATCAATTCGCTTAACTAGTGATCAATTCGCTTACTGATCAATTCGCTCAGTGATCAACTAATTGATCGTCTTTATCTGGGTCATATCGTGACCGCGGGGCTACTTCAGGTAGCGGCTCTATTCAGACCCCTCTGGCAAGGTATCTGGCTTCTCGTGTAGCAGGAGATTATATCCGATTAACTAGAAATTGTGGGCTAGTCTTTCCCGCTAGGAGCAAGTCCACCCATTTGAATTATGACGGAATCCTGGAGTGAGAAATGCAATAATACCAAAGATGGCGGGGTTTACTGCGCCGATGTGGAACCCATTCGCAAGCAGCAAGAGTACCCTCTACTAAACGGCATTACCTCTCCCTTGTATTCATGCTGGCTCACATCAGCTTCGATGGGCTGCAGACACCACCTATCTTGGTCATGCAGGAACGACGCTCTATGCCAAATCCTTGGTTGAGTCCCTCTCACATGATATGGTGTCCAATCTATATCGGAATCCCCAATCGATGTCTCCATCCTCCCAGCTTTCTACGAAGCGGACTGAAGGTGCGCGACTTCTAGCCATGTAATGTTTTGGTGGTGACCCGAATGAGATTGTGCTTTTGTGGCAAATACCACTAGTGCCATCAAGCTAGTCGCAGAATCGCTCCGGGACTTGGACTCTCGGGGCTTCTGGTACGGGTACCATATTGATTCCCATACCAGTATTGTTGGTGTATGAGATCTTGCCGACATTGGCTACCAATGTTTCCGAGATGCCGGCGTGGGTGCCTGGATCATGGAATTGGGCACCGAGCAGTCAAAAACGCCCAAGCTACTTGCATTCCCGGCACAGTCCAACCTACACGGCCGGCGTCTTCCCGCCCATTAGTGCAAGCAGATCCGCTCTGCTGTCAATGGAGGCGGAGCGAATGTGTTCAGCCTGCTTGATGCCGCCTCGTTTGTGTCAAGGGCTTCTCTGGGCTTGAATGAGACCTCACCTGACTTTTAGCACTCGGCTTCTACAAGATCTTCGGGTTTCCTGATCTGGGCGCTTTGGTTGTCCGGAAAAGCGCTACCCGCGCACTCGAAAGGCGTAAGTACTTTGGCGGAGGCACAGTCGACATGGTGATAGCATCAAGAGCCCAATGGCATGCGAAAAAGGAGACCTCAATCCACGAACGTTTTGAAGATGGTACCCTTCCCTTCCATAACATCTTCGCGCCATTGATACACATAGGCGTCTTTACGGTTCAATGGCAAATATATCTGCTCACACTGGAATCGTTGCCAAACACGTTTACGATGGTCTTACCACGTTAAGTCTCTTCACAAACTCAAAGGTCTGTTACATCTACTAATCGAGCTGCGGGGACCCCGCTTCTCAGGGCCCAATCATCGTCTTCAATTTAAGGAACAGCCGGAGCGAATGGATCCCCAAAACTGAGGCAGAGAAACTGGCAACGACGCAAAATATCCAGTTACGTTCAGCGTCTGTTTGCAATCCAGGTGGAACAGTTTCATCTGTTGATTGGACAGCCTCGGGAATTGCGTCGCCATTACACTGCGGGTTTACGCTGCGGCGATGACAATGACGTCTTAGATGGGCGGCCGACTGGGATTCTTCGTATCAGTCTCGGTGCAATGACCAACAGAAATGATGTTGACTCGTTGATTGGCTTCATCAAGGAGTTTTAGGCGGATAAAGCTCCTTAATGACATCTTTGGCCTCTACTCTGGTTAACAGTTGCCTTGACACTCCTTAAATATAATGAAATCTGTTTGATATCTACTTCGTTGAAACGGGAATTAGCGGCTGCAGGCATATTTGGCACAGGGTGAACGCCATCTTGTCACTAATAAATGGAAAATTATCATGCCGTCCCCTATGTCTGAAGGAAAATTTGCACCCTCCGAGGGCCCTCTTGCCTCTCTGATTAATTGATAAAATTTCTGGACTGTCGTACCTTTAATGATGACGCCATTCACACTCAACTGAATATACATCACCACACTCGATCGGAAAATCTTGGATACGCTGTTCTCTCTTGATCTCCTGATCATTCTTCCGAACGCACTTTATGTGGCACTCTTTGATCCGATCCCGGCTGCACTGCAACCTTTCACCACCCATTCCTCCGTCAACCCTAGTGGAGTGAGCCAAGGCCCCCAACTATGATTCATGTACAGCCCCCGAGAGTCTTCGAACCGAACACCAAATTTGACACCCCTGGATAGCCGTTCAGTGTTACTTGCTTGTCCCATTCTTGACCGAGGATCTCGAGAAGAGGTTGACGTGACTTTGTTGATAATGGAGTGAATGAATGATGACGTGTGTCGGATGTAGATTTAATCCTGTAATGAAAAGACAACGCGCAGTAAGGGTGTACGACACGAAGCTTGCTTGACGCTCAGGTTGATGCGAATAGGATGTTGCGCAAGACAGGAAAGATTGTATGTGGGATTCCGTTGTGATGTAGAACGAAAGTTGATGAAATTACAGCTTTTCGAAGAAGGAACGGGAGACCGCGGAAAACGCGACGGAAGCAAAGATTCGTTGAAGGCGATATGTAAGGATTATGGGTGAAAAGAATGATTCCAAGGCAGTGGCCTCTTTTTATAACCGAGCTTCGTTCTTGGGCTTCTGTCTTTGGACGCCTCATAGGTGCTAATCCCAGCGTCAATGCAGTGTGACCCCACTTCTCAGGCCACGCGCGGACTGACAATGGAACCATCAAGAAATGTTTTTAAATCATGAGAATTTTGAGTTTTCTAACATACTGTAATGGACGGCTCTTCCAACTTACCGTCGTCGCCGCTGCTTGTATGAATTTAATGTGGTACGGGGGACATGCTGCGACAAAATTTTCGATCTAAAAAGGGCTCCTAGGACGCCCAAACAGACCTCTGACTTTATGTGGGACTCTCTGCCGCTTCCAATCTCACTATTGGAATCTTGATCTCCAAAGCTTGGCTTACAGCTTGTCTCAACTAAAACAGACTAGAATACATCTTCCTGGGTCCCTGTGCGGAGTCACAGCATTACTGCGTCAAAAAAGAAAATAACCAGCTAGGGCTATAGCAACGCCAACTGTGTATAAGATCTGTGTGAGATATATGTCAATATGTGTCAATATCAGCGCCGTCAAAGAAGCGATGCTCAATGTATCGCGAGGCCTTGCGCTGTTTTCTGGGGCGTCATTGGGTGTGAATTCGGCCTTAGATGAGGTCTCTTGGACCGGAGTAAATACCCGGGCACCTGGGCCGTCGGTTATAGTGCTTATGGCAGTTCCGGTGCTGCTCTGGCGCTCGTATGATGTCGTGACAGTTACAGGCATCCAGTTAAGGTCCTTCGGTTTCAATGTTCCTTGCACTTGAAGAGTTCCCACGCTGGCGTAACAAGAAACGGTAGTCTTTGAGCCAAAATTGCAAGACAAGAAAGCAGTCCTTAAAAGCTTTTAGTAACAATCTGGGAAATTGCTGAGATCCACTGTACCTGTCCTTGTTCACAGTACTGATCAGTTGAAATGAGGTTGGAGCAGCAATAGCTGTCATGCTGTTTTCACGTGGCATTGACTTCGCCGTTTCCACGATATGAACAATGTATGTGGCCGTGTCATTCTCCTTGAAAAATCAACCGGTCGCTCATTCATTTGGGATGATATCTTACCGCCTTTAGAATTCCGGCCTCTAACGCTTGGTCACTGAAACCTGGCAAAAGAAGATTCACTACCGGAAAGGCCAGCATAAGCGGGCATTGAACCAGGAAAACGAAGTGCCAATATCGCATGATACGTGATGCGTCAATTATCCCGGCATTAAGCCACTCAGACTCTGGCTTATATATAATTATCAGAGTCTCTCAATAATTAAAGGCACGTGAGCCACAATGAAAGCTCTGAAGGCTTCAGGGTAGCAATGGCTTATTCTAAGTTTAAGCAATGAAAAAGCTTCACGCAATGAGACTATCAATTGATTTCCATCCTAAAACCTTGGCCGAACTGCAGTTAGGCATTGAAACAACGCAGTATTTTTCGCATCAAATCACTAGTCAATCACCCTCAATGCAAATCCTCATCCAGACACGTGATGAATCACTTCATATTTAAACATGATGCAGAATTAGTCTTTTGATCTGTATTACTCAGAACCTGAACATGATTTGTGACCGTTTCGAGCACATGTCCCGCAAAGCCGAGTGCTATCTCCCAGCAATGCTTTTAAAATTATTAATGATTAATACATCCAGAACCGTGTAACTTCACCCTGAGAAGCGCTCATCGCTCGGATAGCTAAGGTACATTACCCACTGATGAATAAAGCCTTGGTGAATTGTTCTCAACAT
Source organism: Penicillium corylophilum (assembly GCA_018410145.1). Taxonomy (NCBI): domain Eukaryota; kingdom Fungi; phylum Ascomycota; class Eurotiomycetes; order Eurotiales; family Aspergillaceae; genus Penicillium; species Penicillium corylophilum. The sequence goes on from JAGUQL010000024.1 coordinate 65,987, forward strand.
GATTTGCCACCGTCTGATTAATTGATTATGAAGCAATATCCGAGCCCACACGCTGTGGTGGAGCTGCAACGCCAACTATTCATTGAGTCACGATCTTCTGATAAAAGAGTACCATTTCATAGAACCAGGCATAAATATTAGCTATTGCGCTTGATATAAATCTATTGTCACAGTTTGTGTCTTCCTCGGAATCTTGGAGTGAATGTGCCACAAAAGACAAAGACGGCATTTCTAGCGTCGCAATATAGAGATCCAGTGGGGAGCAGGAGGTTCGGCAATGTCCTTGGCTACATTATCCTTTTTACAAGAGTATGTATGGCTTTGAATCTCTCTGAGCTCTGCTAAAAGTACAACAGAGGATGCAGCAATCCGCATCTATGATCAAAGCTTCCTCGGTAACCATCGGTGATTTCGTGGACCACAGAAAATCCCTTCCATGCCGAAGCTCTTATAAATCGGAGAGAACTGGAAAGTCTGTTCGGCAGGCGCGAAGAGCCGCTTCTTACGATGGCCGTTATATAGGAAGTACACTGGTTGGCCAAGTTGACCGACCACTGAGCGAAACGACCGCTTACATGACCAATATCCCCCTAAAAGATATGGATCAATGGGCTCATCGTTTACCAGATCAGCGCCTACAAGAAGAAAAGCGAAAAGGCAGAGTTCGCCGTCCCATGAATGCTTTTATGCTCTACAAATGTGCTTACCACAAGCGTACACAAGAGCTGTTCATCCAAAAGGAGCTTCAAGCTGTCTCCCAGCAGAATATTTCTCGCGTCGTTGGGGCCAGCTGGGGAATTGAAACGTGCCATATTAGGCAGAAATACAAAAGGCTTGCGAGGATTGATCGAGACAACCACAAGATGACCTTCCCTGACTACAAGTTCAAGCCCAAGAAACGCTTCCATGCACGAAAACGGAGGGAGCTCAGTTCCTCGAGGTCTATAATGGGCGAATCTTGTGCCGGTGACGTTCAAATCCAAGAATTGGGAGATGACGGTTATCCTTGGACGTCTTTGCAGAACACAGAGTTTGAAAGGCCTTTCTCAACTCTCTTGACAGACCAGCCCACCACGTCGTATGGCTGTTTGGCTCACGTTGAGAATGATACGCTTCTTACGTACGACATTCTCGCACCGCAATGTCTTCAACAAAGTGCTTCGCACTGTACTGCCAGTTTTCAAGAAGCATCGCACCTTGATATGACTCAACCACGGCCGGACCTAGCGTTACCAGACTACTTCACTGCAAGCGACTGCTTCGAGCCACAGCAACAGATTGAAAGAAGAAATATTATGGATCCCGTGGGGATCGATCATTTCCAACCCTCGGATTCACTGGCGGAAAGCTGCTCGAGCATTCCAGTGCCGTCAGATACTCTCCAACTTGCCTCGTGCAGTCACGCTATTTTCTCCAACTTGGGTCCACCGTGGGACCTGAGCTACCAGGAGGACCGTTTTGAGCTCCAGAAAGATCTATCTGATCCCGAGTCTGCGATAATAAGAGATGAGAAGAGCATAATGTTCAAAACCCAACGTGAGTCTCAAATACCAGAGACCGTTGCCCCTGCAGACACTTTGCTCCATAATTCGACGGTTATGGTTGAACTTTCTCAATCTGGGGCTGGGAAGGACGTCCTGAATTGACAACAAAATGTTGATTCACCTGACCTGTTCGAATCGGTGCCTGCCTGTCGACTGACCATATAATGGCTGTGAGACCCAGGACCAGGAACCCGGGTCTCTGAATTTATAGCTAGGCATGCTTTGGTCATTTGAGAATATAGATTCCCTTACGATGCTCCAAAGTGATTATCCACTATTTTACACAGCCCCGAGCTTGCAAATTAGATATACTTAGCCGACGACCATACTTAGCTCATTTGGGGTCATCGATCACTCAAAATTTCCTTCATGCATCAGAACGTAGATGACACCCCGAATGAGCTCTTCCCGGAGATGCCGGGATAGTTCATGCTCAATGGCGCCGCGGAAAGCATTCCAACTAGCCAGTGGCTCATAATCTCAGGAAAGTAGTTGAGATGATGCGCAGAGGGGATGCATCCCATGCGGCCGCCTTGAATTCACGCCGAGCTTTGAATGGCCGAGTAAACTCCGCGGTCAAGATTTATAATCCCCCTTGAGCCAGATCTGGGACAGAAGGCAGATTCCAACAGTCACATAGTACTGTACCTGAGGACTTTGGAACCATGATTCACAAGAAGGTTTCAGCTGAAGCGAGTATTTTTATCCGTGCTAGATAGAAAAATTGCTGGCCCTCTCTCGTGGCAGTGGAGAGCGGTCTCTCAACATCCATAGGAAGCAGTTCTAATAGAGTTTTTTTTGTCATGCGTATCGTTGCCCTTTCTCACTAAATGATATAAATGCTTCCGAGACAGAAGGAACAGAATTCTGCAGCTAGAAAATCCTGAACGCCTGGCTCCGAGGCTTCGCCATAGCTCTGCCCCAACCAAGATAAAGTTTCTACGTACGATTACCCTACTTTATATCAATAGTCTTCATAATAGTGCAAAGTATTCCATGTAGCAATGAGACGACCTTGTCACGTATCATGCTTGCACAGGCCCACAGGGTAGCTTCACCATTATTTGTGGTATAATTTATCGTGAAGGTCGCTTTAATGAGGGTTCTCGACAATAGAGGTATGTAACGTGAAAATGTTTCTTTTCAAGATTATCAACAGTCTTGAATTGATTTAAGCTCAAATAGTTCGCTTTTGTAATGTACTCCTTGAAAAAGGCCAAAGGCTTCTGCCAATTGGGACAAGGAAAATTATCCCTGAACTTTCTCACTGCTTCTTCGAAGTGGCTGTTGAAAGCTTCTGTCATTGTACAGGGAAGTGCAAAACCAGCTTCACCGTTTCACACTCTTCTCTTCATTCCGGGGCCCACTGCCAAGACGCTAGCTTGAGAAATGGGTTCCAATTAAATAGGTCTTTGTACATCACGTCTTGAGCACTCTGCTTCACATGGCCATAGATTGTCGCATAATATCGAACCACATTCCGTATCCTCCGCCAGAACCCGACAACAAAACATTTCTAAACTTCCACCACTATGCTTACCGGTCTCTAGGCTTATGAAAACATTGAGATGGAGAAGCTTTCCAGAGCTACAGTACTATTGGTAAAAACAAGTCAAAAGCTTGTGATACTCGGCAATATACAGTACATCTATTTTCATTGCTTTTCAACTTCAACGTTCGCATGCCGATAATGACCTTCTGCACTTTCTCCTCTAGCCCCCACGACATCCAGGCTCTATTCAAGGAAATCTTTGAAATCTCGATCTGTGCATTTTTGCCAATTTCGTCTCACAAACGCTCTGAGCTCTGCAGAGAACTCTTCGATCGGGTTTAGATCAGGGGAGTACGATAGTAAGTGCAACAACTTGACACCGGCATCTAAGCATAGCTCGCCTATTTGATTAGTATAGTGGAAAGACGCATTGTCTATAATAAGGACAGACTTTGGCTCTGGCCATCTGCGGTAATGATGGAGAAGCTACTTAATAAAGTCCTCGAACATTCTAGCATCAGTCGATCCTTGGAAGACTCGCGACATCAAGATGCCATCCTGGCAATATGCGGGGAGAATCTGGTACCGCTGACCCCGCTGGAAACGGGATACCTGGACAGGTGCCACGCCGCGGGGAGACCAGCCTGTCCTCCTGAAGCCAGCCCGTTTATCACAGCCTGATTTATCTATGTAGACTAGGTAATACGAGCGGAAATCTGATAGCTAATATAGATAGTAATCTCTTAGGCATTTCTCATCGGACAGTGCGGCTCTGGGACACGGCGACGGGCGTCCTGCAAAAGACCTTGAGCACTAAGGGGGGAATTGTTAAGAACCTTGAATTTTCTCAAGATGGTTCATATCTATTCACCGACTTAGGCACCCTTGATGTTCAGTCCGAGCACGAAAATCATGCTTCTAATTCAACCCATAGGAATCTGGCGATCTTCATTGAGCAAGACAGTGGGTATACCTGAACGGCAAAAATGTACTATGGCTTCCTCCTGACTTTAGGCCTAGCTGTTTCGCGGTTAATAGGATTCACTTGCCTCGGGACACGCGTCAGGGCGGGTTTCTTTCATACGATTTTGTGTATAGCAGGTGTCAATAATTCCATTTTCATTCCTTCCTCTATTTTCTAATCTCTTTGTAAAAGAAGGGCCTAGGAGAAAAACAGAATTTATACGGCCCTATAGCGCTAATGGAATGTACTGTAACATTAAGTTCCACGAGTTTCCAAATCCCATACAGTCTAGTGCTTTATGGCTTCCCGCAATTCTAGGATGCCTGAGTCAGTGACTAGATCTGGAAGGTTCTACGCCAGCAGAAAAAACAGAGTACGTATCATACCCCACTAAACAGCACCCATTTTTCAGGCTAGAGTCTTAGCTGTGGGGTGCAGAATAAACAAGAGATTACAAATTGGTGAAGCTGGTTTTGCAGTTCTCTGTATCAATCTTTCTCGAAGCCCACATAAAACTTTGATGTTCCTTCGGATCCAAGACAATAGGATAAGATCTGGCACGGAATAATTTTCGAGACTTTTTGACGCAAATCATCAGAGTGGACTGCATCCAAGTTTGAGATGGGGTTTAGCTACGTAATGATGTTGTCACATACTATTATCAGGTTTTCAGCTACACAATTAGCAAACTATGAAGGGGCAGGGTTGATCTTAAGCTTTCCTTGTCAAACCCCCATCTCGCTTTTTCTTGGAGGATGGTTGACCCTGTAGGTGCGAACCGTACATATTCGACCCACATAAACGCAGCAGGTATCACAGCTGGTGTTAAGATCTGTGTCGAGAGGCGTGGGTTTCCGAATCTCCTAAAGAGAAGCCCCGTCATCCACCTATTACCCGGGTTAAGTCAATGTGAACTGTCCATTTTCTAGGGGCCTCGGCAAGTATACGTGGATATATAGCAGCGCACTTCCATGTAAAGAATCTGACTTTAACATTCAGATCACCCTCCCAACTTTCAAAGCTTTGTTTCTAAAAACGCATACATTCCTCAATATAACGATCTTGATCCCCGAAGAATTGTTCCCATTCAATGATTCCGCCAGGCTTTTTGCAAGCACTAGGTTTGAGAATATCCGCTTCGACTTCTCCGCTGTCATCATCTTCGGAGACACCGCTGCGTCATCAGACGGGCACACACTGAAATGCGGCGAGCTCCTGAAAAGCTCCCCGAAAGCAGTTGTTGTGACATGACCATAATTGATGCTTTGGGATTTGGAGTGAAAAAGGAAACAGGCCTTACTGTGTCCCACGTCCTCGCATTTCGTGGCTCCGAGAGCTCAAATCAAGTGCAGAGATTGTACTTCTTGGTCACGGTCCACGAGCCCCAACCTTTCAGTGCGATGTCCCCTCGAGATAGCATTTCGGACGACGCACTCGAGGTAAAGGGGGACATGTGGATTGAAAGAGAAATCGTCCACCGACGCTTCAAGGAACGCGGCATCAGGGATGAGGACGGTTCTATCAATGGGGCAATATCCCTGGGGCTACTGCACGTGTTGGACAACGCCTTCCATTTATATGAAGCCAGTGTTTCTCAGAGACCATCGGAGCAGAAGTATTATCCGGCTCAAATTGTGCAGCCTCAGACTGTGGGTCTACCCTTTTCTCCTGGTTGCATATTATGCTCGGGCTTTCGACAACCTCCAACACAAAAATGCCATTGCCAACCATTTGCCTAGCGGTGAGGTCACCTGATCTTAGAGCGCCAGTTGATGTAAGGGGCTGATGACTCAGATCAGCGGTCAGGTGAGCTTTGCGAGGTTTAAATAAATGTGAGTGGAATCTCGATCTTGATAGCCTTTCTCTCACACCGGCTTCCAGAGTGGACTTTCAAATGTCTTCTAAGAGAGTTATACTGCGACTACGGGAGAGTGACTTTCCAGACATAGGACCTTCAGAGATTGTTGAATGTGTGCAGGCACTCCTTACATTCATGAAACGCCCTGCTGAGGAGGCACTTCAAGGGAGGCATTTTTGGCACCTCAACCCTTCAACCGGGAAAGCAGATTCGAGGTTTCATATCGTCATCGACATCGATAAAGTCGCTCATTCGGGCCCTATCCAGGAGAACTTCCCTCATGATATCTATCGTGTCATGAGAATCCAAAATGAGATGTGAGCTAATATATTGTCCATGTGAATTGTGAAGAGCGAAGACTGATCATTGGCCTTAGAAAAATAGCTAGTTATCGCCGCGAAATAGTGCGGGATAATCTTTTACGCACGATCCGCTCCTACTCTGATGTTTTCTATCCCTGGGGGCAGAGCCCGGATTGATTTCACTAGCCCATTGAGGTGATTGAATGGCAATGCATCGCATTTTTAGTCAGCATCCGTTTGTACAGACTTAAATGCCATGGCAATTGATTGCATTTAAATCACATCCCGTGTTGTGGCGATCGACTTCAGATGTCGGCAAGTTTTAGGCGAGCCATTGGTTTTTCGTGTTCGCAAGATTGAGGCCCATCGAATAATTTCGAGAGATGGTTAGTTATATAGGACAGGATTGACCCAGCAATTATTAAAATCTGAAGTACCACATCAACCTTTGCTCACAACACTGGGAAAAGATGATGTGAAAAGATTCTCATAAGTATAAAGATGAAATTTTGATTAAATCGGAAAAATGGGCCCGGCTACCTCAAAACCGATAAATTGTAGTCTGCTTGTATGGGTTTTCGGGTCTTCGGGTTGGGGGCAGGTTTTGGCTACCCGCGGGTCGACGCGCAAGAAGTAGCTAGATCAAAAAGGTCACGACGCGACAGCAAAAAAATCAAATCCCACTGTTGTCTACATTAAATTTCATTTATTCTCCTACAGGTGCGAAACATGGCGACTTCCGCATCAAGCTCTTCGCGATCAATTTCCCAATCTTTCAAGGAGCCATCGTCAAATGCTTTTTTGGAGTTCTACTTTCAGACTTCAGTACCTCACTCCACTACTGCACGCTCATCGCTCAGGCCCCAGAGAGCTGTTTACCCCTTCTAACCAACCCCGCTAGCGTTCCATCGGTGTTAGAGCCGTCTTGATGTCACGCAGACACAGCCATCAAGTATACTTAGACAGGTTGGACCTGATCGTCGAAAGCGCTGGATTTAATGAGACAGCGCAGGAAGATGTTTTCGTGTCATGGTTGGCTAGAGACCGAATATGGCCAACAGCTCAATGGAGGCGGATGTTCGAGGATGAAGTGGTCGGTGGAATCTAATCTCATTCTGCCGAGGCGTGGAAATACTTTGATCAGGTCACGCAGCTGAGTTCTGGCAGACCTAAAGTGATGTGCCGAGCTTGTTCGACCCTACTTGACCATCCGCAACGTAAGCCATACGGAATAAGCTCAATGGGTTAACACCAAAGATCCATATCGTGCCGCAAAGGCAAGAAAAGGGCATTTTAACAAATCTCTATCTCCGATGCAATCCAGAGATCCTAACAGGTTCGTCAGTCAACGCGAGTAAGTTCAAGACAGAACTTGAAGAGCACCTCTTGAAAACCATAACTCGCGCAAGGCTCCCTTTCACCCTCGTGGAAGACCCTGCGTTTCAAAGCCTGCTCAACTTGATCTACTCCGATCCTCAAGGGTTAGAGTTGATTTCCGCAAAGACACTCCGCCGACATTTGCGCGATGCCGTGGCAGTTCAACGAGAGTTGCAGTTAGAGGGGCTACCTTCTGACGCCAAGTTATCGCTTGCTCTGCATTGCTGGACTAGCCCAATTCAACAAGGATTCATTGATATCACTATCTATTTTATCGACGGGGAGTGGAACTATCGAGAATTTCTCCTTAGGTTCGAACCCTTGCACAGGGCTCACACAGGAGTTAATCTAAGCAATGTACCCCTTAAGTTGAATGAAAACTCTAAATCGAACCTTTAGCGTGGCCACAGATAACTCAACCAACAAGACCTTGATATGGGCGGTGGAAGATACGCTCCTCGCTTCTGGGGTCAGACTCACCACTGAATTGTCTACGAGAGTCGGCAAATGATGGAGACGTGGGGCATACTTTGATGAAGGTAAAGATTACCGACTGCAAAATACGCCAAAGTGAAAAACGACACTCTAATATATCTTCCTGATAAGTGCGGTCGTTTGCGGTTCCATCAACGCAAGTCCTCAGCGCTGTGATGCTTTCTTGTATCTCCAATCAGGCCGTAAGCGGCACTTTCCCTTGCAAGATGTGTAAATCCGGTGGAACTCGGCCTTTCTGATGCTTCGACGACCACGCCGTTACGCAATTACATCGAGAAATATTGCAATGACCATGATTTTGCGCAATTCAGAGTTGCGGCTACGGAGCGGCGACAAATTGATTATCTCCTCAATTGATAAAGCCGTTCTTTCAATTCACCATGGCCCTCATGAAAACGAAGGATATGACAATACACAGTATGTTTCAGGTGTATAGAAAACTACTGGAATATACCGGAAGATCGAACCAAAGTCCGAGGGAAAAAATGATGCCGTGAAAGACGAATATATACGACGCACTAACAGCCGCGAAGCAAAAGCTGAGAGATTACTATGAGAAAACCTTCGTGACTATGGATACCTCTATGGGACAGGGACATTGCTCATTCCTCAATAAAAATTCAGTGCCTTCAAAAAGACACTGAGTATTCAAAGTGCCACCTCGAAACCTCAAAGCACTACTGCAAATATTTGAGAACTTCATTCCTACAATATCAGCAGCAGCTCCCTGAGATATCTTTTCGAACTACTCGACTTGCATTTCCGCAGCAGACATCGGAGCTAGATCGGATTGTTGGTCTATCTGGCCGTTCCGACGTAGGTCCTAGTGATGGTCTTGACGAAGTAGATTGATACCTGATGGAAGGTAAGAGCACTTGATGGGACTGGTTTTCTGCTTGCTTTTGACACGCTACAGGAACTGTCCATCTCTCACCACGAGTATACTGGAAAGAGAATGAGCATGAATAACCAGGGCTGTCGCGATTGGCTCGAGGTCTATTGTCTGTACCAGCCACAGGAGCAGAAGTTGAACGGCTTTTCAATAGTGCGCGGTATATTTGCCACTACCGTCCTGGATATCTCAACGAATCAACTATGCAATACCTGATGATGTTTATGTGCTCAGAGAAGTTCATTCTAGACAGCCAGCAGCTAAGCAATCTGGAAAAATTGTCAACGAGAAGAGATACCCAGGAGACGCTTGAAAGAGAAGAGGCGCTCAAAGCAAATGAGGAGACTTTGACCTCATCAGCGACGACGAAGAGAGCAATCAATATTCATTTACCACCACTATGGCTGCGGCTGAAGAGATGGTCTAGACGAATATTATGGAGGCAGAAGTTTCACCTTCGGTGAAGCACAACGAGGAGCAGCATATCGGAAACGAAATGAACGAGAATGGACCGTTGCTACCGCCTCCAATCACGCAACTTAGTGGCAGATCTCAAAAGAAATCTTCAGCCAGATTGACGGAGCCATCTAGCAGACTACAGAAATAAGACAAGATGTATAATTTGCACTCTTCTTTTTACAAAATATCCGCAAAAGTCAAGCATAGCAGATGGAGCACTGCAGAAAATCAAACCAGATCGATACAGAGAAGATAGGAAAAGTAAAGCATAATTTATTGTAAGCTGACAGGTCAACTTTTTTGCTTTTGCGGGTTGTGATGGATAACGTTACCCGTCTGGGTCGCGGGTCGGGTTCTCGAAAAGCGGACCGCCCACAGGTTTGCAAACTAAGACCCGACCTGACCCGTGGGGCGGGTTTTGGCGAAGCCTAGTACTGAGGTAGCAACGACTGAAAATGCACTCCTTATTAGATTTATTTTAGTGCAAGACTTATATGACCAACTATGAAATATTCCATACAGTTATATCCCCGAAGTTGACTTGATCTAGTACTGTACGTTGTGTCCTTTAGTCGTCGTTGACTGAGATACCTCAACTTTTGCATGTTGGAATCTTTGAACAGACTCACCACCATCCTGGTCAGCTGGACAAGACTTGAAATAATCACGTCTCGGCCATTTATACCCCTTTGACGTTGATGACGGTATACGAATATTTGCGGGCATAAGTATCACCGTTGAAAAGAGGAGAGACTGGCTGTCCACAAGAAGAAGTTTTTCCTTGTTATTCATAATCAATTATTTCCCCATTATGCAACAACTAGTGGAGGGCCATATGAGAGGCCGTTTAGGCTGTCTTTAGCTACGCACTTGAGGCGGCCAAGGCATGGAACAAATCCGTTTAAGTCTATGGTTCGTGTTTGAAGCTAAGGACTCGTATAAATTCTGCTAGGTACAATATGCCAGAGCAATGTTGATCGTGTCTTAAATATTTGAACGAAATAAGATTCTCGTAGCGTACGTACTCGAGTAACAGAAATGCGCACGGGTCTTTACAAACAGAGACCAACAAATAATGCCATTTAGTTGAGGGTCCAAAATCAGAGTAGCAGCGGAGTGAAAATGAGCGTCTGGCTCAATAGAATAATGAGGATTTCCACAGTCATACACACAGCGCTGATGGCATTCCATAGTTTCCATCACTCTCCAAATTCGGAATCCCAGGAGCTGCTAGGAGTGATGCCACGGCAAGTTGGGCATTGACCAGGGAGTCCTTTGTCTTCTTCACGATATATCCGATCAAGATCTCGCAGTTTGCCATTTGCGTCTGTGCAAGGGGTTTGACCTGGACGCGCTCGGGCAAGATTGCAGAGCAGGATCCCAATATAGGAGGTGCACCCACAGCCATTTGCACCATTAAATGTCGCATACCGTGACCAACACATCTAAATGAAAAGTTAAACGAATGAACCATAAGAAATGACAGAAAACTTAAATAAATACCTTTAAGAGAATGGCTGTGTTTCCAGTAGACTTATGAGCGCTGGGAAGGTTCAAGTATTTCGTCGTGTAAGGTGCCAGAAGAACTTTTGGGGTAAAACTTGACTGGGGAATCTATAGGGCTATATATATAGCACTAGTATCTTGAGTTTTACCTCGCACCACGTCACTTTACACTTTACAGTCAACAGAACATGTGTAAATAACAGTGGTTTATTTGGACGAATCAGAGGGTTTCGTTACCGCAGCGCAGACAGAAGTGTGGTGACTGGCACACTCTGCCCTTGCAGTACCCAATTACACACGTCTGGACCCTCGCTTCCTGCGCCTAGGAGCTTTTGGTTGGTCTCCGTGACCACAGGTCGCGGCTGGACCTCCACGAAGCATCGGTGACGACGCGCGAGGCCGCTACTGGAGAATTGCAAGGTTACATCGATACACGAGTACTGTTTTAAAGCTAGTTCGATCCTAGTGCAATATGCATGGAGTCGTCGAGGTCTTGTCATAAAGGAGACATATCACCCAGTACGATGAATGTTAGCCTATCAACGCGGTGCACCCCTGGCCGAAGGCGGTAGGGGCTTGGTGCCAAATGCTCGTGCGCTCAATCGGTTAGTGTATCTTACACCTCGGTCTCATTCGTCCCGACCGTGGGCAAAATGCTTATTTGCAGGATAAAATGCCAAATGGGATCCGGGTGTGAAAGGCACTGCTATACGGACCTCAATTATTTTCCTCACGATGTAGAATCACTTTTGTGAGATAAGGCCCCATGTAGCATCAGTGACATCCTCCGAGTATCATGATCTTTTTCTGCACTTCAAAATTACGACTAGGTAAGAAAAGGAAAGGTTGATGCACTCCCTTACCAATTGTCGAGTGGCGGTGAGAGTACTAAATAAACTAACATCTCCCCGTCTCTCCCTCCCCGTCTCTCCCCGTCTCTCCCCGTCTCTCCCCGTCTCTCCCCGTCTCTCCCCGTCTCTCCCCGTCTCTCCCCGTCTCTCCCTGTCTCACCCTGTCTCTCCCCATCTCTCCCCATCTCTCCCCATCTCTGCCCATATCTCCCCGTATCTCCCCATCTCCAGCAAAGCTTTCTAACCATGCCACAATCCACAGCTATATCTCGCGTTTATAAGATGAGAGATAGGCTTATGAAAGAACAGACCGTTCCCTCAGATGTTCTTGCCAATCTAGACAGAGGCCTCGGTTTATCATTCGGTCAATCTTTGCAACATATCCCCATCCCGGCTGGCCAGGGTCGTAAGAACCCCCAGGTATACAGGTCACGCTGGAGGCTCAAGAATGCGCAGTCTGTCTACTGTATTATCCGACAAAAGGACATTCATATTTTTCTCCCTTTTATACTCTCCATACCCCCGAAAGCTTGTGAAACACTTGACGTTACGCAATTTGATCAGCATCACCGAGACCGTTACAAGGTATCTCTTAGCGACGATTGCAAACAGCTTCTGGAAAATCGGGCAAAGAAGCTTGGTATCGAACAAAGCAGCGAATTCAAAGAACTCATCACGCGCCTATTCAATCCAGGTTCGTGGTTGGCTTTTTCCTAATTTGAACTGCAAATCAGTTGACATATTACTAGACCCTCCCCAAAGACCTCAACCGATAACCAATGCTGAAAACGAAACGCATTGCGCCTTATATTTGGCACGCATCGATTCCATTCGAAATGTTTTTGGTGATTTCATACAGAGAGCTGTTGGAAATTCTCTTACCCAGTTGCATGAGACAGCGAATGGCCATCCACCCGAAACAACTCAAAGTGTCTGGATGAAACTGCCACATCAGTCCATGCAAGATGCTATCTTTCATCTGAATGTTGGGTCAGCAAAGGACCTCGCTAGGGTTCTGTTTCCGCATATGAACCAGAAATTTGCCTCTTTTCTTTGGCCTGAAGCTTCTTCTTGCAGTATCACAGCAACAACTGTTATGCAGCCAGGCGGACATTCATCAAGCCTAGCACTCGGCAATTTTCCCGATGATGGTTAGTCGGGCCAATTACATGCTTCATCCGCCACTAATTCGTTTCTTCTCGTAGGGGACTGCGCCTATTTCACCCTGCGAGGTGCTTCTGTTTCAGCTATTACTTCGCTTTTCACCACCTACGTTTGCGACGCTATTGAATGTAGTGACCTCAGACTTTGGGAATCAGAAAACTTGCTTCTACAGACAACGGATTGCGTTACGCTGAATCTGTGGCGAAGCCAACCTGATTTTGGATTCATCCGCTTGCGTGTTGGTTTCTCTATGAGCATGTCTTTTCTCAATAATCTGTACACATAGTTTGGTATCATCTCATCATCTCAAATTATTCTTGACACTCCGTTCTTGACGACGACTTGAATATTCGGCGGTAGAAATATTTCGCCACTACCAACTGTCCACCAAAGCTCCTGGCCTTGAGCGTCGTAAAACGTAATTTTCTCACATTCGAAGCAAACAAGTCTTCTCTCGATGCCTTGATCTGTAAATAGATCACGCAGGTGCGGTTTGTATCCATCCAGAACGCTGGGCTTATGTTCGTCGGTCGCCTTTATCCAACGAGTGCTCTAAAATAGGTCAGGGCATAAGTCCTAGTGAAAGATCAATTTATCCACAAACCAATATGCTCTTAACATCGCTAACAGCGTTCTCTGCCATTTCTAGTGAGCTATGACGTCTCTTGCTCTGTCGACAACCTGCGATTTCGCTTGCTCGGTGAGAAATTCTGCTGCAAAATGTCAGCCAAAACACTGGAATATAAGGAAGGGATCGACCAAGGAAAGTCATACCGCTGGGAACTCGATCTCCATTCACCAAAAGAAAAGACGCATCGCGAAGGCAGAATATTCAAGACAAACTGATGAAGGAGGGGTCGGGCTGCAGAGAAAATCTTGCCCGACCCCACCATCGGGCTAAGCCCCATACGGTTGATATCATCAAGTCTCAATGCAGGAGGCACGGGACCAAGCTAGCATGCCAATCAGAATTCAAGTTTTCCTTCCGCCAGTCATAACGTAATCCACAAGCCGTCCGCCACCACCACTCATTTTTATGTTTGTGAAGCTTTTCAACAATCACAATGCCTGTATATTTTATCAAACCCTATCTGAGAAAATGTTTGTTCTATGGACAGGCCGTATACACGCGATACAGCAATATTGACGTCTATTGGCCTGATCACTGGTCGCTGAAGCCCTGGGTATGGGTGTTGCGAATGGGATCAATCCAGCTCCTAATGCATTTAAAACACCAACACATTGCTCATAGGCTTCACCGATGATTATGCCTTCATCGCGCTATATTTTTGTCCTTGGTAGTGCCTTTTATTTATTAGTCTCTTTATAGAGTTCTGCGCGTAGTTCTTTGCTTTCTTCCCGCAAAAAACCATTATCTTTCATCGCAAGTTCATACGGTTTACAGGCTTCATTCACCTGATCTGTTAATACCTGCTCTGTGGGTGTAGGGTGCCTAGTATACAGAGCTTGATAAAGCTGTTAGTTGATACTTCGTTCTTCGCAAGCTGCTTGACTTTTGCCAGTGTTGCAGGGAGGTATATGCTTGACCGGCTTAATGGTCGTTCTACCACTGGTGTAGGCTTATGTAGTTGGACATTGAGCATGGACAACTCTGACCCCACGTAGAGTGGTACTATAACCCATCGCTCTGGATGCGTTTCGGATGGTATTGGTTCGAAATGCGTCCGTAAGCGCGCGTGGATACGCAGCAGGAAAATCAATCTTGTCGATATGGTCTATACCACACCGCGTCTGTCGATCCATTAAGCGATCGGATGATCGCTTTAGAACTGCTAACAGCTCACATCTAGCGATTGCAATAGATGTGAACTATGTGCGGGCATGCAGATAAGTACAATGTTATTTTCGGCGATGCTTTGTGCATGCTTTATCGAATGCAAGTGCAGGGCGATTCCCATGTCCATCAAGGGTCAATATCCTATTGTGTCCACGCGCACGGCCAATACTTGCAGGTAAATATAGCCTTTCAAGCCATGGAAGCCCATTGTATCACTCGTCCATCCACTCAAATCACCAGTCTGTAGGTAGATCGGAACAGAACCATGATTCGATATATCGATTGCCTTTGAAGATGATCACCACCCTGAAGCCTTGAGAGTTTCAACTGTAGTCACCCATTCACGATCGTCTGGCTGTAGAACAGACCTCCGACTGTAGTGTTCTTATCGCGTACCGCACCATAGCCGGCCTAGATACCGCACCACGATAGTTCATACATAGAATCATTCTAGTCAGTGCATCCTCATCTAGTTAAAAGGATATCATTCTCGAAATTGCCTTGACCAATATACACTTGCCAGTTGTTTCCTGGTCCCACCGCCAAGACCTTAGCGCGAATAAATCATTGAGCGTGCCGCATTTAATTGAGATGCACTGTAAAATGCGAAATGTAATACTATAGTTAAGCCATATGACCTGATTTCTCCGCGTCTCTCCCCGTCTCTCCCCGTCTCTCCTCCCCGTCTCTCCCTCCCCTCTCCCCGTCTCTCCCCGTCTCTCCCCGTCTCTCCCCGTCTCTCCCCGTCTCTTCCCCCCCCCGGGTCTCTCCCTGTCTCTCCCCCTCCCCCCGGTCTCTCCCTGTCTCTCCCCATCTCTCCCCGTCTCTCCGCGTCTCTCCCCTTCTCTCCCTGTCTCTCCCTGTCTCTCCCTGTCTCTCCCTGTCTCTCCCTGTCTCTCCCTGTCTCTCCCTGTCTCTCCCCGTCTCTCCCTCCCCTCTCCCCGTCTCTCCCCGTCTCTCCCTCCCCTCTCCCCGTCTCTCCCCGTCTCTCCCCGTCTCTCTGACACTCTTCCAGCGGCCCTCTGACAGTACTCGGGTGGAGGGTGGCTCTTACAACCTTCTGACACTTGTGGATGATAGTGATTGCCGAGAAATTTCAGCAGCCATTGCGCTCGAGCCTCCAAAAAAGATCGTCAATCCTTCGATCACGAGTCTAGAGTCGACACTGTTGAGGCTGGGAGGTAGTGACACGATGGGTTTACCATTCCTTGGCTGCAGCTCGACATCGAAGTGCTCGACATCGAAGTTCCCGGTCAATGCACTTCAGAGCCCGCCACATTCGTAGCTGTTACAGGGTAATAGCGCATCTTTCTGCCAAAGAAGCTACAGCCAACGCGTAAGCTTCTATCATTTCTCATATTCATCTTATCTGTACGGAAATAATCCCAATTTTGGATTTTTCATATGACTATTTAGGTGCCTGAGAAGAAACAGGGAAGTAAAGGATACCACCGAGCACATGGCAGATGTGCAAATGGACCTCAAAGTCACACAAGCCAATATGATTCGATTAGCACCACAGCGCTTGCCAACCTGGCAATTGAGAGGACAGGATGGAGGAAGTAAAGCATCCTGCCATACCCAATCGGATTTAGGAATTTCACTAGAGCGGTTGAACCCCTAAACAGATGGCATAATCCGCAAGACGAACACATTGTCACTTGTTCTGACTTCCCTAGCCCCATACTCTGAGACTGACCTACGGTAACAACACGTCAGGATCTGCATCGCTATCAATAGACCGCGCCATTGGACCGGGGTTTCTGTCTTGCGCGGCAATGCCAGATTATTAGCAGATGTGACATATTGCGAAGACGCAGATCTGCATTTGCATCCAGATACCTGCAACGATGCAGGCTCTCTTATTTAATATCGTACATTGGCTCGAATTCGCACACTCATCGGATTCTTAAAAAGTGAAGGCCACTTTGACAAATATCGGTTCGCTATTCGCAGGAAGTCGGTATCTCCATAACCTTCATGCAATATGGCGCTAAGATACATATAGTGCCGAATATTTTTGCAAGCATTGCGTCGGTCTTCAAGGCCGCAAGAGGACGACGCTCATGCGAGGACAACAATGTGGCACTCGAGGTATGGCACACTCTATCAACTCTGAGCATAAAACTAATATTGCTCAAGGTTGTCAAGATCCTCGGAGTAGAGCGTTCAGCATTCGATCTGACTGTGATTGCTTTTGACTCGCAAGAATGGTTCTACATGCCATGGAGGGAATTCAAACAAAAATATGGATATCAAGCAGATATAGCGGTTGAGAAAGCAGGCTTGGATCAGACCAAGCTGGAAAGAGAATCCCAACGACTCCTTGATCCCCGTGGTACTCATAACCACGGCGAGTTGGAGAAGAGCCTTGCAGAGACAGCGGGACTACGACGCATTGTGGAGGAGCCGCGAAGCTCATTTGACTGGAGCTGACTTGCAAGGCATTGGGTTTTGAGCATATTTTGAGGAAAATGTATAAGGTTTATTCTCTGACGCTGATGGCCATTTACCGGCCAGGGACACTGGGATAGTTCTACAAATCTAACCCTATTCTGCGAAGAGTGTTATGTAGCAAAGGATACTAAAGGAAATCAAGCAGACTAGATACCTAATTGACTGGCTATCATAGTCCGCCGCTAGGTGATCGGCCCGCCTAGATCACAGCCATGAGACTGACATGCACTTCAGTGATAGGCCAATATGCCTGGTCAGGAATCTGTGCGATCTGCAAGCGACAGTACAGGCCTCCTGAGCTTTGGAAGATCTTCGCTGGCTGTGTTGTCTCTCCACCGGTAGTTAGTTGTCAGGTCGAGGCTTACAGGGCTGTCGAAATATATGAGGGCCAAAAAGCCATGCCTGTCATTAAAAAAGGGCCCCTTTTCTCATTGCAGTTTCACTTGCGTCTAGCACTCTTCAAGCCAAATTGATGAAAAATGAATCTTGAAAATCAGCTATCACACAACTTGACGCCTGATCTTGAGATATCCTGCCGCGTGTTGAAAGACATACTCGAAGCGAGTGGGAAGCGTTTTGTCTGCCCGCTGTGTCGGACTTCACATTCTCAATCCCATTTAATCTTCGGCCATTGTCGGGATGAGGCAGATAAAAAGAAGGATGATATGAGCGACGAAGAAAAACGGAGATGTGACCTCCACAGGGCTCTTGGCACAGTGACCATGGGAGGGGACTTTCGCCAGTTTCGAGAGAGTTTGGCTACTGCTTGTGGACAATATCGAAGCGAAATCCCGGTCGACGAACTACCACTGGATTGGACTAAGTCTGGTCGTCGATCGTACGGCTCTTGTCTTGGAACAGAATTCATTGTCAAAAACATGGCTACTTCAACTGCGACAAGGTTCGAAATTCTCAGAAGTCTAGTCAAAAATGCTGGGATCCATTATGCCTGTCCCTCATGTTGGATCGGGTTCGCAAAGTCTGAACACGTTACTGAGCATTGTGATGCCGAGAGAGATAACATCCATCGAGGACTGCTCTCGAAAGAAGTAAAAGGCTTTGTGAAGCTTTATGGGAAGCTTCTAGGACAGAAGCTCGATTGGGCTCACATGAAAGAAGTTGAGTTTGATGGGAATATGGTCCCTGATTTCCGCGAATGTTTTCGAATTGACAATATCCTGGGACATTTGAGTAAGTGCTGGTATTCAATGCGTTGCAAGTTTACCTAACATCGTGAAAACAAGTGTCGAACAGCATAGCTCTAGCCAATAGCGCGGGAGGTTGATCTACATAGAACCATAGTTCTCGCTGTCCTGTTCTTGAGGGGTGGAAAGAACTATCTCGTCACTCGACGATGAACCCAGTATATCCAATCCGCCTAATTGTATTCAAAAAGTCTACCAGGGCGTACTCAAAATGGAAAACATAAACACCAGCTGAGGACCAAGTCCCGGTGGCATACATTGAAAATTGAAACAGACTTAAATAATGGAAGTACACTTGTCAAAGACTGGGACTTGTCTTGTTCCCTTGCCGAGGAATGCTCCAGCTCCGTCTAAGCGAGCAAACGTCTTCCAATGATAGTGTGGTATTCAACAATACTCATGACCCTTTTGAAGGACCTCCGAAATTCTTCCAGAGAGACCGGTTCACCGTTTGCGATATATCGCTCGTGGACCTTGGAGATAACATAGTCTAGTCTTCCAAACGGGCGTGCAGCAAATTGAACAAGTCGGCGAGAGGGAATCCCGTTTCGTGAGCGAAAGTGTCGTGCTAGGAGTGATAGGATGAGGAGGTCGTCGTAGGCGAGGTCATCTGTCGAGACCATAGTAATGACATTGAGGATTTTCCGTTTTGCCAAATCCACCCTTGCTTTGCTGTAGTTGCTTTTCCGAAGTGCCTGGAAGTCTTTGGTCATTGACTGGATTTCCTGACTGATATTAAGCTCCGCCCATTCTGCAAACTCCGAAGAACCCAGGAACCAAAGCTGGTAGGCCTTGAACACCGAGGAAGCGGCCGCTTCGAGGTCGGCTTGAGATTGAGATCTTTGTTCGTTAGAATATTGTTCGCTATCCAAGTAAGCTCTTCTCACCTGGGAGCCATTTTTGTTAGCGGGACAGATATGTTCGGAGTGAGATTGAAGAAACCTCGAAGTCTGAAGAATTTGTAAAAGAAGCGGGTGACCGTATATTTGTATGTCATCAGATATGTCATCAGTGTGGACTGCATGGTGTGTGCACTGGCACTATGCTACTACTAGGAGCCACCGGTATGTCCAGGTGTGTCCGACCCAAGCATCGCAAATGGAAACAATAGCTATACTAGTGTTATAATGGTGTATCGGCAAGAAGGGCTCTTCCACATAAAGTCGCGCGTGTTCATTGGTCAGGGGTGCCTGCCCCACCTGCTTTTGTGACATGGTGTTTCGAAAGATCGTGTAACGAAATAAGGGGTGCCGATCAGGGAACTATGCCCGGTACGAGACTTATTTTGACCTGTAACCGTGAATCTAGACCGAGCGTTACAGGCATATGACAGTGAGTCTAGTATCATGGAAGGCTCTCGGGCCATGCTCCGCATGGACCGTCCGGGTCCGCCGGCCGAAAGATTGGCCCCCTGTAGGTTCAGGGCTCGTGAGCCTAGTCTTGGTGGATGCACAAGGATCAATGCAAGCGATGCTCACTTGCTTGGGGCCGAGCCAAGCCGGCTGTACGTCAACATATAATGGCTGAATCCCTGCTCCTCTTCTCAAGAGCTTTGGTTACAATCTTTAATGAAATTGTTCTGAACATGGAGTACAGAGAGGCGATTGCTGACGTCGAGGCTGACCAAGAACCCAGGCAAGGTATGTTTGGCCACATTGCCAAGATTTTTCTCTCCCAAATAATCAACGCTCTAAGCTGACCGCATATACCCAGAGCTGGACGGCTCGGCCACATTCTGCGGTACTTCCTCAAATAATGTCAGATCTTCCATTATCCGGCGACGAGACGATGTGAGTTGGACCACGACGGCTTATATACACTTGCGCCTCCCTTGGCCTGGGCTTTTGCACGACGAAACCAAGGACGCTGGATCCATTGTCTCCAACTGCTACCTCTGGCCCGAGAGATGCGAAGAGCCCCTGAAAGGCGGTACTGAGGTATATCCAAGGCCAGAACGGCTCAGCGGCGCGCTCCACTGTGACAGCAAGCCCGTCTTGCGGTGCAGTGCCACAATCGCCATCTGGATCATGAACAAATCTTCCGTGATTATTCGGACAGCGTTGAGGGCTCTACACGGATGGCACAGTGCCGCCGTCGCCCTCTGGATCAAGAACAACTCTTTTGTGATATCTCAGACAGCATTGAAGGCTCTACACGTATGGTTCCTGGGGGTTGATGAGCTTTTGGGTGCCACACGACTGCCACCTCGAGCACTTGATGAGGTTTCAGACCTAATCGACACCTGCCGAACTC
Organism: Penicillium corylophilum; assembly: GCA_018410145.1. Classification (NCBI taxonomy): domain Eukaryota; kingdom Fungi; phylum Ascomycota; class Eurotiomycetes; order Eurotiales; family Aspergillaceae; genus Penicillium; species Penicillium corylophilum. The sequence goes on from JAGUQL010000024.1 coordinate 86,604, forward strand.
TTAGAGAGCATGACAACATTGACAGTACCATGCGCCAAACATTGACGCGGAACCGATTTCTCCACCGCCATACAAAAGAAATGGTGCTCGGTTTTCAAGAAAAAGCCCGGATATTACTATCACTTCTCGCTTGGCACTTTGACCCAAAAATGGCCTCAGTTTCCCATGGGCTTCTCCGGTTTTTTGACCAACCATACGCGCAACTGGGCGTTGTCTGCACAAACATATACCCAATCTACAGCAAGCTCCATGAAGTTGAAAATGAGCAGTGTCTGGAGAAGGATCTGAACAGGCTCATAAAGCTGCTGCGACGGGCTGTTGTTAGTGAGCCCTGGGCTTTGTACATCTAGCTCTTCTTTACCTAGTTAAATGACTTTGGGATTTATAATCGAGAACATCAATTGCGTCTGCAAATGTCGAGCCCATGTGCTGTAGCTAGCCTAACGTCAACGCATCGCATGATTATTGGACGGAGAGGAACCACGGGCGTGTCCGAGCGCACCCATCCAAGCAAATGCAAATGCAGAGAATCGCCGTCTTGCTGTTACAGTGGTGCATCGGCGACAGAAGTTCCTCCGCGTGGTACTGCGCGCGTTCATTTGCCAAATCTGCTCGCCCCACCTACTTTTGTGACATGGTGTTTGGAAAGATCATGTAACGAAACAAGGGGCGTCGATCGGCAAACTGTGCCCGTTTCGGGAGTTGGGGACGACGCCACAAGCACTGATTCCTGGGAACTAGTACTAGAACCGAGGCGTATGCTCATATCCCTGGCACCGCGTAGATGCTGCCGAGACATTTCATTTTAAGACCTCCAAACCTCTTTCTATATTTGGTTCTCGGGCCACGATCTAAATCCACCCTGCACTAATTCTCAAAACAGACTCTTCTCCACGAACGGTTCTGAGGGCTAAACAACAGCGGAAGATATACCATGAGCAACCGACAAGGCTATCAAGTCCAGACTCTTCCACCAGGTAAATGAGTAACTGCGCGCTTTCCTGACTGGCAACGACAACGACGTATAGTTTTTATTGACGGAAGGCTAACCTTTTTTCACCGTCCAGAGGATTGGCCTCACCGGAACCCGGTTCAATACCACAACATGCCCTCCAGTCAAGCTCGATATCCCCGGCCCCGTCAGCAACTTCACTACTCGGGGCCCAACGGCATTCCTGATTTCCATGGTCCATATTTCCACAATGTCCCATCGGCGGACATCTTAGACTCTCAAACTGGAAACCGTGATCACGCCTTCCCCGAGGATAAATGGAGATTTTCAATCGACGCGTTCGCAACACACTCTCCATGCTTTTATTATTCTAATGGCCCTCCAGCTACTGATACCCGGGGAAATGAGAGATGGCCATGTTCACAATATGATTCAAATCAGAGTTCTATCTCACCAGAATATGAACCTTGCTCATCAAGAGAACATCAATCTGGGTTACAACATCCAAATCTCTACAGGTGAGACGGCGTGTATCTCGCGTTCCACTCTTTACGCTGGAATCAAGCAACGTCGACTCGTGATTGCCCAAAGCTTACAATAATGATATTTCAGACAATATTCTTCGAGCGAATTTGCCAGAACAGCGATTGAGTATCCGTTAGCCTTCAGTGGTCTACTAAACCACTATTCGGCCTCTCCAAAACCCGAACTCGTGTTCTATCAGAACTTCCATTTTGTCAACATCCCGTCTCAAGTTTCCGTCTATCAACGACTTCAACGTGAGCCGAAAGCCGCGAAACAAAATGCCCGTTTGCCTCGTGGGACATTATCTAAATCTCGCGACAGAGCGTGTCGCAAAAAGCCACAAAAGGGTAATACTCCATCAAAGGCGGAAGCAAACGAAGGGCAAAGAAGGTACCAGAAGATTCCTAGAGATATTCCTTTGTTTTATAAGCCAGCGACTGAGTGGGTTTCCCACAGCCCGGAATACCTTTCTCCGGACACCTTGAAAGGCACCTCGCATTATCGCAATTCCACGGCGTCTTTAAAGAAACTACACCAGATTTTGAGCATAAGGAAGAGCTTATACGAGAAGGCTTGGGCTATTCTGAAAGAGCGACAGTCTTCCAGCGAACAGCTCTCTTCCAGCGGACAGAACCCTTCCAGCAAACAGAACTCTTTTGAGTCTTCGGACCTCCTAGAGGCTTGGATGCCTGTGATGAACTGTGGTATATCCAGCTTTTATGCCGCTCCTCCATGGTGGTTCAAGGACATAGAATATAACCCCGAGATTGGAAACTTGACAGAGAAAGGTATACCTCAATTCCAATTAATGATATATCTTGAACTAAATCCCCAAAGCCAGGAAAACTATCCTCCAACATTTGATATGCGGTGAACACAGCCTGGAAGTCTCACTAAAGAGACTGGAGATCCTACACGGGAAAATGGGAGCTGTGGATATCCATGAAGAAGGAAGAAAAGCCTTGGACAAGGCCATGGTATTCCATAAACTTGAGTTGAATGCCAAGGGTCAAGGATTGATCTAAGACGTTTTGCCTCAAGGCTTCTTGTATGATGTGCGTTCAGGCAGGGTGCAGTGCATGCTAGAAGCGTCACTGTCAGGCGTCGACGTGTGCAAGGGAAAATCTGTTCTTTTGTCGGCTCGCGAGTATGCATCTTCTGGTATCGACAGACCTAGATAATACTCTGCCTTTCAAACACGCTGGACTAGTCTACGGTTATATCGCATCGCCATTCAGCAGAAACCGTATCTCCTACTGAAGCATTACCATAAGAGTCTCTCGCTTTAGATCGCCAAAAATGACAATAAGTCCTTTTGGGCCTGGATTCCCTTATAAAAAGGGTTCTGAGCTGCTAAGTCCATCTAAGAGAAATACCATCGAATGCAAAAAGCCTCCCCTTAGCTTGGAGTGCCTTGATGTTGTTGGATGATTCTCTTAGAGAAATCCAGGCTGGTATCGGTCGAGATGAAAGGCAGCGTGGGGGCCTATTACTCATATTATCGTCAGCACAAGGCCCCATAGAGAATATAGAAAGAAAAAAGATAAAAGTCAAATGCACCTTGTTATCTACTTCTCTCATAGAGACACCACAATCTTTCCTCGAGCCCTGCACTGTGGCTCCTTCGCCTTAGGCTAGTTTGATAGAAAAGCCACGTATAATGGGGGGCTATGAGGCTTCAAACACCAGATGGAGAGAGGTATGGGAGGAGATGGGGGTAGCTGGGAAGAGAATTTTCAGGGAGGGCGAGAAATACGCCCAAATCAAGTTCTACTAGCTTGGGCGGCATCGGTAATGACAGGGTGTCGATAAATTACGCATACCCAGTAATATCGCAGGCCTTTGGATTCGACAAGGACCCATATGTGGTATTACCGATCAGATGACCTGGACTTTGAGCGGAAGGCACACCCACTGTTTTGTGATGGGGCATGGTGGGCGAAACGAGTTGGCTCTTAAGAGGCTCTAGTGAAGAGTTTCCAGTGAATTGGCGGCTTTAGTCCGCAACATTAAGAAGGGAAAACTTGGTTCATTCTTGCTGGTGGATGGACATTTAATGGAAATGAGGTCGTGCACATAATGGAGGACGGATGGAGGACGGCCTCATTTTACTGCGTATTTCACCTTTCACACCTGGCGAACTCTCCTCGCAGATTATTACTGTGTAAGATATTGTAGATCTCCGGATTGGCCAATGGGTAAAATGGCTTGGAACTAGTGAGTCCCGGCCATTATGACCGGAGTTACGTGCGAGACATACGAACCAAGGCCGTGTCGGCTTTCTCGGACCCCCAGTTACTGGAGGGAGCCTGAGTGGGCCGCACCTGTCCACAATGGGGATGAATCACGAGCTCTCTCATGGACCGCTTTTACTAGTGCTGTGCTATCACGCAGGGGGAGGGCCGCTTTGGGCAAGGACTGGTCTATCCTGCTATCATAGCGTTCTGCGCAGAGTGGCATCTTCTTCGGAAACCCCTCTAGCCATAGAGCCGAACAGTGCGTGTCATAAGACCAAGGTTTTCGTTTCATGACACAGCCAATGGAGTCCGACTTGCTAGTGGATCAGCTCCCATCTCGATAGAATATCGCGCCAGCCCCAGAAATATCCTCTTGGGGTCTGAGTCCAGAAATGAAAGTTTTACGCGGATTGGGGCCTGCTCCGCACCTTCGGTTAGCCTTTTGGGGCAAGCACAAATCCAGCAATTGTCGGTAATGCCAGCGGAGTTGTGCCTTCCCGTTTGTCCCCATCCTCCTCATAAGCTATTCTCATTGTCCTACATATGACTACCTAACTCGTGAGAAGAGCCCGTCCGCACCGAAATCATCGCACTGCTGCTCCGCTGTCGTCTCCTCTACGCTGTTGTTCCCTCGCTAGTTTCGGCATTCCAGCATCTTGATTTGCTGCACTCTGACGCAGAACATCTTCCATTGCTCCCAGTCGGGAGTTCGCCGTCATGGAAACGCAGTATAGACCAGAAGACGAAGTCACTCAATACTATGCAGGCGCATTCACCACATCACACCAATCGCCGCTAGCGGGACATTATACCGGTACATATTACGATTCCTCATCACTCGTGGCCGTCGGGGCGCCCTACGGAATGTCATTAGAGACTTTATATGCCCCAACTCCTGGCCTGATGCCGTCTCCGATATGGTCTAGCATACCAGAAGAAGATTTGTCATTCCAAGAGCTGCTCTCACCATCAGGCCTACAATCGGCCTCTTTACCGCTCGCAAAGATAACACGCTCGGTTCAAAAGAAGAGTGCAACCAGACGCAGAATTCTCACAGACGAAAAACGACAAGCTATTCGCATATACCATGAAGAGAACAAGACAGCCCAACATTCTAAAATTGCAGGTAATATCAGAGCACTGCATTCCTCAGATCTCTTTGCCGTCGGAACATGCTGACTGGGATACTTCAACAGCATTGTTCGGAGTGGAAAGAAGGTACGCCAAGATCAATTCTTCTTAATAATCTATACCAGTACTTCCATTGACGTATGGCTTAGTACTGTGACAAAAATTTTGAGACCAAGAACGAAGCCTCCCGAGCCTGACAATAGATGCCGGGATCGATTTGAACGAACCCCTATCCCTATCTCAAAGATGCCAAATGGGAAGACCCCCAACGTCGAAAAAGCCTTGTCAATCTGGGCTAGAAACCAGCAAAATGAGGGGTTTTATATTGATGAAAGCCGGATTATAGCTCAAGCACAGCACTTTGCCAGTGCGTGCGGGTGTCCAGGGGTCGCAGAGAAGTTTAAGGCCCAGGAGTGGCTGGAGAATTTTAAAAGCAAGAACCTGTCGGGCACAAAGCCAAATGACCCCCTATGTTCAGAGAGCCAAATTACCTCATATGCCCCGACTACCACAAACTGTTCGTCAATGGATGGAATTGCATCCCAGCGGCCGGCCGTAAGGTCATATGTGGCTGTTGAGAATGGTGCCGGATACTCGATGTGTCCCATTGAGACTGATGAGGGCAAAAACACAATGGGCACAAATCCGCAGGTCAGCAAGGCAATCAAAGTAAAGCATGATCAAGAGGTTGTGAGCGCCTTTTTCCGATGTTGGACATCTGGTCTTGGTGATGATGAAAGTGATTTTATCGATAAATGGGAAGGGGTTCTCGAAGCACGGGATAGTGATCTCGATATTCCTGTGTCATCCGACACGCATTAGCAAAGTCAAGACCGATCACGGTGTTTGAGCAGTGATCTCTTGTTGCTTTGTTTCATGGATATAAAGTTTCTATTGCTGACCTCCTACATATTCGTCATGGAACTGTAATGCATATGGTCCCGTGATGCGATTTCGTGTCTCGGTCGATCAGATTGTTCTGTCCGTGGCTGTAATCGGGTTGACTCGGCGTGTCAATGATTTGCGAGAAGAAGGAAGAAGTTCATTAGCTGACGAATTTTATAATGGAGTCAAATGTAGCAACTGGGGCGTACAGACCAAGGCTTTCGGTGTGCGTGAAGAGATGACCCTCCAACTTACCGGTCGGTTTGGAAGGTATTCCTCTTGATGAGAAGAAAATACCTGCAGTCCCCTCAGCCTGGCGTACTTGTCATGAACGAGTCCGAATCTGCAATATTTAGAGATTGAGACTTTGTCTCCATCCCGCAACATTTTTTCGAGATCCCCCGGCCGCCAACATTGTTGGTCTGGTTGCAAGTCTTCTTCGTCTTGATCGACCATTATGCTGGAGGGCTCCGTGGAAGGATTTGTCAAGGTGAACGTGGTGCTCAATGACGAGAACGAGCTTTCGTGTATGATGGCTGGAAATTAATAATTCTTTAGCTAGCTGTCGACAAGAAAGACCTACTGCTTTTGCGACAAGCATACCTTTTCGTTCATCACTGACAGGCTGCACAAGGGTAGCCATGTTGATGGAAAGTTGGGCGGTGGGTTTGCAACCAAGAGTCGTGATGAATGTTTATATAAATAAAGACCTGCGGACATTGCGCCAAGAAGATGACTATCATCGGTAATTGCTTGGGTTCATAGTCGTCCCTGAACCCACCGCGGTGGGGCCGAAAGCCTAGTCCTTCACCAGCCCAGGGACGTCCGAGCGGCCTATCAGAAGTTCTTATCCGACAGATCTTCGGTAGCGCCTGGGACGATAGGTCTAGAGCAGCGTTTAAGCACGACACATTGCTTATGGGCGGGGCTCAATACTTCGACCAATCAATTCTGACTGACAAAATCTCCGCAAAGCTCCCAGGAATTGGTTAGTCAGCGCCCGTAATTACGACCCGTTTCACTCCAATAGATCTCATTGAAGAAGAGACCTCCTTTCGTGGGGTAAAAGGCCATTTGGGGCAAACAATTTATTCGGTTATTTTTGAGCAAGACATATAATCAGATTACTGGGATCAGCCACTGCCGCTTGGTGAATCAGTAGCGTCATGTATTTCAGATGCGCTCTAAATTTATGGGGCCAAAAGGACCACGGTAATCTTATGCGTACAATATGAGGTGTTAAGTTTACATGAAATTATTACAGACCAGGAGTGCTTCCCGAAAAGGAAGGAAATTTGTCGCAATGCCCCACTTAAGTTAGGTGGCGGTCACGTGAACTGATTACATAAACGGCCCTCTGTCTTTGCGGGACCCCTCGCATGTGCTTCAGCCCCCTTAAATGCAATGGCGGACTTGCACGACCCGTCACCACCAGCTCGCTCCTCTCGAAAGTCTCGGAGAGTCACATTTGATCCAGATCCTCACTTTACTCTCATCGAAAATACCAGCGTCCAAAGGAATTTCAACATGGCGTCACAATTCTACGAGAGTCTCACTGCAGAGAACGTAACTGACGACATGCTGGCCAAAGCCGCGCATCTTTTCAACGAAAACTATGGGACTTGGGGGCCGCTATCCCATAGGCCTGGTGAGACAACACAACTTCCGTCTCCGGAGACACGTCTAATTTTCCTGGCCAGGAAAACCCGTCAAGCTGAGTGTGCGAAGATTGCGAGAGCAATACCTTCTGCCATGCACCGACCAGAGCGAGAGTTTTTATATCAGAGTGACCATTGATGGGAACCTCGTCGGAAATGCGTTTGCCTGTCGCTGGATGTGCAAGAGTCGGACTGTTTGTTGGATTACTCAATTAGTGGTCGATCAGCATCACCGTGGAAAAGGACTTGCGAGTGGCCTCTTGCGAACACTCAGGCAAGATTCTGATGACATATACGGCGTTATGAGCTCACATCCAGCTGCGTGTCTGGCTGCCGCCAAAGCTTTTGGGAGTAAGTCTCACCGGAAGTTATATTGCTTAATTCTCATTCCGAGTAGGAACCATCGAAAAAGTAGATCTTGACTTTATTGGCAAGAATGCCAATGAAGTCATGTCGACCTCACCGATCCCTTATATTCGTGATGCCGAGCTCTGTGGAACTATATTTGATGCCGATGATACGAGCGGGATTGTTTCCGGCGTGAACACAAATTTCTTTGTGGACCACACAGAGCCATTAGAGGCACTGGCTGTAGTTGAAGATGAATGGCAGTGGCCACTGGGTAAGCTGCCAGACGGTCATGAATATCTTCTCATACTGCCAGCAAAACAACGCCGTTCACGGTCGAGATCGGCCGATGTTAATCGCTAGTCAAGTTGGTTTATTCTGCCTGCAGCCGCAAGAAATGGATATTAGATAAGATCGTTCTTTTGAAATCTCCTTTAATAGCATACATCAACTGTATCTTGCTATAGCTGAGTGACAATTCATTCATCTTCATTGAGGATTTTCTGTTAAGAGATGAGCATTATTAATCATTCGCGGATACCTATGCACCGTTCTCTGGAGCACAGCATCGTAAATATAGGTTCCCACTCCCGGAATCAGGAACTGACGGCATCTCCTCCGAGATATTTCCGTCGCTCTGCAGAAATTCTCAAAGCTCTCCTTTGAATTTCCAAGGGCCGTCAACGCATTTGATATAGCATGATATGCGACGCAACAAGTAAAAACCTCCTCCTCCAGTGGATTGTAGAATTTGTTCCATGCCAGAACATCTGACCATCTTCGCAACGCATCCTGTGCGGACGGAGACAAACGTGCGAAGGAAATGAGAGTTCTGACATGTCCTAAGCGATCCACGATGTCAATCTCGATCAAGTTGCCATAAATGGCCAATAACTCCTTGACACCATCGCCAGCATCGCGGTAATGCCCTTGCCTGATTTGAACCTCAACGAACGAAAGAAGCAGTCGTCGGTACCCTTTGAGATGTTGACGGCACGATCTTCTTAATTGTTCAATATCCACCTCTACCATCTCGACCGCGCGAGGGAGATATGAATTCCCCGGCTCTTCTGAGTAGTTCAATTCACAATAAAGATCGGCAAGGTTGGATTTGATAAGAAAAGTCTTCGAGTCACGTAGCCCAGGAGTTCCAAGGCAAGTCTCGAAACAAAGCTTAGCTTCCATGAACCGACCTTGCCCTCGCAGGATTCGGCCGATGCAAGAGATTTGATCCCATAACAACTGCTCCTGTTTACCTGGGATATCACGGAATGGTAACCATTTCTTCATCTGTTCATGGGCTGTCGAAAAGTTAAATTGATAGACATGATTGGATGCCTGTGAAATAAAGAGCGCCGCGACGTGAGGGTCAGCCGAATTGTCTTGAAGGCCTGATAAACAGTCTTCAATAATCTGCTGAGAGCCCTTGATGTTGCCCCCCAGGCGCAGTATCACGCTCTGCTGAAAAGTCACTTCGGCCTTCAATTGAAGGGAGCGGCAATTTCTGGCAAGGTGCTGGGCCATGTCAAGGATGGATTCGCGGCCGCTTATTTTCCAGCATTTTGTCTTTGATGCGGCCAATAAAGAATCGATTTTATCCTCCAACGAGGGATTTGAGATATGTCGTTTTCCAAAGTAGTTCACCATACTGTCGAACTACTTTTGAGTTTGCATTCCACACAAATAGGTAAGGGATACTTACAATGCTTCCAAATCATCAGGAACTTTGCTGTTCAACGAGTCGCGTTCTGCAGATGGCATCGATTGGTTGAAATCAGCCAAATTGCGGCTGGGGTCCATGATCAGCAGCTCGCCAGTGCTTGGGGCGGGCAAGTTGCTGGGCGCGCATGGGGGTAACGCTTTTCGTCTATGAGACTTGCCGAAACAAGAATGTTTGTATCTGTAAATTCTGTGACATATTCCACACTGCTGAGAAAATCGGATTCGACGAATCATAGGCCCGCTGTCCGTCATCGTTCGTTTGGAAGAAAAGGTTGGTAAGTGAGGTGTTGGGCGATTGACGCCTTTGGAATTCGGACCCGGGAAAATGTTTCCCCAAGCACTTGGCTCTGCTTTCTCCACATCTGATAGGTGGGCCATGAACTATACCCAGATAGGCAAGAATTATGTCGCAGGACTAGATTAGTTACACCAAGGTCTAATCTTTCGCCCCTAGCCGTAATTTTGGTTGACAAGTGACACAGCCAAGGATGACTAGGTATCGATTATACAACTCCGGTGGAGAATACCCTTATTTTTTGCGACTACTGATAGCTTCTGCGTGCAAGGGTCGACATTCTCATCCAAAGGCACAAGGTGGTAGCTCACAATCACGAATTCGGATCCACACACTTGATGATGCACGAATGCCAATGTAATGAGCATTACTCGCATGAGCCATGATAGCGGCATTTATGCAACTCCATGAGTTCGTGAAACCGAATCTAAATAGGCGGAGCCGAATCCCTTGTCCAGCCTCGGAAAGTCTTCATGGCCCACAAGAAGACGGGGCTTGATTGTTCATCCATTATTTACGACCAATCCTGTCCAATATTGACGGGACCCATCTGAGGTCCCAGGAGCCTGTTAGTCAGCTTCCGTAATTACGGCTCGTTTCAACCCAATAGATTTCAGTGATTCAAACCTCCTTCGCCGGTAGAAGGAAACCGGGTGGGTGAGTATCTGGGGCTTTCTACACCACCTGTGACGCCCACGATACTGGTAAAAAAAATAGATCACATCCCCCTTCTTTCCAAATCCGGCTAGGTTCATCATTCACCTAGGCTGGCGATGAGTTCACGCGGCTGCACGCCACGCATCTTTTCCATTGGATCTTGTTTCGAGCGAAGTTATCATTGCAGGCCCCCCTTCCCCATATCGTGAACAATTTGAAATCATTCTACCTTCTCGAGAGCATGCTTGTGCTTTACACATTGACCCCTTAGGTGGCGCTCGTGCATGGGATCTTTCCCATTGGGTAGTAGTAGTATCTACAAGGTCATAAATAGGAAGCTGCGACCCTGTCGTCTGGAGTACTTTGCTTATCTTCTGCAAAATCTCCTCGATTAAACATACACAAGCTGCTGAACCGGTTCATTGAAAGATCTCGAGACTTCTTGCTATTCCTTGTCTTCGCGCCACGACATACATCCAAATTGTATTTTTTCTTCGAACATCACTCCTCCACAATCGTTTTAAGGGTTCAATCATAGCGGATAATACATCATGCACAATCGACAAATCCAGACAATCCCCCCTGGTAAGTGAACTAGTGCGCGCTTTACCACTCTTATTGACCGAAAGCTGACCTTTTTCCAAGGTCAGGAGAATTGCCCCCGTTGGGACCCTGTTCAATATCATCATAACCCCTCCAGTCCAGCGAAATATCCTCAGCCTCTTCAACAGCTTCAGTACTTAGGGTCCAACGGCGCACCGGATTTCCACGGCCCATATTACCAGAATGATGAACGAAGGTCTTCAGCCGACACGTTCGCAACGCACTCTCCATTCTATTATTGTTGCAATGACCTTCCGAGTCATGACACTTGGGAAAATGAAAGATGGCCATGTTCACAATGCGGTTCAGCTCAGAGTTCTGTCTACCGAGCCAATAGTCTCTTGTCTGATATAGAACCACATGGCGTCCTGCAACCCCCAAACGTGGCAAGACAAGTTGGCGCTGGTGATCCCTGGTCATCAAGAGAACATCAATTTAGGCTGCTACACTCAAGTCTCCAGAGGTAAGGCAGCGCGCATCTTGCCCTCCATTTTCTACGCTGGAATTAAGAGGCGTGGACGACCCGTGACTGCTCAAAGCTTATAATAAAATATCTAGACAATACACACCCTTTGAATCTACCTTGCCCTCAACTGCGCATTCAACAGCTCCCGGTGATGCAGCCAATTACTCTTTGCTTCCTCCAAATACCCAAGCCCACCTTTTCCTGGTGTCCCAAAACTCTTATACCAACTTTCAGCCTCAACTTGCCATTACTCAAGGACAATATACATCAGAAGCTCAGGATAATAACGTCTCTTTGCATCGCTCTAAATACCGCCGCGCAGCTTCTCCCGACAAACACCAAGAGAAAGATTCAAGGTCGAAACCACACAAGAAACCAAGAAGGTATCAGAAATTCACGAGAATCTTTATTTTATTAATGAACTGAGAATTATATTTTTCTACAGAAACAAAGATTGGATGCGCGATCGAGGAAATGGACGTCATCCAGGTGGCTCGATTGTGCCCTACAAACAACCACAACCAGTCACAGACCCAGTTATCGCGACACGATTCCTTCTGGATAATGCATTTACGCAACGGCAAGAACAAGAGAGTCGCTATAAGATGGTGATTGAAAGTCTCTCTGAAGAGGAAATCTCGGCGCTTATAACGGCATGGATGGGGGATTTAAATCACGGTATAGCTGTGCCGCACATGCTCCGCCCAAACTGCTGGCCTGAGAAGGAAGAATTTGATCTCCCAGAGTACTTGAGCAGAGAAGGTTTGTTTTGATCTTTGTGAGAGCCTTTGCTGTGGCTAATTACCGGAAGTCAAGAATAGAGTCCTTTTCCATTTCGTTTGCGGTAAACCCAGTCGGAGTTTTAAACCTGAGACGATCGAAAAGCTCTGCAAAACGATGAACAAACTGAAATTTAGACCAATGCCAATGGATGAAGATGGAAATCAGTGCAAAGTATCCAAAATGGAGATACCGATGATAGGAATTGAAGAAAAGAGGAGGGGGGATCTCGAAACTATTATGAATTCTCATAAAGAGATTTTGTTACAAGTCCAGCTGTAAAATCGGAAACAGAAAACCCAAAGCTGCTGACTTCTTTCTTTTTCTGGCAGATGAGTGACACATACGTCGGCCTATTTCATACATATTATTTTACTCAGTCTGGAATGGCATCATCTGAGTTGAAATTGAGAATAATCAAGTGTCCTCTTTTATAGTCCGATTGCAAGTAGGAGGTGAAACGAACGAAAGAACCATTAACGGTCTTCTTGTATCCGGCGGAATTCAATTGATTGTTGCATTATGAATATTCCTGTCGTCCTGAAATTCTCCTAACTCACTTTTTGACAGCGTTCCGAAGCCTGTGCTAAGCCGGCTTTTGTCGTTATGATTGACACTCTTTTCTTATGCGACTTCGGATGTATCTCGATCGATCTTTTTTCTTCGTCCGCAACTTCGTTGGGCCGACTTGTCACGGTCAGGACCTGCAAGAAAACAACAGTCATTAGATCAAGAATCTTAAGAACAGGGGATAGGTAGAGTATTTGGGCGGGTCAGACCACCGTGTCCTGATTCTTCGTAGACAGGCAGCTTCCATCTGATCGGCCGTCCATTGGGCAACGTGAACAAGTTGCCTCGTTATTTTAATGCATTTCACGAGCAACACATATACTGCTGTATGAATCACAAAAGACCAGCTCTTTTTGAACCCTGTAGGCAAAACGACAGCACCGCGATAGGTGTAAAGGAGATCTACGAGGAACGGGGCTCGGAGGAGGAAAAAAGGCGTCGCTTGAGAGCTTAGGCGCTTCTTAAGTCAGCAAAGTCTGTTCCGTACTGTCTAATGTGTTCTGGCACGCCTGGTATTAGTGGCCGTATTTTGAGATGTGTGGATAAGGAGGAAGCTACTTTACCAATCCAATCCAGCAAGCCGTCACTACCTTTCGCGTCGCGTCATGATCATGAATATGTGAGATGGTGTGTTGTGGTGGGGATGATCTTCTTAGAAGGTCGAATCAAATGGTAGTTGTTTAGGCAGGTAGAGATTGTCGCGGGTGTGTGGGAGTGTGTGGGAGTGTGCGGAAGTGTGAAGGAAACATGGGGAAGGGAGAGGAGGGCCGCTGGCTCTCTGCTTTCCGGCAAGGCCGATTTGGGTCGTCTGCACTGCTCTCCATCCTCAACCATCACACTTCCCACGTTTCAGACCTGCTTTTTAGATATTCGGCCCTTGTGCTATTCTACAGAAGGTTTTCGCTACCTCCCCGGCATAGAAGCCGAAAGCTCCTGCTTTACTCCCAAGTAAAGTGACAGCGTTCACAGAAGGTCCTTCGAAGGTGAGAGCTCCCTTGACGGTACCATTATGACTGGCCCCTAATAATATATTCAGAAACTAGGACTTCCAATGACAAGATCGATCTACCATGCCTCGCCATACTTCCCCCGGGGTTCCCATCACAACAGGGTCGAGCTCGTCGTCCTGAAAAAATCCCCACGACTTAGGCCCTTCATTTTCATAACAGGTCTCTATGCTTGCTCCAATATCTTTACCTTCTTCAACAACGGGCTCTCGTTTATATCATGTGGCATTTACTGGCTTGCTTATATTAGCACCGAAGGCTGCTGAGAAGCCTCGCGCAAACCTGTGGGAGTCTGCGACGAAATTGGGAGATCGCCTTGATGAGTAATCATTATGTTCAACGCCCTTTCATGCTCCTTCTATCAAGAACTGATGCTGGTTCTCTCAAAAGGTTCCATATGCCTACTCTGCCGAGAGGATTCTGTAGGTCGACGTGCCTGACCAACGACGACCCCTTCCGCCCTCAAATGAGTTTCGAATCGTCCGTACGATACTCCCATCTTTGAGCAAAAACACGTTCAGAATCTTGGAGCGCATATAGACACATCGGAGATTTGCATGGGCAGGCGACAAGAGGTGACTTCAAGTGCGATCCAAGGGGGGAGGTTTGTCCCGCGTGTTGGAGAGCATCCCCCGAGGCCACTTTTCCCACATCAGATGTCCCATTGCTGCAAGCAGAAAACCATGCAGGGCGCAAGCGCTGTGCACCGTAGTGTTCTTTTAGATTGAGAGCTACAATACTTGCCATGTAATTTCCTCGGGATTGCAGCAAATACAGAAAGCAACCACTTCACACCATACAGGGTCAGCTACGGCTGGCATTGAATATATCTTATCGTACGTTGCTTGCGTGGTAACAGTACAGGAGCTTGGAGCAGATGAGAATGGGATAGGTTTGGACGATGGGCAGTCCTTCCCACTCAGCATCTCCCCATTTTATGTGAATGACTGGGATACATCGGCTGCTTTCAGAGAACTCTATCAAAACTGGTAAGGTACATATGTTCCTGTAATGAGATTAGGCTAACATATCATAGGAAGGACGCTATTTTGGAGAGATTTGGGCTAGACCGTCTGGAGTTTCAACCAATTTACGAAGAAAAAAACGATTATATATCCGTTATCGCACCAGATCGAGGCGACAGCTCGCGCGCTTTAGGGTTTATCAAATACGAAAAGGCGGAAGGCCGGACGATAATCGCCAATGCTTGTGCCCAGCTCCCACCCGAGAGCCTGCAGTTTGGACACTCCTCCAAAAGGGGAAACGCCAATCTAGCAGGGTGTCATGGCGAAGGTCTAAAATTGGCCGCTTTAGTGATGTCTCGCCATGAATACAGTGTAAAAATTGATGCAAGCAATACACACTGGAACTTCTCCTCGAAGGGGTCTAGGTTTTACTGCCAGTTTCAGCTATCCAGAGGAGGCAACGCCAGCAGTGAGACTGACCCAGCCATTGATATGGCCCAGCTTCGCTCTCGTAATGACAGAGACGTCACAATTGTGATTGAAGCAGGTGTTGGAAAGCAGGACAAGATTCCGCTTGCAATGTTTCACGACTGGCTGAGAGTGTCGCTCGACATTCGCGAGTTTTCTTATCCCTCCCATATTCTTGAAACAAACGCCGGGGACCTGATCCTTGATCCAAGCTTTTGCGGTCAATTATACCTCAAGGGGATGGCTTTACCCGCGGCCGTTTGTGAACTCAAGCCATACAGGCTTGGTTACAATTTCCCGCGGGGAAAAGTGAATCGGGATAGGCAAATTTTGGTCGATAGCCATGAGGAAGCCGATATTGTGAGACAGATCTGGGAAGCTGCATTCCTGAATCACAAAGAACTTTTGCTTCCCATATATATCGATCTCCTACGGAACTTCCCTGACGCACCTGATGTTGGATTCGCGAAGCATCTTTTGGAAATCCCCACAAGAAGCCTTATTTGGAAGCATCTCTTGGACGAAGCCGAGGGAAAGCATTTCTACTACAGTGAAGTTTCTAATGCCCAGGTGAGTTGCTTTTGAGCTATTTTGTCTGATTCAACATTAACGGAATCACACAGAGTATTGGAATGATCCGAGACATCCTAAAGAAAGAGCCAACAAGGCTTCCTGCAGCTCTTTGGGATATATTACGCTCGGCTTCACCGATTCGAACACCAGAAGAAGAGCAAATTCATCGCTTCAAAAATTCAGAATTGTGTGCACATCCAGGGACATACTATGCCCGGACAATACAGATTGCGCTTCAAGCATGCATGGCAGTATTTCCCCAGTGGAAGCATGTTAACGTACAATTTGTGCGAAGTGAGAGTATTCCCCTTGATGTCTTCTATGATCCACAGCAAGGGATCTTGAAGGTCCATCAAAAGTGGCTGCACTTTGACTCCACACATGAAATGACACTTTGCCGAGACTTCATTCCGAGCAAAATAAGCGACCAACAAGGCTTCTTTTTCTGCAATCACATCATAGAGGAGCTCCTCAAACTTGCTCTGCCTTCATTATTGGGACCTCCTTTCAGACCAAGAGCGGTGGAAAATGCAATCTTGCGGAAAATCCGAAACATACTCCGCTATATGCCTCACAGCATAAAAGTGATGCAGACCGCCATGGTCGGCAGTTTGGTGGTCACCTGGGAAGATCATGAGACAGAGTCAATTCGGAAATACTCTGCACCTGAATGTCTCTATCATGTTGTTCTTCACGATGAAAGTTGTGCCCACGGGAGAACGCAGCTCTTGCATGGCGCTGCAGGTATGTTCTGATTCATATACAGCCTCTTCAAGTTGCTTAATAAATTTAACATTACAGTAATACGTCACGCAGATCGTGCGTTTTGTGGTTGCCCCCAGCAATTTTCCAACCAAATGAGTAAGACAGCCTCATTTCGGAACTTGCAGAGCTCTAGGCGTTACTATCCCATGATTGCCTTGAACCGGCCACTGGCATTCTACGGGTTACCGCCACAGCCGGTTGTTCCATTCTCAACGACCCCATTCCCTATCTTACAACAGCAATTGTGCCCGACTGCGTTCGTTGGTATGCAGCCTGGGTATTCACAATGCCATCACTCTCCTTCGCACCTACAGCATTATCAAACAAGACATGAACTGGCAATGACGCAGCTTCAGCGCCATCAACAGATGGTTTCCAGCATGAAGCAAAAGAGGTCTGCGGGAATTTCACAAGAGGAGCATGAAGACGGCAATTCAAAACGCTCAAGGACGTTTTGACTTATCGACTAATCCACTGTCCGTTTTTTTTTATTTGCTTACTCCGCCAGCCGAATAAATCTCATATCAATCTTTATTTGTTAAGATAGAAAATTCTCTGGATTTGGTCTCACTGCTAAGGAAAGCAACAGTTCCTAATGCTTAAAGTAAAGCCGCGACAGTCAATGCCTAACGGGGCAATTTGCTTGACTATACATATTGAATTCATGGTTCAAATTACGCCTAAAGGAGTATAAGATCCACAAAAGCTGTATACTATAGGTTGCCCTCGTGGCAATGTTTCAAAAAAGTAAATGCTAGTTCTGCCCGGGGTCTGCCTTTTGTCCTTCCTTTTCCAGCCCTCTTGACAGATCAGTGCTTCCTAGGTTAGAATCAGACGGCTTGGTATTTCTCAGTTCAGTAATTAGCAACATCTAATTCCCCCAGGGGGTTATATCGGTATAAGACGGATGGATAGAGGGATTTTGGCCGACAGCATAGAGTAATCAAAACTCACATTACTGTAAACCACTCTCAGCCCCGACGTATGTCATGATGAGTGGCCCTCATATCTCTAGCTTTCTACGAAATGGCAGGGATGAAAAAGAATCACAAGGTCATTCGCAAGCGAGGTATCAAATCTGTGGGGCGATTATGTCAAATCAAGAAGCGTATTCTGATTATTCGATCTGCCACGCACATGGCCAATTCATTGGGCTTGGAATGTTTGGTGGGAGTACATTTGTCTTGCCATTTGATTTGCTTCATTAGGCGATCCCGGATTTTTTGACCATTGGCATAACTAGTGTACTTCCGGAATGATCTTCTGACCAATCATGTGAATATTGACATTCAGATTTATTGTTTCAATCAATCATTACGCTCCATGAACTAATGACGGACCACACTTTGCCATATAACATCGCCTACAATCCTGTAGTTAAAGTAGCAACAAGCCCTCCAACACCATCTACAGAAAATGGACACTTCCTCCACTGCCTGTGACACCCAGTAAGTCACCCTACCATGCCAAGTCTTGCAGCTTATGTATTTACTATGTTAAAGGGTGCCCATTGTGATCTATCGGGATTGGGAAGATGCACATCATCGAGAGCCTGGCAGCAAACCGGACAATAGCTCATCCATGTCTCGCAACGGAGCTCAAATCAAACCAACGCACTTTACCACCTCGCGGCAGACACACTTATCAGCGCTTGAGTTGTCCCAGTCGTACCAAAGGGTGTTAAGAAACGCCATAGGCTTGCACGGCATATGAATGTGCCACTCATGAGCGATATTCTAGCGGAGAAGATCTCTCATTTGTTCAGCGATTCGCGTCCGCACATTCTGGAAATTGAGGAAGGAGACTACAATCATGATATCACCTGGATTGATGTGATCCGTGAGGGGCCATTCCACGCTGAACGCCAGAACGAGAAATATCGTTTTCGACTTCGCAATCGAGAGGCGGTGTTTGAAATGACTCAGTTTGACTATCTACGATTTGATCCTTTCGGGAATTCCTTGGAAGCTTGTTCATCCGCAATCCCACGCCAGCGACATTTTGGCGGAAATTAGCGCAATTGACCTAGTGGCGTCGGAAATGAGGGTGTGGAAGAGCATTGCCGCGAAAAGTAAGATTTCTCCTTTTATCGGTCTTTGGTTTTGAACCTGCTAACTCTATCGAGCAGTCTCCGACACAGTTGGCGACACACTCAGCCAACTGACTGAAAAGCTCAACAGATTGACGAGTCAGATATTCCCAAGAGTCCGTATCGTTATCTGAGGCCAATACGAAAGATCTCACGTGCGGCCGTTGTTCGGATGGCCCCCCGTCCCCAGGTCCAGTGGCAAAGAAAAGGACGTGTGAGCCTCACCCGGAAGATTCGCCTTCGCGAAGACGCATCTAACGTCGACGCACAGCACTACCTCGTGGCCGTCGGTGGACTACTGAAGGAAAAGCTCTTTTGCCACAGTGGTTCGAGTCAAGAGCAAACCTTCCTGAGAAAGACATCGGAACTCAATTCAAACAAGACTTTGGGCATTATCGAAGCATTGCTGCGATCCAAGCCATGCTATACCAAAGAGGTGCCGGCCATCTGCGCAGAAAGAAAAAGGGCTTCCTCCGCCAGATATCTAGAATCTCAACATCCCCTGCTTTCGAAATCGCAATACGCACGCCTCCACCTAAATTATTGGCCGGCTCGAATATCTGTCTCACCTCTTCCAATCGCCAAGATTCTCGGGAGGATCTTGCTGTCGCAGCCACGGGTACAGATCCGAATCGAGAAGACGTTCGGTCCGAATGCCCCGCACCTCGGGCAGCAGCGGATACAGGAAGATGTTGTGATATGAGGCTGGTGCAGATCAGGACAAAGCCGCACCATCGGAAATAATTCCCGAGGTGTCTATACGAAGAACTAAGTTGATTGAAAATCAGCTTGATCTTCTCGTTGTATATATAGCCTCACTTATTCCCTCCGGAATAATAACAACCAATCTTCCTCTAAATTACAACGCGAGATTCTTGAAAGGGAGCAGCCAAGTCAACCATAGTCCTTCAGGAGAGAGTCACACGTCTCCATGGAGCACCGGATGTCCAACGGCCGGCGTCCACGGACAAATATCGAGGCAAAGACGGAAGTTTATGACATCACGCACATTGGCAGGATTATCAACAATAAAGATCAGTTTACTGTACAGTACTATACCAATGTAGATACCATGAGATCTGACTGGTTTGAGAAAGCACCGAGCTCTATCTCTCAAGTGACTGGGTAGAACCAACTTGTGGAGACATACATAAATTGACTAATTTTCAACTTTGGGCGCCACCCCATACCAGAGTGCTCATTGACGTAAACTAAAAATACTGTATAGGGTGCTTAGCATGTCTTTGTTTCTTTTTGAGGGGTTTCATGTCAATCAGATCAAGTGACAGTACCATTCTCTACAGCTCAAAATTCCTTGTTCACATTAATGACTTGCCGCCACTTAAATGACATGCAAGGAGTCCTCGTATGTTTTCATCTCGGTCATCTCGCTCATAACCTCCTCGTCCTGCATATTTCGAATAGCATACTCTCTTTTCTACCGGAAGTGCTTTAAACTCTTCCTCAAATCTGTAAAGGCTTGAGATATTGATGAGAGATTGAGCCTTTCAGCCATATTATTGTCATAGTTTTAATTACACAGTTATTCAAAAATGAGGAACATTCTTTTCGGGTATCTTCAAATTTGGTTATACATACTGGTATTTTTCTTTCACAAAATAAATCCGGATTACTCGGGTGAACCCCTGATTCTTTACCTGATCTCCGTTGACAGTTGTAGGCTTTATTTCTAACAGCCAGGATGAGCCTGGGTCTGGGAGAGATATTGATTGCTTTACTCATTATTCCTTTTACCAACACCGTGTTTGCCGCTCCATTTTGTCCAGCTGGGCTCACATTCACAACTGATACTATTTGGACAAGGTTTGAAGTGCGCTCCACCATCACTATTGTCCCACAAACTGCTCTAGCATCAACTACTTCCTTTGAAAGCGCGTCCTACACCAGCTATCATAGCCCCACTCAATATAGCTCTTTTCCAAATACTATAGAGTCTTCTCAAGGCTCAACCTCTCTTCCAATCGAGAGTGGCCTTTGCTCAGAGAACAAGCCGTGCACCGGTGATCTTACCTACTTCGAGACTGCAAACTGATCCGTCTTCACCAGGCGCATGTGGCGTAACAGATGATGGGGAAACGGAATTCGTCCTTGCATTACCTCATGGTCTCATGAGTCTTTCAGATTGTGGAAAATCTGTGCGTATCCAATATAGTGGGAAGTCAAAAGTCGGATACGTTGGCGATAAATGTACGGGGTGTACTGATCAGTCGATCGATCTTTCTCGGGAACTATTCCAGGAGTTTTCCTCTTTGGAGGCTGGCCGTCTTTCTGGGGCGACTTGGTACATTGAATGATAATTTTACAGGATTGTTCGCGAATGTTCAATGCTTTCTCACATGCTCCTTCACGACTGAATGTATTCTTTGTTTCATCTTAAGATGCTGCCTCAAGCTGGTATTTTCATTAATAGGGCTTTGTGGGGATGGCAAATCGCAAAATAAAAGGCTTCTCACCCCCTCCTCGGGCGGGTGGGCTCTTGTTCCCAACATTAAAAACCTCTGATATTCGACTTAGCCTTGTATTTACATTGACTTCTCTTGTACAATACCACCAGCCTCGATCCTAGAGGCAAAATTGGGCTGTGACTGTGTCTCAAACCCGAGCTTTAAACTTTTGGCCGAATGAACAGCGCTTCCGCCTGGATGGCATCAAGCCACTCATTGGGCGCTTTTCCAGGAACCTGAACGGAGCCTTTCAGGAATATTTTCCGCCCTTCGATTTTATCAGGCCATGCCCGTAGTAATATAGGGACAGTTGGCGAGATAGGAAGCAAATAGGACACGTTGAGGTTGGCCGTAAACGCTGGCCCGCAGCAATCAGCGCGAACCCAGTCAGGTGGCTTGCAACAATCGGCAAGAATACGGTCCACCAAGAAAGCACCGTATCCACCAAACAATTTGCCATCGTAATAGCACATGCGCTGTGAGGGACCCAGGCACAAGAGAGATTCTACCTCACATCCTAGGCGATGGGGCTTGAAAACAGGTCTATAGCCTTGGAATAGTGAACGCATCATCTCGTCTGAAGCCTTGGTAAAAAACTGGTTTTGGTGAGGCTTTGACAGTCAGTCATTTGCGCTGCGGTTTCTCAATGATAGAACTCACCACAGAAGGCTGGGGCAGTTCAACGCTTCCAGCAGGAGATGGACTGGGTCGGTACGTCTCTGCCGAACAGTGATACCCGCGGAAGGATCGAAGAAACAAAGAGGTCACGAAGCGAACATTCATGTCGCAAGGTCAGCAATGATGGCAATAGGACACAAATATGAGGATAAAGTTCTCCTTGATATCTCAGAGAAATCTTACGGAGGTCATTTCTGTCAAATATATGTTGGCAAGAAACCTCTCACCGGCGGTTGAGCAAACGACAATATTTTTGAATCTCGTAGACTGCGTGGATTTGTCGAAGTCTTTTAGTCCAACCAAAGTGCATTAATGACAAAGAGCTGGAAACTGCATTAAAAGCGAATTAAACGTCATTAGCCCCGATTTCATCAATGAAAAGCTACAGAAACACATTGGATAGCTAACTGCTTTTGAATCAATTCATTTCAATTAATCGCCTTCCAGCATTAATTTAATTGATATACAGAGCTTATAATTCCAGGGCAGTACGAAGATGACAAACACTTGAGCTTACATTCATTTTAAGAGTGTACAAGTTGTTTCCCGATCTTGTGAATGTGATATTCACTATGAAGATGAAGCATGTCTTACGTAGCTGCGATTACGATGGCGCTTTAACAGTTGCATTCACGGGATATGAGCCGGACGGAAAGAGAGGAAAATGTCTATTGAGCTCTTCCATGCTTCATTGAAAGGGGACACAATATTTGAAGGCGTTGATTTGAATGGCAGAATGTTTGTTCGTGGCAATCCAGGCCAGGGATTTATTTCCCGATATTGCTGAAAGCAATAGCGCAGACACATATCCAATGAATGAAGCAATCCGGTGCAAGGCTCGGCAACGCAAACCAAAGCTCATTGGTCTATATACAAGTGCCAAGAAGTATCTCACCTTCCCCATGGTTGCAAAACATAGGCTATGTTGTTTCCAGTATCCGGTTCACGAAGAAGATCGTGGATTGATGGAATTGTCTGTTTCTGGGACACTGACTGATTCTCCGGCGAGATTTCATATCGCGACGAAGGTGGCTGATTGGGTGTGCCGGCCGTGCATCTGGGCGAAGCAACCCCATGAATAGATCGATTGTCGTTCGGCAACCATGTATCTGCTCCAGAACTGGATTGGGGAACTGATCGCGCATCAGTATGACTCACTGTTTCATCCACCTCATGTAATTGGCGCTCTGCTGAAAGAAGCTGATTCTGATGAGACTCTGTACGTGTTGAGTAGACACCGGCTTCCGTAGTCTTTCCAACAGACCCCGAAGGAGTTCTTGCAGCTAGAGCTTTAGACTTCTGCTTAGGTGCTGGTGGCTTATAACCCTCACACTGAAGACCATTTCGTACACAATTCCTACCTGTAGTACTCTGTCAGTGGAATATTCTTCCTAATGGATACGGTCATTGACCAAGCCTACAGAGAAGGATCGCATACAGGATGGCTGGTTCTCGTCGCATTTCTTTCTTCTCTGACGGCATGTAATACAGCCAGTCTTGGTTCTGCGGCAGAATGCGCGCTTTCTCTCTCGCCCCGGTCGAGCTGCAGAAGTAGAGCTGGTATCCAAATCGCCCGAGGAATTTGGAGAACCAGCACCTGACGCATAGACCGTGCCACGATTGTATGTCCCCTGATGGAGTATATCGCACGATGGCTGCATAGCAAGAGAGCCAGTGAGATGTCTCTGTTTTTCCTGACTCGTGATCCACAAATCATCTCCGGACTGGTCCACCAGAGTGGTGAGATTTTCAATCATTTTTACTTCACTGATAGGAACCGCCGATGCCTGTGGCTCTCTCCCCGAGATCTCTGGTCCACATTCACCTTCTCCCTGTGATGAGACGTCCGGCAGGTCTCGAATCAGTTGGTCCACGTTGGATGGTGCCGGCGATTGAAAATTCAAGTGAGAACAATCTGGATTTGGCTCTAATAATGCACAAAGGACGTCAGTAAAGGCTGTCGGCAATTTTATTCCAAATGGCAAATCTCAAAGATGTGAAAGGGAGGTCGCCGTTGGGCCGATATCACGGTGTTCGGCAAGCAAAGTCAGTACCCCAATGGGCACATCGTATGTTATATAAAGGCTCTGGGTGCATCCTTACCTGGGAATGAGTCGTGCGCTCCGTGAAAATTCTTAACGCTCAGTCTGTGCTCAATTGGCTCACAATCCGACGAATGAGTATGAGCGGGTGGAGAAGCTTTTGCAGGGGATTCTTCGTTTCGGACGGTTGTTTTGTTTGTGTCCTCCGAAACGTCTTCGTCGGCATCACTAGGTTTGCAGACGTCTGGCTGCGCAATGTCCAAGGCCGGGAATCCTGACTCAATGGCCCGTTCACGCTCCTTATTCGCACCCTGCGATGTCGAGCTGTTTCTTCGAGGGGTTTGCGACCTTAAGCTGTCAAACCTGACCTCAATTTCTGGCGCTTTCGGACGTAGAGACGGCAGGAGCGTTGAAGAAAATGATGTAGAAATGAAGCTCATAGCCAGGGAAAGCTGAACAGGGTCGGCTGTTTCGGCCACAGAGGGCGTCACGGCTGGAGAATGTGGCCTGGAAATAACGTTTTCATGGGAAACCTTTTTTCTCTTGTTGGATAATTCGCCAAAGCCTTCTTTATACAGTCGGGTCTGTAAAGCCACATAGCTTCGGGCCTTGAGATAGGACCGATAATATTCACGCTCAATTTCTTCTGATGATAGGTGCTGATGTTGCTCGAACCACTTGGGCAAATTCTCGATTTCTTTTTTGGTCCATGGAGGGCCCGGACCCCTTGCTGGAGAGAACGTCAACGAACCTGCAGCAATATGTGACACCTCCAGACCCACCTTTTCTCTTCTTGTCTGGTATGGCCGTCTGAGAGTTTTTGGTGTTCTCGGATGGGATCGGCACTCCCGAGGTGATCTTAGTGCGATCATTAGTGGCGGTTTCCTGAAGCCCGAAAGCACGATGCTTTTTCTCCAAGACCTCCACTCGCTCAAACAGACCTGCAAGTACATTGCTAATTACTTTCGTCACTGCATTGATATCAATCAGTAGAGTGATCGACTGGATCACAAAACCTGGGGTGTATACGGACATTGCGCGGTTATGTCTTGCCAGGGTGCTATTTCAGCAATGGCCAACTTGACAGTATTGATCTCCGAGGCCAGATCGCCTGGATATGATTGAGGGTCAATAAGCTGCCAGGGAAGTTTCGTGTCGATGAACTCGTGGTCTTCTTTCGACAACTCAACCAGCGCATTCCCTTTATCAATCCGAACATGATATTTCCCAGTGTCCTGTTGCTTAGGTTCATACATGGGGGAGCGCAAGACATCGGCCCAGTGGATAGTGGTGCATCCCGTCTGCTCGACCTCCAATACCCGCGGTTCGCGGCTGCTAAATAGCGGACCAATCTCGGCGGCTTTGAGATCACTGGTAAGCGGAACGTGAAAAAGTCGTGCAAGGCTTACCCCACCCTGCAAAACAGCTTGATAAGACCGCAACAATTCAAGGGTGGAAATCAGTTTTTCTTCTGACAGATTGAAGTAGCGTGTAATGGTTTGGTTCACTGAATACCCAGCGGGTGAGTGGGAGCTCTGTTCAAGATCTTCGTTTTGCCGGCCGGAACACATTTTCGTAAAGTCGTTGAGGGGCAGGAGATGGAAGAGTGGGAGAGACAACAGAGGGATGGTAGCCTAGGAACCCTTTTATAAATATATGGAGAATCCAGTCAGTAGGAGCAAGGAAAGAAAAGCGAGGTAGAAAATAATGACTTCTGTTGGCTGAGTTTGGTTGGCGCCGCCCTGTCGCCCGTCGCCCGGTCGCAACAGCTCAGCCAATCACCTGCCAACGGAGTCAAATGGCCGCCCCTACGTGCTAAGAAGGGATCATCGTCCGTTGTGACCCGTAATTTCCCCAAGTTACAAATCATATACGGGACCAGTCTTTATTTTTATTTCAGATATTGATACTCTGAGGCCACAATCAGGGCCCTTTTGAGCCACCTTGCTCACTCCACTTTTCTACGCCTATCTCCCTAGGACGGAGAAATCTTTCTGGTGTTCCGACAGCACCCCGTCGCCAACAGCGCGTACAGGCACTCAAAAATGGTTGGGTCTGCGAGTTTTGATTTGCTGCACGTACCAGACGTACGCGGCAGCTCCTCCGACCGAACTCGGGGACTTTTAAGTTGGACGACAAGATACTGCTTTTGACGTGCTAGCCACCCGCTTGTTTTGCATTGGACCTTGTATCAAGGAGCTCATGATACCACCTCCTTTGTCTTCCTGGGCAAATCTCGACCAGAATTGACATCTTTCTAGGCATAAAGACAAATTGGTCCAAGAGCCAGAATGCTTGCTTTTAGAAGTTTACCATTCTGTGTACGGAAATGCAGAGAACTCAAATCTAGATTCTGTTTCTTGGCTGATCGCCAAGGATATGCTGAGGCTGCCATGACTAGACCGCAGGCAGCCTCTGTATACAGTTTCTCAATGTTACACCCAGTAAGGAAAATACCTTTAATAGAACTAAAGAGCTGGCCACCAGTGCCTCGGCTCGGTGCACGCTATATGATTCGGTCGGGGATCACGGAAGGCCATGATGGGTCCACTTGGAGAGTGCCTTCGCCCCCAAAGTGAACCGGGGGTGCTGTTGAGGGCCAGACTCAAGTGAACCCCTGCGTTTCTCTCTGTGAGCAAATGCGAGAGTGGGGGCAAGAGGGTCATGATTGGCCCAGTATACTGACCAATAAATTTGCCCTCGAAAGTATGGTGGGCTTCTCTGGCCCGAGCCGTGGTTCATCTCGGGACTGGGTTCTGGGCCGCACCGCCCCGTACCAGTAATATACCGAACGTGCGTTACTAGTGCCGGCTATCATGAGACGGCTTGTCCAGTACCCACATCGGACTTCAGTACGCTATGGAGCCCCGTAGGCCTTTTGGGAGGAACACCAGGAAGTGGCACTTGCTCCCTATTGACACTATGGTCCCTGGCATCCAGGCAGGAGGTTGCGAGGCCACTTATTGCAAGCGATCGGCAAAGGCCGCGTATCCTGGTGTCGAGTGGGAAAGGCACTACAGTGGCACTAGGGCGTGTACAATGCGCAAATTCCGTTCAGGGCAAAGAGAGAGCTCCAGTAGATCCCTGATGATTTGAACGTCATTCCCGCCTGGGCAGTCCAAGGGGAAGTCTGGGTAATAAGACTTTTTGCGGAGCTTTCTCCAAGTCATCCATTGTACAGGCTGTTGAAGTGGCAAGCAGAATTTCTGTATGCTTGCTTTGGCACATCTGCTGAGAACAGTATAAGTATGTACAATACTGAGCTCGCCAGTCTCTTCAATATAGAGCACGGTCGACGTTCTCGTGTGCGATAAACATTATATGTCCAGGTGACCCACGTTGCCCCATTCGATTAAGTCCATGATCGGCGTGGGGCTCAAGTTCCATGAACGTTGGTATCAGTTTCTGGATCAGCCAAAAAGGCAATTGGGCTCGCCAGTGATCTGTCGGCTACGCTCGCCGATGCGCCCTCTGACGGATGCCCAGACCATCACCGATGAAAACAGGTAACTTCTACGAGGACGATAGTGAGACGAGATTTTTCTTCCGCGGGCTCTCTTTCGTCACGTGCCTCAAATCATGTGGGCTAGCATGGGTGAAATGGACGGGCCTCTGGCAGGCGTCTTGTCTACTCCATCACATGCATGTCTGAAAGCGGGCTGGTGACCTTCTCGCTCAGATCAAGCTTAGGGGTCGGCACGAATAACGAATATATTCGTATTCGTTACGAATATTCGCAATTCGCATTCGTATTCGCAGACATT
>JAGUQL010000025.1:0-91894 GCA_018410145.1 Penicillium corylophilum
AGTTTATATCTTTTAGTGCTAGCGTAGCCTAGACGGAAATAGTCTCCTTTATATAATAGGACGTATATATTATTCCTGAAATATAACAGGATACTAAAGCAGTGCTGTGTTTTTACTATTAGATAGGAAGTGTATCAGTGCGGACTAGAGAGACCTAGGGCGTTCTTACTACTTCCGGTTATCTATATGCCTTAGTTCCGCAGATATTAGGGCTGCGATAGTAGTGACGCTATCTCCGTCTATACCGTAGTAGGAATTATCTACAGTTTAGGGATAATTGAGTAGAAATGTTGTGGTAGTTTTATACTTCGATATTTTTAGTCAAAATATATGCGAGGGCTAACGAATAGACGTACCTATACTAAAATAGTTGCCTCTAGTTAACGGCCTTAAAAACCGGGTAGAAGGAGATCCACTATCTACCCGTTAACTAGTGTACTAGCACCAAAGAGGAGAAACAATTAGCTAAAAACCATTAAGTAGTAGTTTTTGAGTCTTAAAAACTCCCTTATTACCACGAATATAGTGCGATTATACGCTTTGAATAGAGAAACTTCTAATTATAAGCCATCTAGATAACGGCCGTCTCGTTACCCTTCTAGTCTAACTTCTTAACGAGGCAAAAATCATATCGTAGTCCTAAGAGCATACTTTAAATAACTATACTCGGTAAGTGGAGCCTTTTTCGAAATAATGTCGCACTACTTTGACGCACATCCGCGAGGATATAGCTAAATTAGCTATCGGGGAAGGATCTTTTAATAGAGAGCTTAACCTAACAGCTAGTTTAACGATTATTAGATCCGAAATATAGTCGCGAGTATACAGATATTTTCCGAAGGGCAAAGAAATAGGCCTCTGAACATATTTGACCTAGTTAATATAATTCCCTGCTAAATTACGAGAAAGAACTGTTATACTTAGAAAGATGTCCTAAGAGTAGAGTCTATATGAGTAAGAGACTAGTATGTACACTTAAAGATAAGGGGTGTAATATTAACAGACAGATAGGATCTAGATAAAATTCCTTTTTGGTATATTGTTAATATTGATGAATACTTTCTATCTTTAGCCTAGATAATAGAGAGCGAATCACTATGCGGTGCTAGAAGTTTCTGTTGCTAGGATTAAGATCTAGTTAAATAGGAGTACTAGCTCACTAAAGAGGCGCTGAGCGATAGGGTATCGTCTTAAACCAATTAGTATATACGTATCGAAAATAAATCCGCTTTTGTATTATATAAAAACCCCGAGAAGGCTAAGGAGCATCTTACTTACTAGGCAAGTTTTAAGATACTAGTTATAAGCTAAAGCCTACACAAGAGCTTTTTAGAGATATAGTAACGCCCTTACGGCTAAATCAGAGGACATTTTTTAATTATAAGAATAGAAAGTTAAATAGGAAGCGCAAAGTATAATCACAAATTCACTAATATAGTAACTATAAACAAGTAATAAGAGAATAGTAAGCTAAAAGGTTTAGTATAATCCTAACTTATTCTGGAGTACCGCAGAATTACCTATCTTACCCTAAGACTATATACTACAGTTCCTATAGTTTCCTATATCCACTAAGCTACGGCGTACCCTGCGGTAGTAGACTTAGCCGAGAGAGTAGTAAGGGATGGGCTTAAAGAACCTAGTAACGATGTAGATATAGATGGATACGATGAAATAATAGGATCTAGTTAGGAAGTATTACACGAGCTGCTAAGTTTAAATCCGTTATCTAAGGTACACGCTGATTCGTCTCTATTTTGATTAGAGAAGGTGACTAGGCCCGTTTGGTTCACTAGAATCTATGTAGCTGGTTGGCCGTTTTCTGTACCGTAAGCGTCCACGATAAGTACAGAATAGTCTTTACGGGTACCGTTTATAAGTTCGCTTAATTCTGAAAATTTATATAAGATAGCCTTCGATATAGTGAGTATAGTGATTAAATACCTAAGTAGTTATCTCCTTTGAGGAGACTAAATAATTCGGAGTAACCTAAGTAGCTATAATTATTAACGGACTATATCAGGCATTGGCGGTTGTTATCGATAACCTCAAGAGTCCCACCTAGTGAGACGCCTATATATGCGCTAGTAAACAGAATAAAGATAGAGAGGCGTATTTTCTCCGCTATTTATAGAATCTTAGCCTGGTTTAGCGCCTACTGTGTCTGAATTTATACGTCTTGGGGGCTCCTTCTTTATGTGTCGTGCGTGTTTAAAGGGCCGTGACGATAAGGCTGCGAAGCCTATTTGTGGTCATATAAGATTTACTCGGTTCTGAAACATACTAGATAAGAGCAATATTCACATGTGCTATGGCCACTTCTAAATAGCCTCCCTCAGAAGGTAAATCTTAAGGAGGCGTGTGTCGGGATCCGGGCATAAAGATAGCAATTTTGTACGTTTTCGTTATACCGTATAGTTAAGTATGACTTGGCCTGTTTTCCTAGGATTAAACAACCGACTAGGCAAACACTACCCCTGATTTAATATCTACTATAGGGTCACGTGCGCTTGTTGGCTAGTCCTTATTAGACCTGGCACTCACCCGCCCCGCGGGTCCAAGATCAGGAACCTCTACCCGCACCTCCGAGGGTCAGGGTCTAACCTCACCGACCCTGACCCTGACCCTGACCCTCTAAGGGTCCCTTAAGGGTCACCCGCGGAGGTCCGGAGGGTCACCCGCGGGTGAGTGTCAGGTCTAGTCCTTATACCGGACCTTTCCTAGACCTATATTAGCGCTAATATGGCGCTAACTAATTGTGGACCGGAGTCTGCTTAAGGAGATGAGAATCTTGATTATAGCCTACGCCGGTACTAGTCCTCTTTAGGAGAGGGAGGCTAGGCTGTGAGATAAGTGGAAAACCTTCTAATTAGAATCATGGTATGAATTCGAAGTTTTCAGTTCTCTCTTTTATTAGCAGCGACTCTTCTAATATTAAAGTGAATGGCCCTTAACCCGTGTTCCCCGAGACTGTAGGTCACTAACGGCGCCGTATTATGTGCGCTATACCTCGGCACAGAAATATATTGCCTGATTAAGCACGTGAGTAAAACTCTTTAAATTTGTCACGCTCTGAACTTCTAGAGAACTGTGCGGTAGATCCCTGTAAGTCACCTGCGGGTAGACTAAAGCAGAAGGGCTAGGTCTACTAATTAACTTCGTAGGAGAGTGGGGGCTAATTCCTTCCCGAATTATAGTGCCTTCTGTAAGGTCGGGCATTAAAATCTAAATTATTTACTTAATGTGCGGCTGGCTACTTTGGTTTATGTAGTATTCTTCTTTAAGGTAAATGCTTTAGATATTTAGTTAAGAATTTTTTATCTCTTAAGGAACTCGAACGTTCGAAATACTGATATTTAAACTATCTAATAAAATATATCTCTGCTTAATCTTCCGCTTTAAAGGAAGAAGGATTCTCTGTAATTATATTAATAGATAAACTTCCTGACGAAGACACAGAACGCTCTGTATTATCGTGATTAGCCTATAGGCCTAAGGCTATTATCGGAGGATTGCCCTACTTGACCTACTAACCTAAAAGAGCTATGAGCTCTTACACGGTCCGCTCACGACTGTGTAGTGTGGATTAAAGGCGGGAAATCCACTCTTGCTAGTATTAATTCTCTTAGAAGAGTTAGTAATATATCTTAATATATTCTTTATTAATATAACCCGTGTTTAGTCCGCCAGGACTCAAGCGGAGAAGTAATATATTAATAGCCGGATATAACTCGTTAAGCCGAGACTCAAGCTCCTAAACCTTGTTTCTTTCTAGCCCTAAATCTCTTAATATTACGTGATAGTAATCCGTTATATAGCGTACTAAAGCCTTAAGCTAAGACTTCTGATTTTGTAGCTCTGAGACTATTCTCTGTAACTATATATAGTACCCGCGTAGCTTTTAGTGTGCTGCAGACTCGCCATAAAGAATAGCTTCTAAGCGCCCTTAATAATACTTAGATTACTGCTCTTGGCGTAGTAGCTTTCTAATCAGGGAAAATGTACCGTAATCGTACTTCGTGATAGATACGTTATCCTAACGTACGATTAGAGTCGGCGTACTATTAATAAGGTCTGTTTTCCTAATTTACCTCACTATTAGTACTCCTAAGTGGTATTGTTGCTTTATATCCTTAGGAAGACATAACTCAGAAAGTATATATTAGCGGTACTAGACTTTCTGTGTCGCTGTATTTGATTTTAAATGTCTGCCGTCGGATATACAGGCTCTATAAAAAGTGATAGTATATATATAACTTAATGTATTAAAGTTATATCTAAAATATCTAGATAAGGAGCCAAATCTGGTGTCGCGGATAGGACCGTTTTAGTGTAAGTCTTGACCCGGCTGTATTAGCCCGGATGCCTAGAAACCGCGAGCTATCTAACCTCTGGGCCACGTCACTAGAGAGCTAAGCATGTGATGCCCTAGTAATAAGCACTAAAAATAATGTCGTAGTGTTTAGTGTTAGTGATTAAATTCTAAGATAAATAGTGTGGCGAAAAACCTAGCACATATAGTAGGGCTAGGCGCTTATATTAGCGCAAAGCTATAGTGGATCCTAATACTTACTTCCGTATATTATTACCTAGTATCCCTGTCTTAGCTCTAAACCAAATAAATAGGATCTAGTAAGCTATTATAATAGGCTAAGTAGGTTGCCTAGGAAGGCCTCGGTAAAGTCACTAGGTATAGGAAATATATAGACTATACACCCTTTAAGGCGCTCTTACGCTCTAGGCCGGTCTTAGGGTTAAAAACTCACTACACTAGCGATTAATTAGCGGATACCTTCGATATCGTTATAGGGTGATAAAGGATACTATTTTATCCGTCCTTAGAGGGTAGCGTTCTAGCTACTAATTTCCTTTTTACCTTACGTCTCGAATGCTTCTCTTTAAAGTAAATTTAATCTCCTACGAATGATAGCCCTAGTCGACGGCTATATTTCTTAGCCTATAATACCCGGGCTATTAAGTTCTTCTAAGATAAACTAATCCTCTAGTTAGCGCCTTATGCCTATCTCTGAGGAGATCACCCTAACAGACTATTAGATTTTATGTCTCGGTGGTATATCTTTAAACCTCGAGAGACTCCCTTCTCGATTATAGCTTATAAAACGATTATCACCGGACTTACGAGCATAGCTCGAAGAGTACGCTTATAAAATGAGTTATCTTAAAGTAGAACTTTAGTGGTATAAAGAGACTAAACAGATACTCCTTTAGTTTTAAGAAAACATATTTAGTATCTTCTACTCTATAGAAGACGCACTCTGCTAAGTAACCGAGCGTTTGTATGATTCTGAGTAGCGCTATCTGAGCCTTTAGTAATCTAACCTAAGAAGGGGTGCTGGAAGCTATATTTGAATCTAGAAAATAAGAGTAGGATATGATTTTTATTACTTAGGGGAGAATTTATTTTTTTATTACGTTTATTAAAAGCTGTAATATTTCTAGCTTAAGGATAATACTAAATATGATTTCAAATATATTCTTATACCCTGTGAAATATTATAGATCTTCCCCTAAGTAACGGCTAGCTAAATCTCCTAGCTACTATATCGCCTCCTATTCCCTTCTAAAGACCTCGCCTAAGAGATAATTAAGCGTGTTGAATTTAGTTCTAAGTATAACGACTATCTAGTTCAGATTACTAAGATGACACTCTATACTACTAAGAGAGTTGTTTATGCCCTCGATCTTAGAGTTAAGTGTTTCGAGTAAGGCCCCGTATTTATCGATAGTATTCGTAAAGTCATCTATCGTAGGAATTAATCTTTCGGCGTTAAGGGAATTGCCTCTAGGTCTAGGGAGTTAGCGTGTAGCTGTGGAAGATAAAGGCGATAGTAAATCGTTTGCTATACTTCTAGAAGTTAGCTCAAAATAAGATCGTTATTAAGACAAAACTATAATATATACTTAGTCTAGTAGACGTCCGTCGTTTGTGAGTCAAGCGCGGGGCCCTGGAACTATCCCGATAGTAAACCGTCACTTTCTATTACTATATTATCTAATTAATATAGTGAGTCGAATTTATAATAAGTAGTATTATTTATACTAGTAGAGGTATCCTTATTCACCCCGGTATATAAGGAAGAGGAATTATTAGGGGCGTCGAACGCCGTAAAGGGCTAGTAGCTATACTTAGTATTAGGTATATTAGATAAATCGAGAAGATTGTTATGTAAAAAGCGCCGGGGCTATAGCTATTTATCTTTTTCTATCCTTGTCCCGAAGCCTAATTAAGTTCCTGGCTAGGTGTTGGTATATAAACTTAGTAGTTAAGACAAATTAGTATTAAAAATCGGGGCTAGTGAAGCAAGAAAGAGGGGCTAATATTATAGAAAGGGTTAAGTACTAATATAGCTAATAGTCTTTCTAGGGCACGGCTCGGCGACACATAATCATATAAGCGCTAATTTCAGAGCGCTAATTTTAGACCCTAGCCCTCTAACTAACAAAAGTCCGATACCGTATTATTTCTGTATTAATAGTAGTTAGGGTGAGAATATAGTGAGAAATTAGAAACGGACGCCTTTAAGGCATCCGTTTAAGGCACTCCTTATATAGAGACACTGATCTTACCCTGGAAATGAAACGAACCGCTAAGATAGAAGGGAAGGGTCATAATTTAAGTATCCGTGTCTACTAGAGTATTAAGAGGTAGGAATTATCTATAATTCTAGCGCAAACACTATGTAGAACTCTATAGATATTAGCTGGCTTAATGTTAGTATTAGGGAAGATTCTAGGCTTACGGTCTTAGATCACAACCGGCTACACTATGTGATTTCCGAGCTCTCCGACCTAGAGGGTTAATATCTATTACTCTGTGTGTTCCTTAGTGGAAAAGCTAAAGACTATACCCTTTAATAACTATACCCCTCTAATAATATAAGAAGATATATATCAGACGCTTAAATTAAGCTACGATATAATATCGCCTCTTTCGAAACCCGCTAGCTAATACTTATAGTCGACGGTAACATCCCTCGTGCGGACGAGTCTCCTACTAAAAGAAGGCTAGAGGCCGGAATAGAGTTCCTAGTGTCCTAGGACTATTATTCGGCGGCACAAATGATACTAGTGCTCTAGGCACGACTTATGTTTATCTTCGCCGACGTGGTTTGTATCTTTATTAACGACCTTTTAAGCCTTGAAAGGACAGTGGATTTTCTAGTAAATTACTTATAGTTTAGTACTGCGTCACCTTTCCCTCGAAAATTGTTACCTAGAGCTCTTTTTATCTTTAGGGTAAGTAAGGAGAGCGCTACGCTAGAGAATGAGCTACTCTATTATAGACTTCGCGACCGTGGATATAGCGACCTTTCAGGCCTATTCTTAAGCACTAGTTCTATAGACTTACGGGG
Source organism: Penicillium corylophilum (assembly GCA_018410145.1). Taxonomy (NCBI): domain Eukaryota; kingdom Fungi; phylum Ascomycota; class Eurotiomycetes; order Eurotiales; family Aspergillaceae; genus Penicillium; species Penicillium corylophilum. Next base: position 7,374 of record JAGUQL010000025.1, read on the forward strand.
CGATAGTCTTTCTGATACTACAAAATATTAGTAGATAAAGTCTTTTATCGTAGGGTAGGTTAACGCAATTTCTTCTATTCGATAAGAATATCAAGCCCGGCCTAATAGAATACATTTAATAGCACTTTTACGGTTAGCACTTTAGCACATCTTATCTAATCCTATTAGCCCTTTTAATTTTGTGAGAGCTACGAGGGAAGATCGCCCCGTGAGGTTACGCGCATAATCGAATTTGACGCATTATCTAGAGGCCGGGCACCGAGCAAACTTACACCTCTATTAACTAGCCCCGTTAATCTCCTCGGCCCTTTTTATAGACTATTTTGTGCCTAAAATTCTTGGTGAGTTATAATAAAGGGGGAAGGGCTTATAGGCTAAGTCTAATATCTAGTAGTGACAAATCCTCGTTTGGTTTTCGAAACTCTGTATCGGCCTATTATGATTTAATATTATTATCGATCTAAAGGTCTCTGGCCAGACGTTCTTCCACAAGAGTAAGCTGATCTAGTCGAATGGCACTTTTGCACCCTCTATAAGCGCTTTTTAGAAGATGGATTTTCCTTAGCGGATCTGCGAAGAAAGCAATTAGTCTCTTAAAGCGGTCGACTATGCCGCATACGAAGTAATCGTATTTGCTTATATTACCTTTTCCACTCTATATAATATGTTCTCTTGTGCGGATATATAGTGTGCGACCGTTGCGCGCAGGTTTTTGGGACCCCTACTTTTAGGGCAGAGTATTAGTTCACTATAAAGGGCTGTTTCTATTACCTCTACTAGAGGCCTCTAGTGGTGGACGTCCTTTCCCTAATAATAGGCCCCACTATCCTCGTAATAGATAGCGGGGGTGTCAGAGGTGTAATTCCGCTAGAATTCCTGCTTCTAATAGAGGAATATTTAGGCCCTTATACGATTTAGGATATGGTAGACCTCGCGGTTAGTATAAGTGTAGGTGAGTAGTCTATAGACATAACTTCTAAGTATAACCGCTTTACTTAGATATAACAGGAGGCCATATTGTTTTAGGGCTATTTATAATATTCTGGAGTGTTATAAATTACTCCGAGCGCTTTAATCTTTTGGCGCGCCGGATCTTTCAAGAACGGCGTTTTTCGACCTTACCTCGGCTTATCTATTAGATCTCCGGATACAGATCTTTCTTTACTAAAGTGGCTAGGTGGGCTTAGTGGCTCCTGTATAATAGCTACTACGATTCGCGGGTATTTAATGTAGCCCTAAAAGGTGCTTTTAGAGAATACCGGAAAATATTTGGGGCCACCCGAGACGATCCTTCGGGGCTAAGACGTTTAGGCCTAAGGGTTGGTATAGTTATAACTAGTATTTCTAGAGACACGGGAACTTTTGTGATCGGAAATTTCAATTCCTCCTAGGATTCAGGAAATGACTGCGGTAGGTATAATCCCACTATATTTTCCACTCGTACTAACGCCACTAGATTACTAAATCATACGTCTAGATGATCTAAGTAACGAGCCGACCTTGTGGAGAACGTAAGTTTAAGCTAACGTTGTATTTACCCCCTTCCCGGTGATCCGTGGTTCACCGCGCTAATTAACCCCTAGTGCTAGGGTAACCGCCTCCGCCCTATTATGAGTGAGCCCTATACGTAAGCTTGATATAAGTGGAGCTAACGATTAGTTCGCAAGTTTCTTTACGCTAGTGGATCTATAAGGAATTGGCTCCTTCTAAGATAGCGGACTTAAATATAACTTTACCGGGGAAATTATAGGCTAAGTCTCACATCAAATCTGGCCTAATAGTATAGGATCTACGCGGATACTGTCCTTAGGTACCGGAAAAGTCTAATCTAGCGATCAAACTCCACACTTCCGCTATATCTTTCGTGATAGTTTTCTGCGCCGCGGATTCGACGCATAGATGTCTACTATAGAGTCAGACAGCGAATGGAAGAGATGGATAAGTCGTCTGAAGGGTCTATTACGAGGAGACTGCCACCGGCTTGACGTGTCACTAGGTAATACACTATATACTATTAACGCTGTCGAGGCTATAGAGGACTATCGTAATCTCGTGCTCCTTTAAGTGGGAAGTGCACGGATAGCTCGAGAGGCGGCGACTACCTACCTAATCTCTAGGTTTTACTTTGTTGTTGACTCGCTACCGGAGAATACCGCGACACCGTTTTGGTGTTACGGATCGGTGCGCTATAAAGGCACGGCTCGGAATGTTATTATAGTATTAGATGATCTTTACCCTGAGGGGCTAAGCTATATCTCAGATACTGGATTGATCGATATTTTTGGGGGTCTAGACGACCTTTGTCTAGTATGCGGATCCTATAGCCGCCCTTTATCGTTTCTCACTCGCTACCTAGACCACAAGGTTAGTATCTACTTATAGAACTCTATAAAAAAACGATAGAGGATTAGTGGCTTTCCGGAGAGTGTGATAACTTTCGCTTTAAAGTAAGGACTGCACTTAGCCTTTAGACGAGACGATTATGGAAACCCCTGCCGGGAGCTATATAATAGCTGTGACGCTATTAATAGTCCCTTGAGGGGAAGGAGACGTAGGCGCTAATTAAGTGTATCCGGTAGCGTTGGTCCTAAGAGACGCGCTCTAGTTTAGAAAGGAATCCTATATAGCTTAGTAATGATTTTCAATTCTAATTAAGTAGGCGATTTATATAGTAAAATCGGGGCTTGAACCATTATACTGATTACTATCCGTTTAATATTCTGAAAGTTATATAGCCTTCCTCTATCTCTTTACACTTGCCCTACTATTAATTAACCTTGAAATTATAGGTGGTCCTGACCTAGGCAGAAATACCCGAGTTAGGTTCCAAAAGCGGTGTGATATATTGAAAATAAAGGCCTATGAGCTTGCAGAGAGCTGTGGCGCGAATGTGTATCTGTGTGTTATTCACGAGCGTGAATATTACGTTTATAACTCCGTGGACGACGGCTCCTGGCCACCTCCTGATAAAGTATTGGTAAGCGCGATCGGGCTTGTCTCATTTACACCAAACTAACTGATTTCCAGGAATAACACTATCGTAAATTGGTGCGAAAGAACTTCGAAGATCTGAAGAAAGCTTCACAGAAAGACCCTGGAAATGACATCTCCCATAAAGACAATAGAGAGAATTTGACACGGCTCAGACGATATTTCGCTGCGAGGCTGAAGTTACTGGGTTCATTGACGGATTCCTACAAATCTTTGGGTATAGGCTATAGGGTGGGGGTGGCCGAGGAGACAGACCAGGACGGGGTCTTTTAAGTGCGCAACGGAAGTCTAACCAATGAATTGCTTGCTAAGTTATGAAGATAAATGGAACATTATCCTCGGAAATATTAGAGTATGAGCGATGGGTGCAAGGGGTACAGATACAAGAGTCTATAATTAGAAGCCTGAAGGTCTTAGAAGATTCCACGCAAACGCAACAAACAGCGCAAACAGAGCAATATCTGAACTGGCGAAGTGTCAACTTCTCCCTTCTGCACCTCGCAATTTCTTTACTGCAGCGCTTGGTGCTTCCTGGGGTCCATTCTGGAAGGTGATAGGCAAGTCTTAACAATAAGGTTCTGTTTCGAGGCCCCCACCATTGCTTATCTTCATGTTGCGGATTCAAATTTTATTGGATACCATGGAGTACTGGCTAACGTCTTACAGCACTGCGCAGGTTACCTTCATCAGAAGATACTCACGATGACCGATAGCGTTTTTAATGACGATGCCCATCAAATCCAGATGGTCGACCCCTGGGACGGAAATTCGAATTATGCCCCCACACCTGGTTATTTCGGTCGCGCGCCCGCCACCTCGTACTCTCCTAGCCCTGCCCCAGACTGTGCCACGGATCAAGTGCAGTCCGATTATCTTGACTTTCTCCCGTTGGTTGAATGGGAAGGAGGTGGCGAATATGGCGAGCTGCCACCGAGATATGTCTGCTACACAATTGCATGGAAGCCATACTTAACCGTAAAACGGTAGATAAAGTGAACGAGGAGGACTTGGTCATAGCTCCTAGTGATTACTGGGTGGATATTTTACAAGCAGCTGTTGAAAACCTGTTGCAAACGCAAAAGAAGCGTCAACAGCGAGTTAGATCTGAAGGCACGGCCGTTACGGTTAAAGTGAACGAACGGTCTCAAGCAAATCTGGAAAAATTCTATAATTCTACTAAACATTCACTGGGTCCCAGTAGAGAAGCAATTACGTAAATGGAGCAATCTGCTTCGTATAGGCAAGAAGCTCACAGTCGAGATTGCCTTCACTTATAGGGAGGACGATGATGGTCATTCCATGCCTCTGCCGAAAAGATTCCGAAAGAGAGGACAAGTGTCTGCTACCAGCAGAATGTTAGCTGAACGCGAGGCACTCATTATGGCGGAAGAAGAGGTTACCAGACAACCTTCAACCTGGGAACATGTATATCAGCTAATGCGATGTGATGTCCGCTCCTGTCCGCATAAGTCTGACTGGTGCTGGGAGGACCCGAGGGACAAAAATATTACAAACTCCGGACCACCCATCTAGAACGTCTTATCGACTATGTTGATGATGGTGGCATCCTAGATGGTCATGACGACGTACCCCGTGATATTCGTCGAGACCTTGCCCTGGAAAGTCAGGCAGGAAGAAAGTCGAAAAAAGGCGATGTGTCAAAAACGGGACTACCATATCCTCCAACTATGACCAATGTTTTGCCAGGACTAAACGGTAGTGCGTCCACAGTCACTTCGTCCCCACCTAGGCCTTTATCTGACGATCCTCTCATAATTGCCGGGCCTCGGGAATCAGCTGTGAGAGAATACTGCAATTGGTTGGAATCAAGAGTTACGGAAGAAAACTACAAGGTGACTCTGGATAATCACCTAGATCTTGAGCTGATTCTTGAAGACCCAGATTCTGATTTCTTCGTTCAGCGAGGGATTCGAATTGGGACCGCTCGTCGCTTCTTGCGTGACATAAATAAATGGGCCACTGCGATGAATCAAACGCACATCTTGACCTGGCCACTATATAAACTCACGGCGGTGCCTCATGGATTTGACATTTTTTTACTTTACAGTACTCTAGGTGTGGCTGGCTCCATGGAGGGTTCATGGACGTCATCATATTTTTGTGGATGGCTTTTGTGCGACTTATAAGCACGGTAGCTTGATTTTCAGATTATTGGCTTGTTAGAAAATGGATCAGTGCTTCTTATAATTGATACCTTCCTCGGTGAGATAGCTTATCTTTCTCTAGGATAAGTTTTGACATTATAAATGCGGCCTCTCAGCTTCAGAAGAGCCCTTATCTCCATAAGTTGGTCTAGAAATACTGCCCGAAAGCATGCTAAGTAGGATAATACCGATTTCGATCTCTATCTCCGGATTGTATCATTTATGATCATTTTATTCGATGAGATATATACATGTCTCCCTGGCCTCATTGATAACGTGATCCCGCCCTTTCCTGATCAGGTTGAGCAGAACTCGGTCGGAGGACATTTGAGAGTTGCTGATCGCGCTCTGTATGTTTGATGTCATTCTCCGAGAGAAGGATGCGCGCTGCAAGAGGAAGCTTGGCCCCTTGGACAGCGGTCAGCTGCAATAAATGAAACATCTCCTTTGCCAATGGCCAGCGGCGTGCAAACGCGCGAAGGCTAACCAAAATATCCTCAAATGCCTTTCTGTTTTGTTCATCTTCCAGGTTTTCCGACAGTGCAAATAAAGCGACAACCGCATAGTGCGTGGATTCCACCGGCATAAACTTCACTGACCACAGATAGCGGAACTGGTTCAGAGTTGTCCGTATACCTTGGCCTGCGAAGATCAAGAGGTTCTCGAACCGCTTCTTGGTATCTCTTTCGCTATCCGGGAGGTTTGATTGAATGAACCTAGACAAGCACGCGACGGCGTTATAATATCGCATACTTCACGACGATAAGAGTCAGAATTGATTTGCAAGGAACAGCGAGCTTAACTCACCGCATCTCTATAAAAGCAGGCACGCGTCCCCGTTCGATAGATCCTGAATTCTTCTTAGCCCACTGTTGTAGACGTGTGTAGTATGACTCGATCTTCGTAGGGTCAGGGCAAGTAGGCTTCGCCTCCCGAAAAAGGTAATCAGAACAATCTCGCAAGATAATGGCCAGATCGAACATAGCTCTCATCACATAATCGGTGTGGGCTAGGAGTGGCTCGGCTTGTATAGGATAAGGAATCCATGGGCCTGTCGAGATATGAATTTTGCGGGAAGTTTTCGTAATAGAGGCTCCTAATCATTGATGGCTTTTCCAAGCTCAGAGTGGCATGCCTATGTACGTGATTAGTTAATGACTTTTATGTGACGAACTATACTTACGAATTCGAACTGAAGAGGCCGCATATTGCAATATCAATTGCTCTTGCCATCTCCTGGCCTTGATGCTTCGCCTCTTCTATGAGCGTCTCTCGATTTATAGTCATTTGATGGATACAGGCTGCTATTTCGGCTAATTGTTGCATAGCCAATTTTTCCCTACCCATCCCACAAGCCCTGTCAAGTCCAATCAATTTTTACTGTTTACGCGAGCATAAACAAATTCGGGCGATACGTACCAAGTATAAAGATTCCCTCTCGCTTGTAGAGTGGTAAGCGACAATCTTCCGTCTTCTTTTCGAAGCAGACAAATTGCCTCTTCAAAAAAATGTTCACCGCGGGAACTAATTTCATTCGGTACAACAAAAGCTTCATCGTAATCCGAGTAAAACTGTGCATTGACAATCGCGTTAGTTGTCTATATTTCAAGAAGTCAAGATACAAACTCACGCAGGCCACAGCTAATATGCTATTCACAAGAAGCGGTGAGCAGAAGTGAGAACTCAATTCCTTAGAGCGCATATCTCGTAGAAAAAGGTCACGATCGAGGTAATTCGAAATACAGTGCTGCCATGTGAAATAAAGAGAAATCAGGTGAGATACGAAGTCGTCATCGTCTGTGGTCGACGTCCATGGATTCGCAGGAGCCTCGAAGATAGGAACATCGGATAGACGATTGATGCCCATGAATTTACTTCGGTTTTGTTGACTTTCCCTGGGGAAATCATCGCAATCGCCGGAAGTAAGGCTTTGAGCTAGATATTGTCGAATTTCCTCTAGCGTCCCGTTATTACGAATCAGGCTCAAAATTCCTGGAGCCGTTTGCGCGTCATCCTTGCGGATAGCCTCCACGAGTTGGAGAAGCAAGTGACGGTCCTGTTCCAACGATTCGATTTTTCGGTTGAACTTGATCCTACGTCGACCATCGTTCTCGGTCTTGACTTCGCACTTTGTTCCAGCTGTTTGGCAAGAGACGCAGGGTACGCCCCCTACACACTGGTCAAAGTCAGGGGTGGCACTTCCTTTGCGGGAGGCATGCGTACTCTCGATTTCCGTTTTTGACAAGCTGAACAGGCGGTGCTTGCTTTCCGATGGCGGGTTATGAAGGTCTCCCCAGCCTCGCAAGATCTTTGACCGGGATGCGGAGCAATATTACTATATGACTTCTGTGGTAGCATGTCATGTAGTTTTGTCCTGAGGGAAAAAAGCTGGGATAGATGCCTTCAAACAAATTTCAGCCGGTGGCGAAAACCCCCCTTTTCACACCGCCGCATAATTCAGCACGTGATACGACACGGGGCTTATCATGCCGTTGATTGAGGGTGCCTTGTTTTTCATTTTCTCTTCCCTCTCCGGTGGGAAAGCCCAAATATACAGACAAGACCAAAGATTCTTTCCCCTTATCAGATATACTTGTCATCCTGATAAGTTGAACTCATTGTACCCACTGACATCTTACCCTGATACATACTCTTAATATAGAAGGGTAATTCCCATCGATGCAAACATGGTGACGTCATAGTTACATCACTAGAATTCGTGCGATCGGCACTATCTGCCACTTTCGCAGTCATGAGAGAACCTATTGCGAATATGAAATCGAACTCGTCAAGAGTTTTGGAAAGCTTTCGGTTTGTTTATCGTCCTTGGATTTATTCCTGATGATCTAATAAATATTTTCAGAGAGAGGATCAAACACAAGGTCTTCCCCCAAATACAAAATATTATTGATTAAGGATCTCAAAAGAACAACAGGCGAAATAGTACGATACTGGATCACGAGAGGGGGATTCCACACGCAACCTAGCTTATGCTACTCATTGCACATGCCTCACCTTCTGGAACTGCGGCCATTTACACTTTCTCTATCGTTATACCTGCATGGCGGAAGTGGCCTTCAGCGCTCTGCTGCTTTGCACCAACATCACGGATGCACTGCCGAAGAAATGCATGAAACCCTTGGTCGGGATCTTTTTCATAACTTGGCCATACTTTTTTGATGTAAGCCTTCAGCTCGGCGAAAAACTCTTCTATGGGGTTGAAATCTGGAGAGTAAGGTGGGAGGTACAGCAACCTGACTCCTGCATCAAAGCACAACTGATTAACTCGGTCCGAATGATGGAAGGCTGCGTTATCCATAATAAGCACGGATTTTGGTGCCGGCCACCTCCCACAGTGCTGGAGGAGCTGCTCAATAAAGGATTCGAACAACACAGCATCAGTTGAACCTTTGAAAGTATGAGACAAAATGATTCCCTCTTGAGTATATGCTGGCAGTATCTGGTAGCGTTGGCCTCGATGGGATTTGGACACCTGCAACTGGTGTCACGCCTAGTGGTGACCAACCAGTTCGCCTGTGTCCCACCCGCTTATCACATCCGGATTCATCACCGAAAACAAGGTGATACGAACAAAACTCAGATGGTTTGTGCTGGTAGAAATCTCGTAGCTGAGGGTTCTGTTCTTTGGCTTTCTGCCGAGCTGTCTTTTTGGTCCAGCCAGCTCGAGAAAGAGCACGTTGGATGCTGGATGACGACGGTAATACGTTGAACTCTTCCAAAGGAAATTAGCCATCTCTTCGATATAAAGGCCGGGTGTTTCAGCGAGGGGGTCACGAAGGGCGTCCAGCATCACAGGAGTGACGCTTGGCGGCGAGCCAGGAGGAATTGTGGGAGGATTGGGACTGCCGAGCACCCGCATCTTCTTGCGTATGTTAGTGATAGAACGCTCACTACACTTTGCAAGTTTGGCCATTTGTGATGTAGTGAGTCTGTTCTTGCTGCTTATCATGTGGGCAATTATCTTACGGTGCCAGGGATTCAGGTTTCGCGCCATTTTGCAACGGTTCAGGGGTATATTCTTGTCAGACGTGAGACACTTCAGTTGGGACGACGACATGGCGGGCGTGGCTATTTTTGAATCAGTAATAATACATAGCATTACAGTTCTCGTCCATTTGTATTTTACCATTTAGAACCGAAACATGATGCAAAGTACGGGATTAACCATATTTAGCTTCTAACGATCATGTGATTAGGGTTTGAAAAAGCATCTACACGTTTGCAACATGGAGGCCGATTCCGGGCGCTTCTGTACACGAAATAAGGAGTTATGATAGAAAGATTAACCGCTGATTCTCCGACCGCCAGCGAGAATATCTGTCTTAATCGCTGCAGGCTCCATTGACCGGGTCCACTAGTAAGCAGTGTGATGAGGTGATGGTTGACGTTACTTAGGATGTTACATGGAACCCTTGTAAGTGGAGAGCTCCTATCAGACCCTATGTTTTGTTGTAACTATAGTTCACTAGGGGAAGGCCCGTATGTATTAAAGGACTGGTCAATGCTGTCTCATAGAGACGAATAACAGAGCCAATCCAAGCCTTTCCTTTAATTTGTAATAAGCCCCACCTGTGACAAAGTTGCGGGCTGTTTCAGATGCAGTGACCGCGCTAAAGATAAAAGCGAGGTCATCTGGCGACAGTGTATACTACAAACAAGAAAAATGGCACTCCAAATCTCGACCCCATCTGACAGCTAAGAAGGCCACGGCGCGGGTTATGAACCCATCTAGACACAGTACATACGAATAATAGTGGAAGCGGACCAAGTTCCTTGGTAATACAACATATTAGCCAGTGTAGCTCACTGGGTTCTTCTTGCCGGGTATCTAGTGATGCCTGGAACTTACACGTCCCTCCAAAAATCTGATGCAGTCTATAATGGCCTAGCAGAAAACGAGGCTGGCGAGTTAATTTTAGATATAATCTAAAATCCGCTATTACTCGTGATAGCGTGCCTATTCTTCACCACGGGGTTAGCGATTATAGCATAGTTGAGTTAGGAATATCGTAATAACTATATTTGGCTGGTCAATCGCGTGTTTGTGTAAGTCGATTTCTCTCAAGATAATAGATAGTGTGTTAATCTTTACAGGCCCACTCTATTAAACGTATTAGCTAGTCTCCTCACGACTATCGTCAGTCTATATACTACTCGTGATAGCCACTAGTTAATTATAGCTCTATTAATAGTGATCGCGTCGGGTGTCTCAGTGGTAGCCTCTCTGAGCTTAGTTATATTATATAAGTTCAAAAAGCTAGAAAGATTAAAGTAAGAACACGATCAGATATTCTAAGCCCGTTTAAGACTCTGATATTCTTGTCGTATCCTCGTTAACAGAGATACGGGAGAATCCGGCCGTTAGGTTATAAAGAAAGATGCCTATTAAGGGTTAAGAAGTATATCTAAGTAGCATTACTATATAATTTTGAGTCCTTAGAAGTATATACTATGTGATCGATTAGATTTGAAACAAGAAAGTATATAAAGTAAAAGCTGCTAGATAAGTCAGGGTTCCTCTATCTTATAGCGTATAATACCCTAATATATAATTGTATCTAGATAGTGAGGAATAAGATACTAATTCCGAGTGTCGGGACTCACTTATTAAAGGAACATATACTATAAATTATATTATAAGTAGGTAATAAAATGTACTGTATTCCTTTAATAGAGACCTTACCTTAAAGAGGTATAGGTATAAAGCTGAGCCGATTTACTCTATAAAGTGTGCTGCGTACTTAGAGAGATGTGGGCTATCGTTTTGTTCCGGGGTTTGCTCTCGAAGGTAGCTCGTAAGTCTTGTCTGACGGCTAAGCTGAACTAATAGTGACCTAATATTTTCACGGTCCACAGTAAATGTCGCTTAACTAGCACTAATTATTCCGTCTCTAATGTTTGCTAATTTAATTAGTATCTTATCTAATATTTGAATTTATCGTAAATACTTACCTACCTTAATTATCCCGTCAGAATATAAGAGGATATTATCGCTATTGATACCTCCGTGGCTAATATAGAGTTGCCCGTGAATGTATTCGAGGCCTTTAAGAATACTCCGGTAAATACTCGCGAGCTCGGGCTTATCTAGTCTAATAGCTAGCGTGGAGTTAACTTAAGAAAGATTGATAGCGAAATCATAATAGTTGTAAGCTAGATAGATAATACTATCCTCGTGGAAAGCCTCTATTAGCCTAACTAGATTTTTATAAAACGTAGCTTATAGTCTCAAAAATCTAGCCTGATTTTTATTAATGCGTCTTTGCTTAATCAAAATTATTAAGAATCCGAAGTAATTTCTAAGGCTTAGCTATCCACTTCCCGCCTGCTCGATCTTCTAATTTAGAGAATACTTCTGAGAGGGATTCCCTTAATAGGGAAAACTATATCTTTGTCACCCGAAATGTTAGGACCTAGAGCGAGAATAGGAGTACGGTAGCCTAGAAACCTCACCTAATAGACGTGAGCCCCACGCTATTCAATTTTTCCGTCTTCCGATGAGCTTCCTCTTTATAGGAAGGTATTGGTGTAGCACTATTAGGTTCTCTGATTTGATTTATCTTAGAGGTGCTGTACTCAGAAAATCTATTATTTTAGAAGATACTCCGTTTTATATATACTTTACGGTAATAAGTGTTAGAGCGATATATTATTAGCGCGTTAAGTAAACCTTTTGCCGTACTAATTTTAGTGTTATATACGCCGTATAATGCCGTGATATTAGTTATAGCTAACTAACTTACGCGTTACTGATAACAAAACGGACCCTGTGGATACTATTCCTAATAATGTTTCTTAACCTAGTCTTCGATAATTCTTCTTACTTTCCGGCGGATTTACCCTTTAGTAGACCGTTTTATAAGTAACTATATTACTAGTACCCACGTTCCTTTTAAATAACGAGCCTCCGTAGCTTAATTTTAGTTCTATTTTGTGGTTTTTAGACCTAAGGGCCCCTAATCTTCGTGGATCTAAGGCTGCTTTTTTATACCCGCGCCGCGTCTCCTTAACGAGTAATTAATTAATTATAATAGATATTCTTGTTATCTACGCTATCGTAACTAGAAGTGTTCTCGGAGCTCTTATTATAATAAGACTTTTGAGATCTTTGTCGCGATAGAAGAGTCTAATCTTCGTTTTCGTTTCTCGATACGTTATCTACCCTTATATTATTACTCGTCACCGCCTAGTGGGCCCTTAGAGCCGGGTTAGTGTGTTTACTTATCTAGCTTACTTTGCACTAAACTCTATCGTTATGTTCTTTCGAGGTTTATTATTAGAAAACATAAGCCGCCGCTTAGTAAATCTTTCACTGATTAATATGATATTCCTCTTAGTAGTAGGTCACCTAAGCTATGCGGCTGACCTCCTAGGTATTACTCTACGAATCTATCGCTAAATATACCGCGCTTCCGGCTAGATGATAATAGCGCTTATAATAGCTTATATTATTACTCTTCTCTTGAATAAAAGAAGTATAATCCCTAGATCGGGAATCTAGTAGCTTTTTACTATAATTATAAGTGATGAACCGGTAAAAAGATGATTTATTCCTAATTAACGTATATTAGTAGGTGTCTACTTATCTAGTAGGACTTCTATTGGCGGCGCTTCTATTTTTTCGAAAGCTTTCCTATAAGCTTTTTCTCTAGCTCTATTAAGGCTTAACGATAGTGAGTGTATATAGAATCTAGATATATCTCCCGATAGATAACCTACTTCCCCGGCTATACCTATATATTAGTATCGGTGCTTTTGCTAGTACTTCCTTTCTCTATCTCTCCCGTGTTCTCTATATTAATAGAATTTTCTCCGGAAACGGTTAGCTAAGGGCTATTATATCTAGTCACGCTCGTTTAAGGAGTAATGATAAAGCTAGAGTAATTGACACGCCCTTTAGAGTCCGCCTTATCTTACCTAGACTAGTAATAATAAAAGCTGGTTAATACGTTAATCTATGGCTCCCGAGTATTAGCTTCTGGTTATAGGCACAAATATATCCTTTCACGGTTATATCCTAGTTATAAGGAAAATAATTAGTGTTGGAATTATTGGTACAGCCTCGCGAGGGTCTTACTATAACGATTGCCCGTTAAGCCCGAGTAATTAGCCGGGATGGATTTTCCTCCCTGGCTTTATATAGCGGGTCTTATAGACTTAGTGAGCCTGTGGATAACTACGAGACTGTCCTTCTGATTTCGAGCGGGGCTAGGCTCTCGGCCGTTATACTATATATAAAGAGATTGATCTATAGATATAATACGTGCACTTCGCACGTTCGTCGCGTGTACCTTATTTAGTAAGTGGAAACGCGGGGTAGGTTAGTCCTACGGAGAGGAGACTATAATCTAACAAAAACAGGTATTACTATCGTAGCATAAGAATAACTTAATAAGCTCTTAAAGGAGGATATCTTAGACGGTGGCTATATAGGTACCACTTTGACCGTTTGAAGTGACTATAGCTAACGAAAGCCTTATATTCTCGAAATATCTATATACGTGAATTAAGGCTTATTAAAGCACGATAAGCTCCCGTTTGGAAAACATAAGCGAGCTATTCTTTATTAAGGCATTCCTAACTATTCTAGTATTATTTCTACGGAGCTTTCTAGTGAAAATATTGAAAGAATTCGCCTAATTCGAGATAATCGAGGTCAAATATTATTAATAGGTAAGTTATCGAATTAGCTTTGTGAGTGATTTATTCACTAAATATATTTATAGTTTCTATACCTAGCTACCTGCGTGATTAACTACGAGATATAGTGCGAGGGTATTTACACTAGCGAATTAAGATAATAGATCTTGAATACTAACTATAGCTCGTATAAATACCTATAGGCGTATAGATCTATGAGTTCTCTCTAGAGAGGACAAAGATAGGGCTATTTATAGAGTAAAGGAAAATGGAATGAAGTCCTTTAAATACGCGGGCGGCTTAATTTCGGCACTACCTAAGATTAGATATAGGATTAATATAATAGTAATTATAGTCTCTAATACCCGCTAATAAAGGCTTATTATACTACTGAGCTATTTGAATTAGAATATCTCACGAATTTGGTTGAAAATATCGTTGTTATGTATGGTAAGGGGGCTGACTCGTTATGATTATCTGATTAATAATTATTAAGTAAGAAGACGATTAAGAAGGATCTTTACTATAATAAAACGAGGAAACGGATGTGATTTAAAAGAGTTATGAACTTAGCTGAGACTAGCTACTATAGCCCTTCTATAGGGTATAAGACTAGAACGTTTTCGTGGAATAGAGGGCAAACCACGCTAGGCTAATAAGTTCGCCTAGGTGATACACTATTTTAGTAATAAGGGGATGCTTAAGGAATAACGTCGTTAACATAGGTTTATTTATAGATTAAGATTAACACACCTATATTAGGAGTTTAAGAGAGTCTGCGGAAGTTGTCGTTAAAAGAAAACCGATAGTAAGGGAATCGGAGGGCTAGCGATCTAGGTTGTCGATTCCGACTTTCCTATCACTTTTAACGTATTTTTATAATAGCTCTATTATAATCTTGCCGATTAAGATAACTTCACTATGATAGGACTTATTCGGAGCCCGTGATATATATCTTTCGAGACGGCCTAGTAGTCTTTTAGATAATTCTTAACGCAGATAAAAAGACAGAGTTCAGATACCGATCTTAATAATGCCGTTCACGTCTATTAGGATACTCGAATAGTCTAAGGAATTATGTCGTAAACCCTAGGACACTATGTGTAATAGGCTATTTAAAATCTATCTATCTAGTTAGTGGAATTTAGTTTAAGTAGACCGTAGATCGCCTCTTACCTATATTATAATCGTATTAATCTGCTTTTTATCTAGGTAGTGACGATAAGCTATAATATACCCTAACGTGAGTGGGATAAAGTCGCTAATTACGAATATCTACTCTGGTGTCATAAATTGTTCTAAGGCAGATGCTATATTTTTATGGTGAGTGAATAATAGTTTGCGAAGGGGCTTATCTAATTTGCTTCCGGGAAATTATCTAAGGGAATGCACCTTCCGGGGCCTAGATCTACGTGTTATAATAATAACCGTGCCGGCCAGATCGTATTTATAGACTCTTTTGTATAAGCCCTAAGGAGATTCTTAATAGGTGATAGTGTCGTATATAGCTCTCTTTCTAGATTTGCTAAGACTTAGAAGAGCTAGATCACGCGGGAGATCTTCCGTAAGTGCTAATAAATCATTCTTCCGCTTTATATAAAGCACTATGTTATTCTTAGGAGGCTTAGTTAGTGGTGATTTTGTAACCGTTAGGTGCCTTTTCTTAGGAGTTCCTCGGCTCGTATTCTCCTCGGGGAGAATATTATCTTTAAAAGGGATATTAATAGAAGTGAGGGGTCGATTTTGTCGATGTTTAGATATTATAGCTCGGGGGCTGATACCTTATCTTATAGAGTATAAGACTTGATTCGAAATCTAATAGATGCACCGGACGGGGCCTTATAATAAGTATAGTATTAATAGGGTCGATGAATAGGTGAAACGTGGTAATAGCGTGAGCTAATCGGTCCGTCGAATCTCAGTACTAAAATAGACACTCTACGAACCTGAAACGGATAGCCTCCGTGAGAAATTTTACCTATAGCGTCTTTAAGAAACCTATAAAATACTGACTACGTAACTTATATAGCTAATACTAAAGTTCTGAGGTCGCCTTATAAAATATAACAGAAAGGCTTAAATTTGTTTTATTCCTATATATCACTATACGCCGTTCTCTATTCACCGAAGACGAAGTAAATCAAGCGAATAAGCGACGCCTAAAATACTAAGGCACTGCCCGAGTGAAGATTTTAGAGATTGAATTTGTATCCCTAATATCTTAATACCTAGATAATAAAAACGTGGAACGTCTTTGTGAGATTTTTCGAAATAATCGATATCGTCGACTTAATATCGATAATTTTATACTAGTCGCTGTGTCACGAATCGCGTTGGTAGATACACTATAAAGATCAGAACTTTCGGCTCGTACCCTTTTACTAAGCTTAGGGAGGGATATTCCTTTCTTGACGTTTTTAAGAGGCTAGCTCTTGGGACTTTATGGTAGATATCGGTTATACGCGGCTTCTAAAATACTAGCTCCTCTAGAGCGATGGTGGACTGTGGACCTTTATCTAGATGGTATGAATCTAATAGCAGATTTTTCCCGAGATTGAGCCTGATCTTTCTTCCACAGATATAAGCGCGGACCTTAGAACTTCTTTGGTTAAAGAATACTCGAACGAGAAGACTCTAATAGACGGTGAGTGTTACCGGAAGATCCGTTAATACTAAAGTGAAGGAAATGACCGTCTTCGTTAAAAGTGGCTCGCACGTTTATCTAAGTGGAAGCAGAATCGAATAAAACAACTTAGATAAGATTCAAATAATCTCTTACGCTAAGGTTTCGATCGATTACTAGTAATTTAGGGTCTTTAGTATGATAGGATAAGACTAGGTATACTACACAGACTGATAGCCCTTAGGTCTATAGAGGTTAGTTACTATAATATAAGGAATATTACTCAAAAATAATAAACCGACTAGGAGATCCTCACTTATTTTGACTATATATATGACACTTATCTGATGTTTGTTAATAGTGATCAAAACTCCTTAAGTCGAATTGAGACCGATACCGTGTTTTAGCTATAGTTAAAAAGTCCGAGGAACTACGAAGAAGACGTAAAGAAAGTGAAAGGACTTATATTTAGTGGCTAAATATTCTTATTATTTAGTACTTCCGAACGCGAAGCTATCTAGACGCGTATAGAGTACTTCGATGGAATAATCCTATTATTATTCACTTTTTGGGAAGACTTTAAGTATTTTGAATTATATATATATTATATTAGGCGACTTTTCGGTGCGGTCGATCGTTCTATATAGAATATAATAAAGTATATGTTTGTGGATACTATAAGTGAAAGTAATAGGTTAATTTAAACTTCTGCTTATTCCTTTCGCTAATAGGTAGCTAGTGGTAGTGAAAGACTTAATATAGGATACCGGTAGCTATGGCTATATATAATACGGAACTATAACCTAATACCCTAACCTACTAAGGATGATATAGAGCTCCTAGCTAAGCTAAGCCGTCGTGAAGTCGACGAACGCGTTCTCTATAATATAGCTGAGCTAGCTCGTCGTCTAGGGTTTTAGTCCGAATAGATTCGTGATATATTAGCAAAGTCACCCGACTGGCACATCGCCTATACTGCCTTGCTCCGTGCCCGAAATCCCGATCATTTCTAATATGACCTAATTAAACTAGAGGCGCTTATTGATCGCGTGGTTAGGTGTTTTTTAGTAGCGAAGGAATACATTCGTCTATCTCCGGAGCTTCTTACGGATAGCGAAGTATTGCCTCGAGCCCGATACGGATTTCCTTAACTAAAGGCTTACACCTAAGATGCTCCGTGCCTGTTCCTTAATATGGTATATAACGAATCTATATTTTTATCTGCGAGTCTCACCACCTTTTTTGTTCGACGTTACGTATACTTCGCATTCTTTGGTAAACGTGCGCTCCTAGGATTAACGTGGAGAAATTTCGGGCCCGATAGATCTCCTAGAGCCACATCGCCTTTATTTTTCGACACAAATGTGTAGATAATAAGCCTAATATTAATAAATCCACAGAATATATCTGTAGGAGTCCTAAAGGTAATATAGTAACTATAGGAGGATCTTTATATATAGTAGCGTCTCGAAGGACACACGGATCCGATATTTGAGACTAGCGCTATTAGCACGTAAAGTCTAGCTCTCGAACCTTTGTATGAACGCTCTGAATATAATAAAATGTCAGAGGAATATTTAATTATCTCTACCTAAACTAGCTCGTCTAGCGTAGGTTAGGGCAGAATGACCCTTATGCCTATAGACCCTCTTAATCCCTAGGGCTTAGATTCTGACTGGCTATCGACCCCTGAGGAAAGCGAAAAAGAGGGAAGCCTAGAGAGTCTGGTAGGTTATAATATAGTTCGAGAGTACTCCCCCTCTTTATACTCTAAAAGAGAAGCCGCAGGAAACTAGAATATAGAAGAGCAACGTTAGTACTCGGAGGATCTAGAAAGAGTAATACGAGAGCGAGAGAGACTCGATAAAGAATAGGAAAGAGAAAGGTTAGAACAGGAGTTTAGACTTCTAATATTAACTACCGAGTAATATCTAGCTATTAATCTATAAGCTAGTTATAGGTTTGAGGCTACTAATTCTAAATAAGAAAGTAGGGCATTAATCTCACAAAGCGATCACCGAGTTACTTAGCTCGAAATTGATAATTCCGCTTTGATACTGACTAAAGGATAAGAAGATCCCGGTGAGGAAGATCGAATAGATTTAGTTAAATTCTCTTTCTAGTCGTTTGAACGAGAAAAATTTCGAGAAGCAGACTGTCTCTTAGTGGATCCGGCAGACTCGTTACGCGTAGAACTAATTACGAAGAAATATATATAGAAGAACTTTGGTATATATAATAGGGATATAAATAGCCTTAGTCTAGCGCAGTGCTACCGTGTAGGGACCTTAAATAGCAAGAATAGGGTTTTCGTGGTTTCGGAAGAAGAGGAAAAAAGGCTCGAGAGTGACGGAAAAATCAAGGGGAAGATAATTATAGATTCTATATCTCGCACTAGATTAACCTCTAGTAGTCTAGAGAGACGGCTGAAGCGAAACCGCCTTTGATAATCTCGAGAATAATAGTAAGCTCTAGAATTATCTGCTAAGACTATATTTTATAAATGATACTCGTTATACGCCGATTAGCACCCTATGAGCTTACGTGGCTCTAATTAATTTTCTTAGATTTAGATTGGAGTCAGTAGACGTGTCTCGAAATAATAGTGGGCTTATAGAGAATTGCTCGAGCTAATGTGGCTATAATTAGTGGGAGGGGAAAGCCTTACTAGGAACTGATTGTTCCTGAGAATATCTGCTGAGGCTAAGCTTATACGTGAGATTAGATTAATCTTGAAAGCTTTATCAGAAGTAATCCTAGCTCTTATAAAAATCTTCATAACTTGTTAGAGCATTCTAGAAAGGGGGTTCAGTTATTAGAAAGCTTAGCATTGAAATAGCTTTAAGACCTCCTATATAGACGCCTAAAGATAAGAACATAAATTATCTAGGCCGCGGGTTCTACTATATTATCATTTCCTACTTTTCTAGCCATAAGGCTTCCTGATACAGTGCGTCCCGAAACTGGCGCAACCACTTACACTCTTCGAGGGTTTTTTCCAAGCCACAGCACGGAGACAAGCTAGTCTAGACTTAGGATGAATTCGGAATATCAATATTCCTGTCTAATGGTGTGCGTCTAATTGAAAGAGGGTACCCGCAGAACTCCCAAAACACACTAGTCGGTCTTGGCGCTGTGGCTAGAGAAACAAGTGGAAGTGGGTGCGCCAGTTTCGGGACGCGCTGTAGCCTGCTGCGTATTGGCATCGTATAAGGAGCGCAGAAATAGGGAAGTGTCTAAGCCCCTCCCTAACGCGGGGATCTTAGGATAGTCTGTTTTCTGTGACGTTATTTCCGACAAGGCCCCACGCCGTCATGTTTTAGGACTAAAGAGTGGTGGAAACAAGCTTGCGACATGCTCTTTACCATCCGACGAGCTATAATGATTCCTCTTAGTCAACTGCCGAATGAGATTCGTCTTCAACTGTAAATACCTAGAGATCTGAAACTGTGCACGATTAACGTGGGTTTAGGGCTTCGTCCCGTTTTTACGTGGCACATTGACTTTAAAATATGCGGCCCTTAGCTAACTACTATAAATGGTATTTTGTCTTTATACACCTATATATTTCATAGTGTCTGCGATTTGGCTCATCTCAATTTTGAGAGCCTCCGGAGGCGAAGTGCTCTTAACTCCATAAAGTTGATCAAGATTATTCCGTTAGAATCCTTAGGCAGCCAGGCTAAAAATGGGTCAATTCAACGATCAATCACCAAGAGTGGGGCACAATATTCGTAAATTTGCCCACTCTGCCCAATCCCTAGGCATTCGAATCCATAGTAGACAACAGGAGCTCTTCTAAAGTAGCTTCTTCTGGCCGTGAGATGTAACCTGCCATGTAAGAATCAGGATCAAATAAAGACAAAGAGTTACGCTCCCAGGTCGGGGCTATACACCTCTCTTGCAAACCCTCAAATAACGAATCGTCCATGCCTCTTTCAACTTGATCAGAACTATGACCCTGGAAGTTGCTTTGGCTTTCATTGGTGCTGGCTTCGTCTTCCCCGTGTTGCTGCTGCGCAGGTGGACCCCTGTTACCACTCGCTGTATCCCTCATCGGTTGCTGCTGCTGTTCGTTCTGCTCGGGATATGGTCTTCCCCGGTAAGGTAGCCCGGAAGTATTCAGATCTTGCTTTTCAGCTATACGGCAGAAACAATGATGGCAGAACTCAAAACCCCTCCTCGAAGATTCCTCGTACTCTCCAAGTGCATATAACCAGCGAAGTGCCTTTTTTGTAGCAGCGAGAACAATATTTGGTGACTCGGGTGTACCCGCAGCCCACCCGCTGGTCTCGGGGGCCTCACCCTCCCCAGTACTCACTGAAACCGGGCCGATAGAGAGATGAAGGAGCAGTACGACCGTAGCTTGCATCATGAAATGAAGGAGTGTGAAAGATGGGGCGACGCTATTTGCCCAATTTGTATCCAAATGATCTGGTATTATTTCGAAGAGAGCCAACGAGGCACGCAAGCATCGCTTGGCAGTGTCGTTGCCAAACCTGGATCGAGGGAAGCGGATCCTGGTTGTCTCTTGAGTTTCCGGGCGAGTAAGACAGGGTCGGTTGATAACAATGCAAGCACTATAGTAGTGAAGACCCAAGGAAATTTGCAGAGATGACATGTCCACTTGGCGGCAATTGAACACCAGAGAATGCGGCAGATCGGCCAGCCATTGCTCTAACTTTCGGTTATAAAACTTGATGCGATCTTCAATGTGCACCCACCCTCGGCCGACAACGTTGGCATTATATACCTGGTCGGTGATCCGGTGGGTAATAAGAGCGAGATCAACCAGGGAGGAGAAATACAAAGACTCGCTAAATGGCAGAGTCTTCACCCACGTTGGCCGGTCGTCGACGTGGTCGAATCGCTCGGTCCACCCTAAATCGAATGTTGAAAACGGTTGTTCATGTGACAATTCGTTGTTCTGATGCTCCGTTGCTGTGACATCGAACGGCAGAGGTAAAGAAGTGGAGCATGAACCATCTCCTAGGCAAGAAATTCGACCAGTCATGGCAGAGAGAAGGTGTTCCAAGTAGAAGATAGACCACCACAACCGGACCCTCGCTTCGTGCGATGCCCTGTCAAACTTGTTGTGCGTTTTCCGAAAATTGAGCCCTAATGCAATGCCTGCACGCGCAGCTATGCCAATCATTTTCCAAGATCTAAATAGTGTCAGTAATGCAGTTCATGTCTGATCCTGTAAAGAATCTTTTCGGGAATTAAATCACCTTACCTACTGATTTGGGACCCTGTGAGAAAGTAAAATGCCACGAGAGTCAGAAATTGAACTTTCTGCAAGTCATCATGGTTGTAAATCAGGTCATCTGAAGTTGAAAGACACCTCGCCCGATTAAAGAACATCTTCTCATCGGCGTGGTCAGCGTGGTCAGAACGATAGAGACTATTCAGCCTGCAACTAATTGTAAAAATCATGTTCAGGAGGCTCAGCCATCGTTTGCCAGGATTGATTCGGGAGTGGGAAAAGACCTGTCTATACTGTTCCAGGAAGAGATCCTGCCGGATTACCGGTACAGAAGGATGCACCTTATCGCGGTAAATTTGAACCAACCGGTCCGCCAGAGGTTTGTGTGGAAGTGCAAACACATCCGATACTGTCGGGTCATCTATGCTCAAGTCATCCAATTGATAGCTCACTTGAGAAAGAGAGTCTCCATCTGGAAGATGATGGTGAGGTAAATTCGCCGCAGATCGATCGTCGTGAGAATACTTCCTGGACTCCGCCTCCAATCTTTGCATCCACGCTACTTCAGAATTTTTTCCTCTATAGCCTGTGGCCCTACTCTGCTCATGTCGATCGAGGTCTTCGTCAACAGTGTCAATGGCGTCGAGGGACCCGGCAGACGAGGGCAAGGACGAGGAAGAGGAAGTGCTCGACCGTCTTGTCGCATGGCGGCGGATGTTTGCGGACGAGTCCTGATGGAATTAATTTCATCAGTATCCGCCGGCTTATGTCTAATTCATTGTAGACTAACCTTGAGAGCTTTCTTTATTCTTTTGTTATCCTTGTCTTCTTCTCCGGCCAATATGCCACGAAGCAAGTCTTCATATAGCTCGATAGTCTTTAGGGCTGAGGCCAAGGCCTTTCGTTCCGCGTTTATCCTGCCTTCTGAATAAACACAAGACGGCAATCCTTCTGATTCACATTGAGAGCATATTGGCTTTTTTCCGTCGCATTTTCTTTTGCGTTGTCGGCAAGGATTGCAGGCACGGGAAGTACGGCCCAGGCGACCTTCAGCACCTGCACGGCGTAGTCGTGGGATAAGGACTTTGCTGGACATTTTTAGAAAAGGTGCAGAGTACCTGGCATTAGACTTACCTCATGTTGCAAGTTGCTGGAGGAAAGAACTCAAGGCGGTGAAGATGGTGGTTTTGCGGCAAAAGGCATCTCTAGAGCAGGCAAGCCTACGTCATAAGCGGGGGCGACTTAGCACATAACCGGACGGGTAACAGGGCCATCGATCAACCCCAGTTCGAGAGTCTGTAATAAGCCGCCCGTCCCCGGACGCCAGAGCCGCACTGTCCGATCGAAAGAGCCGGACGCTGGCTGCCGGCTGTCGGGCGAAGGCCAACGACGGAACCAAGCCTGAATGATGGCCCTTGAGAGTCTGTCCTATGCCCCCGTAGCCGTATCCCAAAGCCACACTGTGTGATCAAGGAGTCCGGAAGCTAGTAGTCAGCTGTCAATTGTGAAAGCCACCGCCTGACCCGAGCCCGAATGACCCTCGAGAGCCTGTTATCCTGCTCACCATCCATGATTTATTAACTTGTGGGAATTATGAAATTATGATATTAACTGGGAATATTGGGCCCAAACTGTGTAAGGATTATTTCATTTCGAAGTGCAGATGCCAATCCTGCGAAATAAATTTTAAGTGGTGCTTGCTTCATCGGCTATTAGGCGATTTCCGAACAAAATGCTTTGCATCATGTAGAAAGCAAGAGCGGGTGGTTTAATTGGTATCATATGTATCGAAGTTTCGTGTAAGTTTCACAGAGAAACGTGCCATTCCCGTCAGGTAAAATACAGCTTCTATTCTAGGAACCAGGAGATCGACGATTATATCATACCCGGATTAGTGTGTTTCAAATCAGGGTTCGGGAAGTAAAGTCGAACAACGTGAAGGTAAATATGATTTCGAGTATTACTGTAACATTGGTGCGCCTTCCTTACAATGTAAGCAACAAGAACTTAACAACACAGTGATATTAGAAATCAGATTTACCTGAATGCTTTCGGTACAGTATTCATAGCTAGTCCACATCAGCCCGCTCCTGGCGCATGACGCCGCTTTTGACTCGACCATCTAAGTCGAGGCAAAGAATTGGGTTTCTTCCAATTCAAAAAAAAGTCCTGCTAAGTTTTCAGACCGTGTATCTCATGTGCATGCCGCCTCATGCCTATTTCATGCTCGAATGCTCTGTTACAGTAGTTGCAGAGACGGTCATCAAGATGCGTGTCTCTGAAATGACGTAAAAGATGCGTGTGGCGAGAATAATGTTTTTTTAGACGTTCGTCCGGTTCCTCCATATTTCCATAGCATTGGAAACATCCCAACGGTTTAACGGTTGGCCGAAAATAAGTCTCTGCCTCGAGAGGATTTTCTTCTGATGGTAAGGGTGGTAGACGATCGTTTAGGCGCACCGTGTCTGATATTCCGACAAGAGGAATATTGTTCTTGGTATAATATGGCCGCCCAGGATACCGTCGACCTCGGCGAGGCCCGCCCTCGCGCACGTCACAGTACATGCGGACAGCCTCCACAGCTTCATTGCGCCGCGTCTATTCTGCCTCTAAGGACTGTGTCGTGGGCTAAGTCGTTAGTTTTTCAAGTAAGAAGATCTGCTGGGGGAGCATATGCTCCTCGGTCCGTAGTATTTCTTTAGTTCCTTCCTCGTGAAGCGCACTACTAGTTAGCTGCCGCCCGATGTTAATAACAGCCTGTTGACAGTCGAATTCCTCCCTCACGCGCTTCCGAAGATCGTATAGTAGCCGGTTGCGTGTGTTCGTGATGTTTTTCTTTGATTGACATAGCCGATCTAATCTTTTGCGGCTCTTTGTGCCGTCATGATTAAGCTTTTGCGCGAGATAATCCCGCTTTATAATAGCTTCTTGTAACTCGGGAATTTCTTCTACACTTGCTCTCTGTTCCTCTGTGAGCTCACGAGGTCGCCTCGTGTCGATCTATCGCCCTATCCGAGTGACCGCTCGCATTATTGCAGAGTCAGGCTCGAGGCCTCGTATTAAGGCCTGTATATCTGTGTAAATACGCCGGGGGAGATAATGTTTCAAGAACGTCCGAATATCGGTATGTTTTATGATCAGATTCTGCTGTGCATCACTAACTAGCCCTACCTAATCGCGGAAGGTTAGTGTACTTTATTTCTTATTATTTTAAATACCTCGAGAGTAAGCAGGACTTACCACTTTTATTTAAGATTGCCCCGCTACCGTAACGGAAGCGGTGTGTGAATAAGCTCTATTTAAAGCCGGCGATTTCCCCGAAGGTTTAAAGCTGACCGGATAATGAGCCCACTGAGATAGGCTGGTCGCGATGGATCTTGATCTTGCCTTTAGTTGCTTCGACTTTACAGAACACATAATGCTTAGCTTTCTCGAGCTTGAGTGGCACTTCTATCTGCTGCCGACCTCCTTCTAGAGATAGGCTTCGAAGGTTTGCTATAGACCTGATTCTAGGG
Source organism: Penicillium corylophilum (assembly GCA_018410145.1). Classification (NCBI taxonomy): domain Eukaryota; kingdom Fungi; phylum Ascomycota; class Eurotiomycetes; order Eurotiales; family Aspergillaceae; genus Penicillium; species Penicillium corylophilum. The sequence continues at coordinate 32,535 of JAGUQL010000025.1, forward strand.
TGACGAAAGGTATTATTATCGAAGAGGATGCCGAGTAAGAATGTATGCGGACTTAGTATAAGCGATGGATTATATATTATCTCGGGAATTAGGAAAGTGTTTCTAGCTAAATGTTAGAACGTATACCAAAAGCTTATGCGAATTTCGAATCAAAGTATTGATAAATTTATACCCTTGTGTGACACCTAGATACTTTTTCGCGAACTTATAAGTAATCTTAATTAAGATTCTTGGTGGTCCACCTTTAGGGTCGCGCTGAATGGAGTATAATAGATGCTTGTATTGTAGCTTTCGTATCGTATTAATCCGATTCACGGTAAAGTAGGCTATTAGGTTATAGAGACACTACTGGATCCTTTGAAGTCCGATATTGAATCGTTTCTCTATTGTGCGGAGTACTGTTTCCTGGAGAGGAATTAAATCCTTAATATATATCGGCGTCTTCTCCTTCTCCTCGGTATCTAATATTTTCGTTTTCATAATTTTCCGGATACTCTATTAGGGGCTATTCGTTAGTTATGCGCCGTCCGAGTGTTGATTTGTTCCGACCTTTCTTATCCGCCGGCTAAGTTTATCTTCTATTAGATCCCTATTGATTTTTTCGTAATATCGGAGAAACATCTTCTAATTCGTGTCTAATGCACTGGCCTTCTTGATCCCTTTGAGTCGTCTGCTATTCTTGCCTCGGCGGAGCCGTAGGCACTAGTAAAGGAATTGTGTGAGCTCCTTCTTTCCTGTAACTCGAAGAGCGATATTCGGGTCGGCCCACTTTGAATGAGGAGATAGTTGGTCTTTTTTGTGCTGCTTGCAGCTAAATCTTGTTGAATGATCATAAGCTTGAAGTCTGAGTTTCTCTACTTACGATTAATATACCTCTCCTATCGATCACGTATACGTGCTATTATGTCCCTGGTTCTATCCGCGTAACTATTATCGCCGCTGTCAGATAACGTGTCGTCTGACTCGATATCTGGGTCTGTTGCGGAATTTTCTTCGTTAGTACTAGTTGTGCTAGAGCTAGGGCCGTTCCCTTGTCGAGCGTTCTGTTCTTGGACCCTGCTCAGGTCTACTGACGGTTTCCCTGATCCTGACTTCTTTGCTCGTTTCCGCTGTAGGACATAATTTGGGTTTTCACAGTTAGGTCCACTGCTAGAAGTGACTAGTGACGATCGAGTAAGTCTGCGTTTTCTAACGCGGGTGATACGAGTACTGCTTCTACTGGATGACTATAAAGTAGGCTCGGGGCTCGATATTTCAGTTTCTGAGTCAGAGCTGCTTGTATCTGGTTTTAGGCGGAATGACTCAGAGCTAGGGCTTCTTTCGTTATTTCGACCGAGACCGCCCACTATCTGTCTATGTTAGTGGTATGGCCTAGAGGAGAACGGGACAAGACCTCACAGTGTATAGAAAATTTGCTGACTAGGTAGTTCTAAGCCGATATAGAACTCGCAGTCTGTTAAGAGTGAATTTATCTTAGTCCGACAGTAATAGATCTAGAGAAGAGCACGACTTATATTTTCGAGCGGGCTAGGGCGCACTTTATATAGTGCCATTAACACAATGGCGACAACGATTTTGGTTTTTCTTTTCTTTTTTCTAGGGGAAAAAAAAAAAAAAAAAAGAAATTGCCTGTTTAGTCAAGGAGCGGGAGGTGACCCGAGGGTGAGAGGAAATGTGATGGGCTTATGACCGAGACGCCTAGGGTGTCAAGGAGTGGGTCCGGCCTACATTAATGAGTGCGTGGGCGGTTTGCCCTGCGGGCGTGGAAAAAAGCCTATGGGCCGGCGACGCCATTTTCGGCGTCATTGACCGCCGAATCTAGTAGCTTCGGACCAAATTGAAATTTACATGTAGAACTTTTAATACTTAAGGAAAAGGAAGAATAAATATAATATAGTAACTAGATTTAGAAGCTTTTATTCCTAGGTATTCTAATTAAATACTTAGATAGGCGCTCGCTAACCCTAGTAGGTTAATAATTATTTAGTTTAAAGCTAAGAAATTATCTAGATTATATATATAGCTTAGATAAGTAGCTTACAGATATTTAGCTTACCTATCCCTTTCTAATACTATAGCCTTTTTAGATATTTATATATTAATAAGATACTAATATATCTAATAGCTAGATAGTTAAGAACCTTCCGATATCTTATATATATTATACTAAGCTTTCTATCCTTTATATAAGCTACCTAGTTAAAGCTATCCTAATAATTTATTTAATATTTACTATCCTAATTAATCCGTTTCTTCCGTTTATAGTCTATTTAGAGCTACTAGGTTATAAACTCTTTATTTATTTTATCTTTATATAATAGGAATTAGTTAACTTAGTTAGGTTTAATCTATATAAGGCTCTTAGGCGCTAAAGATACTCTTTATAAAGTATTAAGTATTATATTATAGGTAACCTAGCTTAATAGGAATAGGCTTATAAATAGAGTATTATCTAAGATAAGATATTATAACTTATCTATTCTAACCCTCTTAATTACTAAGGATAGATATATATTAGAGGTTTAAGATATAATAGATATAGATAATAGAAAGATAGAATAAGAGAGCTTATAAAGGTTTTTTAGACAAAAAGAGATTATAGAGAGAGAATCCTAGTCGTAAGAATATATATTAATCTATTATCTAATCTATACTTTAGCTAAAATTCTCTCGTCTAATTAGTTTATATATTAGGTTCTTTAGGTAACCCTTAGAGTTACCTATAGGTAATCTATAAGACCTAACCCTCTAGTTATATAATCTAAAGTTTTATAATAAAAAATATCTAAGTATAATAATCTAGATCTTTAAACTTATTTCGTATAATGACTAAAATACCTATAAGGAATCTAAATTATTGATTATTTAGATAAGTCTCTATTTATTTTATAACTTAAGAAAGCTTTCGATTTAGGGTATCTTTAGTATAAAAAAAAAGATATATTTACTATTATATAAATATAGCACTCTTACTCTACCTTAAATATATATTTCTATAACGAAACTCTTAACTTTCTATAACCTACTTAAAAGCCAGCTATCTACTACGTAATTTAAGTCAAAATTTAGAATACTAGGGTAACGATATACGAGTTATTTATTTATAATCTAATTTCTTTAAATTTCGTAGATATTAGTATACGATTTAGGAAGAACAGAAATAGATACTAGAATAGCTATAAATAATAGTATTTTAATAAGCTAAATTATTAATTTTATACGTCCGAAATAGGACAGGCGCGAAGAGATTATATATATACGGGTATATTAGACCTATCACGGGTGACCCGAAGAGACTTTAGACCCGACGCGGGTCGGGTCTGGGTCCTGATCTTAGACCCGCGGGACGGGTGAGTGCTAGGTCTAACGATATCTATAACTTTAATAAGACTAGCTTAGTAATAGGCCTTTATATAATATATAAAGTGATTACCTAGGTAGAATATTATAATCGGAGATCTATTCTATAGCTAGGGAATCGTGAGTAGGTAACTATAATTAAGTTAATTAACGCTTCTAGATAGGCGCTTCTACTAATATTTATCTTTAAAGATAAGTTATATAACTAGGGGTAGCTTAAATATCTTCTATCTAACTTCTATATCGGGACACTATAGGGAACCCCCCCCGCTTCCCTACTAATAACCTATATAGAAGCGAGTGTTATTATATAATCCTATAGATATATAAAAAGGAGGGTATATATTCTCGAAGGATATTTCTTCTTTTAGGATTAGTTCAGATCTATTTAGTAGTCAAACTAATACTATTATGTCTCGTTATCTTATCCTTTACCTAGTCCAGTCCATCCTTTATATAAAAAGCCTACTATCACCCTCGCACGCTACGTTAAACTAGCTTATTAAAGGCTACCAACTCGCGATAGAACGGGGTATCTTCCTTAAGTATAAAAACTAGTAACTACGCGCCTTAAGCGCGGCACAAAGACAACAGCGTGCTCCTATATATAGATAGATAGCTCACGATAACGGCCTGTCTGTACGAGAAGCACAGGAGCTTAAGGAAGCTTATAAGGTGTCCTCACAGGTAATACTAGCTCTTTTAGTGTTATAGACACAGGATACACAAGCACGGAAGACGCGGCGTCTAATAAAGTGTACAAACTATAGGCAGATCAGATATAGGAGAAATATATATAAAGTCAGAGAATAATCTATATTATAGCGTTGTGGTTAGTAAAAGTGTAGAAAAGTGTAGAAAAGTGTAGAAAAGTGTAGAAAAAGTGGTTGGGTGGCCCAATCGCTTATATAGCCCACTCGCTTACCGACTACGTTATAATAAATAATGTTCCGTGTGCTTAATTAGTAAATAATGCAAACATTCATCACTATGCCTCCTTCCAAAGTTGGTCTCCTAACATCATTACAAGGTTAACGTTCTACCTTCCTGTCGTTACAAATCGTTATATAGAGATTTAACCGACCTTCTACATTCTGAACCCTTCAATTACTATGTCGCTAGTGGAATCTATATTAATGGGCCTCGTGAGTGTGATTTAGTTAAGTGTTGCACTAAGCCTAGTGGGGTAAAATCCCGGTTGAATTGTCGGAGAGTCTCCGACCTTTCTCCCGGGAACTTTGTTGATTGGTGCCCGGGTGTTAGACGACCCTAGGTTCACCCGTATTGAAGGTTTCTTAAGAGCGTAAGCTAAGCTTACGTTCGGTATAGGGCTTGTCTAGTTGAGATCGTATGATTAGTGCGGGGGCTATCTCTAATTCTTCGATACTTACCTTAAGCCACCTTGTACACCGAGGAGCATCCGGATTTCGTCGATACGCGCTATTATATTATCTGGTAGATACGCTACTATATTTAAGTAATTTAGATGGCGCCGAAATCTAATAATGGCTAGGGTGCCGCCGAAGCGAATAGTTATAAAACGTAAGAGATATCTAAGCTAGATAAGGATGTCCCGGCCTGTTAGCTATATCGTAAGAAGAAGGCCCGATATAATCGCGCTTAGCCCTGCGCATAATATATACGCTTTAATGTCTCCTGCGTTTATGACGATCGGAATATAAAGCTAGGCCTCTGTGTAGGTGCGGTAGATCAGCTCTGTCGCCGCGTCGAAACTCTCGAGAATATGTTTCTGGGCTAAGAGATGATTTAGTAACAGATGTGGTATACACTGTGTCCTAATGCCTCGCTTCTAGAATTATTCTAGCGACTATTTATAAGTCTAGACCTATAAAAGCGACGGGAGGAGCTAAAATCCTCTTTGCTCTTAGCTAGGTCGTCTCTAGAATATAGTAACGGAAGACGAGAGTTAGATAAAGACTCTTCGGACTTAGAGTCGGTCGCACGCCTAGTAAAGCGACCGCGACTTAACGACGTGAATTCTCCTTCTTTCCTTATTAATCCTACTAGCGACTTAATTAGGATTCTACTAAATAAGATTATAAATGAACTAGTCGACTTCTACTATGTTAATATCCACCCGTGGATTCCTATTCTTTATTTAGGAAAATTCCGCGAGCGTATATAGTTAGTGGAAGAGCGCCCACGAATCACGTGTATTCTCTATATAATAATTACGGTCTGTATCCGTTTCTCCCGTAACGAATATCTACTAGATAAAGAAACAAAATTATAACTCGCCGAAAAAAGCCGACAGAGAGTGATTTTAGATAGCACCGAGACTTTCTCAGTTAAGAATTTATAGGCTTTGGTTATTATTATATTTAAAACTATAAGAACTGAATAATATATTTATGCTTTTAAGGCGCTAACTTTCGTGATAGATTAGCCGGGGCCGTGGCCCTTCCTCCTAGTCTATAGTTAGTAGTATAGTCGGTATAGTCGAGTATCTATAACTAAATGTCGAGGAGGATATACTATATAGTGAGACGAATCTCGGAGAAAATCTAATTCGACGAATAATCTTTGTATCGCTATCTAGCTTATAGAGTGAAGTAGAGGAGCGTCGAAGGATCTTTTAGACTGTCTTCTTGATAGACCGCTTTTATAGTATATCGACTAGATAGAAAATAAGTCTTACTAATAATAATATAAAACGCCGTCTTCTTTGTGAGGGGGCACTATAGTAGAAGGGACGCGATACTTAAACTCTATATTTTAGAATATCTGACTTAAAAGATACGGTAACTAGTTCCCTAATAAACGGGCAACGGTCGACAAACCCGGACGACTAAGATACTATTAGTGGCTTTACGTATAATATTAAGGTAACGGAGTCCCTTACTCTAGTAGTAAACTTTTTCCTATATTATACCTTTATTATTAGTGACGCCGAAAAGGCTTAAATGTGGCTAATGAAATTTAAGGAATTAGACCTGCGACTTATTTAGTGAGTATATAATACCTTTCGGTTAGTTGTTCTATATTCGTTGACGGATATCCTTATAGGTGGAAGTTATACCTTCCTTTAAAGTGGCGAGAAGCATATACGCTAAACTACGATAGGGTTATAGACCCGAACCTGATATTAGCTTATATCACCTATAACACGGTAGTAATTCTTCTCTATTAAGGGATTGCCTGGCTACCTACGCACTAGTAATTATATCTAGTCCGACTTCTATCTGCTTTATCTACCGACACTTATTTAGAGGTAGCCTCAGAGATTACTACTATCGGGTAATAGTTCCTGTCTTTCTCGCCGATATTTATAAATCTATAATTTTCGTTTTGTCTCTTTATAGCCGGGCGGATACTCTTAGCTTATATAAGATATAAGAACGTTCCTATTCCACTAGCGCTAGATATATTAATTGCGAGCTTACTTAAAATTTCCTAGCGATGGACCGGTCGTAGTGAGACGACAGAGCTATAAGGTAACGATTTAGCCTTAAGTTTTATAAAACGACTTATCGAGGCCTAAAATAATAATCCGGCTATAATATCTCGTCCGAGTTTAGATCTTCGATAGACTACGTACTCGGACGAGTCTAAAGAGTAACTACCGCTATCTATAATTAATACCTCCCCTTTAGATAAGGGTCTTTTCCCGCGGAGAGCTATAAATAAATCACCACTAAATATAGGTGTGGATAGGTCAAAAGCCTAGGAGCCTTTTAGTCTTGACTCCTTTAGCCTAGCCTTTCCACCTCTTCCGCCGCTATTCTAATAAGATTTTCCGGGCTTAAATAACCACTATCTTTCGCTCTATACGTAAACTGCGGAAAACCAGATTCCCTTATATATAGATATCTAGTCACCACATCCCTAGTAGTTTAATATATAGCAAAGTCCGACTACCCTATATAGTAATAGAATTATGAGTCTATAAGAAGATCTATCGTATATCTTTAATTTTGCGCCTAGTCTAGGGTAGCGCATCAGTCGCTATAGTGGAGCGTAGGTTCCTAGCTAGAAATGTATAGTTATATTAGAAGGTTAAGGATTAATATTACTAGTCTCCCCTTGGTAGTATACGTTGATTACGAACTGGCGTATAATTGAACCTATAGGAATCGAACAGAGTGAAGAAAATGACTATATTATTTTCTAAATTCTCTAACGTGTATTTGTGATCCGAAACTACGACCTTACACACTCCCTTTGTAAGGTATCTATTTTCTTTGCCTTATCTAGCACCTCGTAGTCTCGGCCAAACCTAAGTTAAGGAATATATTACTAAATAACAGAAAATAATAGTCCGTATACACTAATCTATAATTTGACTAACGTCTCGGTGTAAACTTATAGTTATTAATTGTAGCCCCGTCTAGGATAGTCTCGCGAATCTTCGTTCCCGATTTATCTATAACACTTATGATATCGAATCCGTCTCTATCCCGGTTATTAATCTACCCGCTCGGATATACTAAAACCTAAGCGTTAGAAGGGGTAGTTTCGAACCGAGCCGTCGGGGAGGTCAAGAACTTAGCCACGGTATAATCGACTAATTTTATTGCCTCGTATAGATAGAAGTCGCTATCTAGAGTGCCTCTTAATGCTTTATACAGAAGTAGTATACCACAAGTAGCGACTATAGTAGCGGACGTGTCCCGCGGACTCGCTTTAGTGACCGGCGCGGTAAAGTCCTAATATGGTACTCTATCTAGGGGTAAGTGAGTAATAAAGTAATTAGCTAATTCCCGCGCTGTTATTAGAAATAAAGCCTCCTGTGTCTATTCGAACGTCTATATAAAACCTAAAATCCCCTATACCTGTCCTCGCGCCTAGTAACTTGAATTACTGAATCCCTGGTTGGTGAACTTGGCTTTAATATTACCCGTATCTGCGTTTAGATTGACGACATAAAAGGTAGAATGATTATCGCGAATATGATGTCTCTGTGTTATTCGAGTATACGCTAGAGTAATCTTATATAGCTCCGGATTGGAGGTTTCTTGCGCGACCTAAAAGAGTAGATCTAGGTTTAATATATTGTCGATAATAACTAGAAAGTCTTAGGATGGGTCGGTGAAGGAGTACCGGTCTGTGATATATACGTCCTAGCTACGGAGACACTGTGTCGTAACGTTAAACCTGCTTACGAGTGAATGTGCTACTATGGCGAGACTGTTGTATGCGGCTGTATCGCGCTATAACTCCTAAGCTCGTATTGCCTATAGCGTAATTATAAAGCCTAGATCGTGGGTGTCTCTCTTTAGGGTATTTAGGTGGAGGTTTGTGGTCCACTAACGGCAGAGATGTTCTAGTTGAAGACGGTGTGGTCTCGGGATGGAGTGATCGTTAGTCGATTTAGATTGACGGATACTTTGGGGATGACGGATTAAGCGTTTAAGAAGTAGATATATAGATCCGGGAAAAAAGCCCGATGTCTAGAAGTCTAGGGTGCGGTAGATATATGTGCTATCGTTATCGGTGTATTCGGGGTAGAGGACGGGTGGTTTGCTCTGCTTCCTGTGTTAGAGGACTACCTCTTTCTTTTTATATTATTTCGCGTGGAAATCTTACACTCGAAAGTGCCTTGCTTGCTATATTCTATATTCTGGCCACGACCGACTCTAAGTAAAGAGCTTCTATTAAGTGCGCTAATGGGGCGTTGGCTATACTATTAATATCACTCGTGTTGTGTGGTCTGACCTTGATTGTATTAAAGTTAATATCCTGAATGAAATATTAGTAAAGAACCCCTCTACCTATAGAATTTAATTTTGGATATATTAGTGAAGGGGCTTCGCTTAGAGACATGGTTGTTAAATCTGGCGCGTTAATAACGTTTTATTAATTCTAATTTTGATAAAGAAGTAGAAACTGTCTACACTTATTTATATGGGGCTTAGATGTTACGCGGAGGAAGCGCCGGTATGTGCCCGGCATAGTCGCCTATATGACCCTTAAAATGCTTAGAGTCTTATTATGGCTGCCAGATTTGTAAGGTAGCACGGTCCCCTTAGTCTGTTTTATTTCAGAAGATTTGAACCGTCCACATTTAAAACCCCTATTTTATTATAATCAAATACTCCTATATATGAGTGTATTGAAAATACTCTCCGAGCCTATTCCGAATATGAATTTTTGCCGACGCCTGCTACCCGACCTCGACCTATTTTTCCGTGTTAATATGAAACGCTCTCCACTATGCGCTAAATATAGCCTATTAAACTATTTCCTGTTCTAGTTATTAGCTCTACGTAAGCCTCTGCCGTTAGGATACTACTTAGTTAAATTATAGGATATAAAGCACCCCTACTCGGCCGGGGTAGATACCGGGGGGTCTCCGGTAGTCTTTATTTTAGAGTAGATAATAGGGCCCTACCCGACCTCGACCTAGTTTTCTGTGTTAATATAAAACGCTCTCCACTATACGTTGAACGCAGCCTATTAATCTATTTCCTATTATAGTTATTAGCTCTACGTAAGCCTCTGCCGTTGGGATATTGCTCGGTTAAATTATAGGATATAAGCACCCCTAGGAGGTTAGGATGCGACTATATAAAGGCGATGTATTCCGTCAAACATGACTTTAAAGTAGTCACCGGACCGTGTACCTAATTTCTTACCCTTAGTCACTTATTCGCCTTACACGCTATGCTTCGGATTATTTCTTTTCTTACCCTCTCGGCCGTTAGAACGGCCTTCGTCTATCTAGGGGCACTCTATATAACGCAGGATTTCAAGCGTATTAATACCCGTATCGTAAATAGTGACGAGCCCTGGAATATAACTTGGACTCTGTTAACTACTAGTAGCTTCGCTCGGTCAGACTATTAGCCTAATCCTAAGGTGGTCGTTTACCGAGGCGACGATAGCGTCCACACAGAAAACTACCCGTCTCTATATAAAGACACCGCGGCCGTATACTAGCTCGCCATCCGCTGGAAAGTCACAAACGATATAAGCTATATAGACGCTGTAGTTAATGTTCTGAGCTTATAGGCTACTTCGCTGACGGCTATTAATGGTACTAGCGACAAATTCTTAGTATCTAGTCTGTATAGGTACTAGATAGCTAATATAGTAGAGCTGATGTCGGATTACGCTAGCTGAGACAGTAGTAATAAGACTGCCACTATAATAATACTGACCGATGTTTTTGCTTCGATGAACACGCTGTTTATAGAAAAGCATAATAGTAATAATTATTCTTATTATTATACTAACTAGGACCTATGTAACCTTGCCTCTCTCCTTACTATCGGTATCTTCACCGATAACCAGATAATATATAACTACGGATTAGGCTACGTCTATAATAGGCCTTCTAACGGTGCTCTACCTGTCTTCGTAATTACAAAATATAAGGAATCTGGCTTAGGCAAGACCCTGACTCAAGGTTAGGAAGCTAGTCGCGACTAGGGCTATTCTACACTAGACTTAGTTCTTCTTAGAGTCATTGCCTAATAGGTATATAACTAGGGTGATAATCTATTCGCTATATACAGGGATAAGATCCTTAACGCGTAAGTATTAATAATTAATAACGTCTGTGAGTGCTAAAATAACTGACCTATTTCTTTAGAGCTAAATATATCGGAAAGTACAACGTCGGCTATAATATCCCCTATACCCTATACGAAAGCTACGAAGGCAATTAAACCGTTATCTCTAATAAGTCTCGTGGAGATGTTCGCCCCGGGTTCGAGCTGCTCTCCGCCTACTATAGCTAATTAAAGGGTCTTAACTTATTATAGACCGACGCCTTCCGTGATATAGTTAATGTAAATAGCACTGATAGTGTTAAAGGAGGTAGTGGAAACTACGGCTCGACGTCGGGCGGGTTCGATGGGCTTGGATTTGGTACCTTGCTGTATAGGCTATAGTAGATCTTTCGTGTCAGATAGAGGCTTTCCTTTCAGATTTAACCATTTTTAAATTTAGGTGAATCGCTTCTTATATCTTAATAGGCTTGATATCGTGTTTGATATCGTGTATTACAACCTAGAATTCTAAGGTTGACTTTCGCTTCTACTAAATTTAATTTTTTTATTTGTTGTACTTCCCACTATTTGCGACCGAATAATTCAGTAAATGTTCCTATTCACACTAGCTATCTATATAGCCCACTTAAATAGGAATTTTAGTATATTCGATTATACGGTATAGAGAACAGGGCTTTCTATCCACTTAGCCGTACTGAAGTCGTATAATATACTTAGCTAACTTTCTATATACCCTACTACTACTTTAATATAGCGGCGACCTAAATTCCTTTGCGCGTGAAAATGGGGTGAGATAGGGTAAGAATCGGGGAAGAATAGGGTAATATATCTTCTTAAAAGTATCACTTCTATGTCGTTTTAATGAACTTCACACTATTTATATACTTATTTATAAATAAAGGAACCAAATCCGACACTATATACCATCTAGGCTTTTCTATCCCCTTATAAAAGATGATATTCCCGATTTTCAGATTTTCAAAAGTGATATTCTTAACTTATTAATCCTGGCTATAACCTAATATTATAGACGGGTTTACCACGTTTGAATCACGTATATTTAATACCACATCTTTAAAAGTAACATTCCGGATTGCGCGCCTAGGTGTAGTAGTCTATATATTATTTTGTATAACACGGACGTTAAATAGCTAACCACGCGTAATCCTCTTAACTCGAATATTCTCGATATAAATATCTTAGAATAGATTTATATCCGCCGTATTAATAGCTATATAGCCCTAATACTATATCTAGTTCTCCTCGTGATCTAGGATGTCTATATTTCGGATTGTGACATTACTAGTAGTCTCCGGCTTCGTAGGATTGCCGTGAGTGCCTATATTAATCGCGTGTGTAATATCCGGGAGAAGAATATAATTCTAGATTAAAATATCTTTAGAGTCGCTATACTAGTCCTATCGATAAGAGTAGAGGGTAATAGTGTTATCGGAGTTTCGCAGAAAATAATTTTATATCGTGATTCCCGTCGAGTAGAAGATATTAATTCTATCACCGTTGCCGGCAGATAAAAAGGATCTGTATCTATCGATTACCACGTTATAATATTCTCTAGCTGACAGACTGAATCCGTTTACCCCTAGTAATATTACTCCTTCCACGCGGATATTCGTCGCCCGACTTATGTGGATAGCCCCACCGTATTCGCGGTAGGTGTACCCGCCCTTTAGTCCGAGAATAAATCTGTGTCCTTGAACAGCACCGTTAGAAACGTCGACGAAATTTAATCTGTAGGTAATAAAGGCTCCTCTGGCGAGGTAGATCGTCTTTCCGGACGGAACTATGAGGTTAACGCTATCGGTGACCTTTGCGTACGCAGAACCCTAGTTAATGCCTAGTCTAAAATACTAGATTTTATCGGTATCTTTCGTAGGCGTATTATTGTCGATTTTATTTATGAGTAGATACAGAGCCTTCTACTTATCTCCGTTTAACTCTAGTATCACATCCCGAGCTTTGTCTAGTGTAAAAGTGATTTGATTGTTTTCTAACTTAGTCTTAATACTAAGTGAAAGCGGTCGGATCACTACTAAATTCACCGAGGATACTTTATATTTGACTCTGATTTTGATATAGCTAGTAAAGTCAAATAAAGCTAGTGCGACGGTGTGGCGGTGAAATTCGTTAGTAGCGATGTTAGTATTAGCCACCTCGACGGCGTATAATAGTACTTAGGTCCACTGTTGGCTAGTATTTTTAATCACCGATCGAATCTCTATATTAAAATCCTAGTTTGTTAAGATATCGGCGGGGCAGTCGTAGGTTTTAATATAAGGTGAAGCTATAGCGTTCGTGATTAAGACTAAATCCCGTTAGAAAGACTATATAGCACGATTAAACCTAATAGGAAATATTGATATGTCTTTAAGTGTTATTATCGGAAGTTTTCAGTTTCTCTAAACAAACCCTAGTTACCATTAAGTTAAAACTATCTGTAGCAGAACGGGGGTGCGGAGGCCAGAGTATTTATCGGAGGGGTTCCGGCCACTATCAAAGCGACGATCTTCGGGGGAATAAGGGGCATTTCCTCCGCTAATGTTTCTTTAGGCCTTAGCTTTATACCTAGGGTAATTTTGTAAGCTCTCTACTTTACGAGGCGTGCGATAATCCTTTTTAGGGTATCTTATCTTTATACTAGAAATCTCTATATAGAACTTAGCTTCTAGCTAGTGTCTACTAATCGTCTATACAGATTATTTTTAGACTATATTTAATACTTTTTTTAATCTGCCCTTAGTGTGATATAGCTTCGAAAGAAAACGAGACTGGGGCGAGCTTCGCTTATAAGGAGCTATAATCAAACTCTATAGCGAAAGACGGTCATCTTAAGGCCAAAAAGGCAAAGGATCTATACGCTATTGGTTTAGGGGTCTAAATTAACCTAGCTATAGATAGACGACTATTCTAGAAAATCTCCGGTCGTATTCTAGTCATCTAAGTGATTACTTACTTCCTCTAGTCTTTAGATAAGGGTATTCTAAATTATGCCCCGATCATAGGTATTAAGACTGATGCTCACCTCGTAGGCTAAGATATAAGTTTGTTATAACCTTTTTACTTCACTGTTTGGCAGTGTGCTAATACTTGTGTTCTAGTACTCGTGGCTAGGGATAATTCTCTATATTAGTATACTTATCGGTGAATATCCGTAGAACATCCTCCTCTAGAAGCTTCCTTTAGTAAAGACTCTTACTATTAATATGTTTATATAGGGAGCCGTCGTATCTTGTTCCGCCGCATCCACACGTTTTAGGTCGCTTATAGTAGTTCGATTCCTTTTAGGCTTCTTTGAAAGCTGTATTTAACCGGCTATGATATTACTATAAGTTTGTCCTATACTTCTTTTTAGTTTATTTCCTAATATCGATAAGCACTTTAATGTGGTATAAACGAGAGGAGTAGTCGTTGTTAAATTCTATTTGGTACTATATAACTAGAGTTTAATTAATAGTATGTCTAGATCCTACGTGGTCGCTTTTAATTTAGGTTACTTACACTCGAACAGATTAGTGGGCTTATAGGCTTTGGAGTTGCTAAGTTCACTAATAGGTTAATTAAGAATTAGTAGCTTATGTTCTTGGTCCTTAGTCTGGCCACTTATGTCTAGTCATTTTTTATCGGAGCCTTTCTTCCCGATAGTCCTATATCGGCGAAGTGCTTTAGCGAGGAGGAAAAAAAGCTAATAATAGAACGAGTACGACATAATAAGGCTAGGATTGAGAATAAAGAGTACAAAAAGGAATAAATACTTAAGGCCCTTAAAGATCCCTTTATTTAGTGTTGCGTTATGCTTATCGCGGTCGCTAACCTAATTATTGGTGGCCTCGGTGTTTTCTCTAATATGATTATTTAACAATTCGGTTTCTTAATCCTTCAGACAACACTCCTTAATATAGCGTAGGGCGCCTAGACTATTATTATAATAGTCGGATCTGTATAGGCTTCACAAAAGTTCTAGCAAACGTGCTTTATAATAGTTATAAGTATTTCTTTCGAGCCAAACTCCCTAGGGGCATTATTAATAGGATATTTTAGATCTAGGCTATCCTAGTAATTGTTGGCATAATTGTTATCCTAGTTGTGACTCTAACATCTTCGAACGTAGGCGGAATGCTTATCGTATTCTACTGTACGTAATTCTTCTACGCAGAAGGTAATATAATCATCTCTCTAGTCACACGAAATATCGGTGGTCAAACCAAAAAGGGAATTATAATGACTATAGTCTTTATTAGATAGGCCGTGGGTAACCTAATTACGCCCTAGATATTCCAAAATTCCGACGCACCCCGATACCTATATAGGTTTGTAGCTTATATTATGATTTATGTAGTCTTCGTTACCTTTGTCTTCTTGATGCGAGTGATACTTATAGTAAGGAACCGTTCTAAGGAATAGAGCTTAAGCGAGATCTCTTATAAGCTGGCCTTTGAGGATCTGACTAATCGGGAGAATCCTAATTTCCGCTATGTCTATTAGGGGGAGCGTATCTTTAAAACTTTAGGGAATTATTAATTAAACACTATATTAACGGTACTAGACGTAGACGAGTACAGTATTCGAAATCTAGAGTAGTAATAATATTAAGGATATACTTAGGTACCTACTTATTCACACTACGCTAATCTAGAATATGAAGGCGATAAGGGAGTGATACCTATATATCTGAGCTGGCGCCTTTTCTTACCTAGGATTAAAGATTAGTAGAGTATATTCTGGCTCGAATGAAGCGTTATATTATATATTGACTTAGATTAAGTGAGTTTATATATCTTTAGTGCCTTAAAAATTAGTAGTATCTTGTTTGAATCCTAATTAATATATAACACTAGTTATTAGTGATATATCTAACCCACACTCCGTGGTGTTTAATTAACGGTCTCTAAACTTTAAACTTTTGTTTTTGTTGATTTTAAGGGCTACTCTTAATTAATTATTAATATTCTTCTCACTCATATATACTAAGTTAGAAATATATAAAGAAATAAATATAACTTATTAAATTTTGAATTCTTAGACGGTTACGTAATAGAGTCTACTAGCGAATATCTTACGCTTAACGAGTATTAGGCAACCTTCTAAGGTTGGAAAGACCTCGGAGCTAAGATTAACGTATATCGATTAAAAATTTTCTACGACTAGTTCCTTTTCGATGATTTGGTTGACCGATGAAAAGTTGGAGACTAAGTAGCTTATATAAAATGTTCGACTTAAAGCTAAGCTTTATAGAAAGATAAAGGAAAAGTGAAGCTCAAAAATTTCGAACGATTTTTGAGTATAGAGTAAGATAGTAGGCATTAATAACCTTATAGCCACTAAGGAAAAAATTTAGGTGGCGGCTTATCTAGCTATATCGAGATACATTCACTATATTCTGAATAGCCTAATAGGCCTAAATAAGTCCACCCTAGCTTAGATGGTTATTAGATACCACGGCCCCTTCTAGCCCTTCTTCTTATTAGGCCTTAGTGGTCTAGGGTGCCTTTAGCTTACGCTTAACGGTATATTAGTAATAAACGATGTCCTAAACGGGCTGCGTATTCGATACTCCTCTATTATACTCGGATATAGTGGGCCACGGCGCACCGACTAGGACTACCTCACACCTATGCTAAGCCGGATTATATGAGACTGTTTAGTTGAGGTTATATACCGCGGTATACTCGGATGCCTTGAGCAAAAGGTTACTCCTAAGCTTATAGAGGTCTACCCCTTGAGTTTGACCTACTCGGGCTATATATGTAGTCTATACGATACCGGACTTCGTGTGAGCTAAATGGTACTAGGGATTAGCGTGAGCTCTTAGTAATATATCAGAGAATATATATAGTAGGTAGGGGGTGGGTAATATATATATTAATCTCGTCCTGATTTAATAGACTGTCTAGTCTTCGAGTTATATATAGCGAACAGACTAGCGTAAGGATCATTAATAAAGGCGTTTATAGCGTAGTTATATAGCGCGACATCATCTAAATATACCGTAAAGCTTAATAGCGACTTAATACTAACTATTCCGTAATTAGCCTGTCTAATAACTACCGCCTGTCTAGAAAATAGCTAATAGAGCTAATTGCTGAAGCCCGAGCCTCCTCGCTATAATGCACCCTCTTCGGTCTAATTTCCTTCCTATTATATAATTTTAGCTATATTCATAAAAAGATCGCCGTTAAGGCCGATTATAAGTGAGCGATCGATACTAGTAATATCCGTTAAATTAGAACCCTAGGTATCTAGAATTATAGTGCTACAGTCCTAATAGGCTTAGTTCTTAGTGACGTACCACATTAACGCATTCTACCACGTAGCGCGTGTATTATAGGTAAAGCTAGTGTAGTTACTAATCTTTCCTCGCGAAAGGACGGAATATGGCCCTTATATAGTGTAGTTTGATAAGGAATAGGTGTCAGTACTAAAATTGGCGAAAGTGGATACCTAGGGATCTTTGTTTGATAACATATTATTACGTATGCGCTCTAAATTATTATACGAGTGCTAGAGACCTAGATAAACGAAGTCACCTAGTGATTTCTTTAAATATAGGTTGGTGTTGACATTATTAGAGACTGCCACCGCGGGGAGAGGCCCGTAGATGCCTAGAATATTATTCACGCTTGTATTAGAAACTTAAGCGATGAAAGTAACAATAGTAAGTAACAAAATAGGTATCTAATAGAGTTTTTATATAACCTTATATTAGTAATGCGGTCTATTTATACGTCTATAATATTAGAAATATATATACTGACCCTTATAATACCTATCGATTACTAATATACCTAAAGTAAAACGGGGATCCTAAGGTTATTACTTATCCGTAACACCTTAATACTTAATAGTCTATAATAACAGATTTTATGATGGTACTCTAGGTATAGTCTCCGATCCCCGTATCATCAGAGAGAGATTTAGTAGGTCGGAGCTCATCGCCGGGAATTATCCCGGTAGGGGTGTGCGGGGAACCTAGAGCTTTATAGGGAGATTCGGCGCTATAAATCTAGAATAGGATTCGCTCTTATTAATTAATAGGTATGTCCGTCGTTTTCCCGGGACTTCCTCCCCGCTATTATCTTATCTTCAAGAATAAGAAACACCGAGTATAATAAATCTAGCCTTAAGTCGATTCGAAAGTGAGATAACTAAGAGTTGGTTGTTAATTAAAATTATACTAACTACTTCTCGGAACTCTTAAATAATGTTTAGTCTCACCGCCTTTACCCTCTAGCGTTCTCTCTCTTTATATATTATAGCTTCTTCTTCTTTATTAACCTTTCTTTATAGCTATAATATATTACTTCTTTTCCTGTCTTTTAGTTTCTTAAAATAACCTAATCTTTTTGTTTCTCGCGTTATTTATTAAGTAGTCGATTAATCACGGGAAGATATATTCCGTCAAGTTAAGATCCTTCACTACGAGTAATAAGGATTTCGGTGAGACTATTAATAGGATCCTATAGTGGGATTTCTACTAAGGGTCTCCGAAGATACGGCAGATAGTAGCGGTAATAATAAATAACGGAGCGGATAATTTCATAACAGCTTAAGTGTCTGTGCTCCTAGGCTAATTTAGAGGGAGCGATCATTCTTTCTCAATCTTCGAAAGTCGGTAAGTTAGACATAAAAATATACCTCGTATAGTAACTTCTATAGGAATCTTATAAGGAACCAGATCTTAATAGTCATTAAGTTTTAAATTATTTAAGAATCCTATACGAATAGGGAACTTAGGCCTACTAGTCAAGAAGATTCTTATCTTTATAGAATTTAGCTCCCGTAGCCGTGGTAATACTCGGAGAACCACTCGTATGTTATTATTATATTTATATTCGTCCACCGCGTTAATCACTATAACTACGGTTAGAATTCGTTCGTTAGGTAGTTCGAGATCTAGCAGCGGTTAAAGGAGCAGATTGTTAAACTGCTCTTCTAGTGAATCCGTTATAATACTAGGGTCGTTAAAGATTGCTTTTCGGATGCTGAACATTAGCTTAGGAAATCTGAGCACTAACTGCCTTATAATTATCGGAACTAGCCCTATAGTATTACCCCGATCTCCTTCACCGCTCTTAAAAAAGAGACTTATATCTAATAGCTTCTTCTGCTTTAGGGATTTTGCCACTGTGCGGGAACTGTCGATTTCCCTATCCTAGCTATCCTATTTAAGTAAAAGACGCACTTCCTTTGCGGTGACCTAGCCTACTCATAAATTTTATAGAGGATGTTAGGTCTAGTGCGTGGGAAACATTTATGCTTATACTAATTCTTATATAAGTTAAATTTAACCACGTGTGTAAGTGGTAGCTTGTCTAAAGTGTGAGAGCTTAGCCGCGATATGAGGTAATCCTCATATGACTAATAATAGATAGTATACTGAGTAAAATATGTTCATAAAAGGTTTTCTTTATCGTTTTTGATGTAATCTCACGGTAAGCGATTATGATCTTACTATAAAAAGAGATACAAAATTGGTATACTATTATTTGTGGTTTAACTTTTAAGTCCTTTAGTAAATATGTGAAATCAAGAGAATCAAGCTAGCTTTAAGGAATATATTTTATAATTAATATTCGGGCTGGCCTATAAACTATTTATTCTTCCTTTTTATAAAAGAAGGTCACCCTGCACTAGTCTTTTTAAACGGTGAAGTACCGATATAGTAAAAGTTATAACTTAAAATTTCCCGCTAAGCCTAGTTCGCTTAATAGTAAGGAAGGTCTGGGTTAGAGTAACTCCCTACGATGACGGTCTGAGAGATCTTAGGCAAATCCGACTCGAAGATCTGAGCCGACGGGTCAAGGACACGATCGATAATATAAATAATGCCCTTTAATCTAATAAGAGAAGTTATTAGACATAAACTTTAAAAATAAGGAAGTAAAAGTAAGACTCACACTTATGACGGGTATATTCGGTTTAGTGACAGTTATAATACTGTTAATCTTTACTTACTTATAGTGGTCTATAAAAGTATTAATATAAAGGTAACTTACGGTCTGCTTAGAACAGTTAGTTATACTATTCTAATTCTAAGTCATATAAAGAATATTTAGAAAGACTGACCTACACACGAGATAAGGTTAGATTAAAGTCGCTGGTAGTTAATTTTGAATTAGGGATGTAATAATAGTTAATCAAGTTACTAATCCACTATTTGCCCTTTCTAAAGAGGAAAAGGAGTTTAGCGGCCGGAAGTTACTTAGTATAAGATTGATATAGTAAAAGATAGGAATTCCCTCACTAAGTGGCAGTAAACGAGCTATAGTAGGCGCTAGTATTTTCGAATGCTTTATTACTTAGGGCGAAAAAAGTAAACGACTAAGTAGGAGCCGCGTTAAACGCTTTGATAAAGCCTACTAGCTCTCGTAGAATTACTAACAAATTTAAAAGATCATCTCGAGATTTAATAAAGTCTAATAACGTTATGATATTCGTAGGCTTTGGCGTGACGTAAATATCTAGTGGTTTAGCGATATAGCTAAGCTTTTAGCTTGTAGCTAATTAAAGGGCACTAAAAATCGAAAGTAATATATAGGATTTTATTATAATAGATGATATTAATCCTTAAACGTAGGCGGATAACCACAGTCGGGGATTATTCTCTATTTTAATATAGACACGGAGTTTAGGAGCGGAGGTTACTCCGGTGACCACCCCGTCAACCCCTCATCTACTGATTAGCTTATATATAAGGTATTAGTATAAATAAAAATATTAAAAGCTTGTGTTTAGTCTTTATATTTAGTTTTCTAAGAAGGAATACGTAGACTACTTCGATACACAAGTTCTGAAGTAATAATAGTGAGCACAGTTAGATCAAAATTTATCCTTAGGCTATATATACTACTAGGTATACTAGGCGGCTTAGCTACCACTCCCTAAATAGGCTAGAATAGGTTCGTACCTAATAAATTCAAAAGTAATATGAATTACTCTTATTTATTAACTAATAATTCTTTAGTTGGAATACGTTTAAAGCTAATTTTAACTAATCCGTTATCGAAAATACCGCAAGCCTACTTATTAGTATAGGACTATATAATATTAGTTATAATTATCTAGTTATAGATAAGGGGTGGCAGGTAATAGAAAGAGACGAAAATAGACGATAGTAAGCAAATACTACGAAGCTACCGGGTAGAGTAGCCGGAATTACAGATTTTGTGTATAATAAAGGATTAAAGCTAGGGGTTTATAGTGACGCAGGGTATATTATATTAGCCTTCCTCTTTTTCTTCCCTATCGAAGAATGTGCTAACACGACTTTCTAGAATATACGACTATAGGTTCTATCTAGGCTCCTAGGGTTACGAAGAGCTAGATGCTGCGACTTATATAGAATAGGGCGTGGACTATCTTAAATATAATAACTACGGAGGGTTTAAAGCGAATACTTAAAGCCTATAGGTTCGCTTCGGAGCGATAAGAGATATACTCTGAGGCATTCGTCGGACTATCTTCTATTCTATTTACTAATAGGGCTATTAATTTCCCTAGTACTAGGCGGACGGTTCGTGTCTGCTAGATCTGCTTTTCCTTGTGCGCTATAACTAAGCTATAAACCGAGTACTAGAGATTAGCTAATTATACCGGATATCTAGAGATATTACTAATATTTTTAGTGACACTAGAAAGGACTGTGCTGTGAGTTTGTTCGTTTAACCCTATATAATCAAGTATTAACGAGCTAAATAGTGTAAGACGGTATACTATATAGATATTAGTTACGCGGGCTATAGCGTGTTAATAATAATTCGAAAAATAAGGGAACTCAGCCTATTTTAAAAGCCTAGGGTATAGGCTAATATAGATATACTCGAGGTCGGGAATAGGAATATGACCTTACACGAATAACAAACATATATGATATTTTGGGCCGCTTTAAAATCGCCCCTAATTATCGGTGCTAATCTATAAACGCTTTCCGATGAGAGTTTAGACGTGTTAAAAAATAAGGAGATTATTGCTATCTCATAAGACATTCTTAGTGAAGTAGTGTAATATCTTCCGGATTTAAGCACTGATAAGAGTACCTAGGTTTGGGCTAGCCCGTTGACCGGTAGTAAGGTCTTGATATTAGTACTTAGCGAGCTGACGAATGTGACGACTGTTAATTTCTCGCTAGGCGATGTCCCGGGACTGATATCTAATGATTCCTACACTATTCGAGATATATAGGGTGCGAAGAGTCTTAGTCGCGTAAAAGGGAACATTATATTATAGGTGGATACACACTAAATAAGAGCCCTTATCCTTAGCTAGTCTTTAATAAGGGGTAGAGGGAAAGAAATAACATTAATAACTACCAAATTAGTAGTCGTTAACTTTTACTGATCTGATATCACTATCGAAAACTGCTTTTTACGTAACTTTAGTATAGCGGTTCTAGAAAGATCGATTAATAACTACGTTCTCCTCCCTAGCAATACCTATATAATTAATATAGATACGCATAGCAAGTCTATAAAGCCTAAGACTACTAGCCATATTATGATTAGTAACATCGATATTCTAGACTATAAAGAAAATCAACTCTAATACCAGGGTGTATAGCTATCAACGCTGCCGATATAAATCTGTTTTATAACATCCATATCGATAATATGTATATTGAACGTATAACGCTATATCAGTTTCTCAATATACGTGTGAGTCCGAATATAATGTGGTCAACTGCTCCTAGGCGAGGCATCCGGGATATAACAATCAGGAACCTATCCTTAAACACGTATACTTCTAAGGCTGTGAATCCCTCTATCATCCTAGGTTATAATTAGATACGCATAGTTTAGAATCTGGAATTTGACAGTCTGAGCATCGGTGACAAGACTATTCACGGCGATATAGAAAAGCCTCGATAGTATATAGCCGCGGATATAGTACTATATTACCCTTATATATTAAGGAGTATGTGAAAGATACGAAATTCATTTAATAATAGTGTCGGCGAGAGCCTTTCAGAAATCAGTCTTTTGTTGCTTTTCCAGTTCTCTATATCTCCTTTATATATTCATAATTTAATTTAGAGCAGGTAATGTATATTGCCGGAGCTAACTATGAGAAGCCTGGGAGGTGATTATTTGGATTCGCTAGGATAGGAGAGGAGCAGAGAAATCTCCTGATACTAATATGATTTTATCTAAACTAATCACTAGTCCTCCTAGGAAAGCTCAACTAGGCTATTACCTATAAAATTCTGAATTGACATATAATCTAAAGGGGATTAATATAGCAATGGTTAGCAGGGAGAGGCATACTGGCCTCACGTGGACATAAAACTATCCAGCTATTGGAAATGACTAAAATAGACGGGTTATAAAAGAGCCAGATACTATTGACGTGCTGATGAAACGAACAAGTGACATAGACGACGAAAAGCAAGAAGTAGGTCTGCAAACACGTCCTTTGGATCGTTCCCAGACCGGGTCGTGGATCCAGACCTTCAATACTTGAGGGAAACCCTAACCCATACTAACGGCTGCTGACTAAAATGCAATGCAGTGCAATTCAATTACCCCCATAGGATAGGATAGGATAGGATAGGCAGACGTGGCTACGATATACGGCGGCTCTCTATCCCGCCACCGCTGAAGAACCGCCGCTTTGTCCTCCGTGCTGCCGGAGACAGAGTGATACACCGGCGCCTGGAGCAACTGCCCGACCTCGTCAGCCAAATCCTTAGTGTAGTAGTAGATAATAATGCGGCCTCCGCTCTTAAGACCCCGGATCACCTCTTGGATCCTAGGCACGGCAAAGTCTCGGACCAACTCTTAGTTCGGGGGGCAGAGATTAACACGGTAATAGATATCTCGCCGTGTCGTGGGACCCCGCACCAGACGTGCTCCGCGAAGCAACATAGCCTCTTTAAACGCCTGCACCTTACTAGGGGGCATCGTGCCGGTGAGGAATACTATCTAGCACGCGAGCTCCCGGAGCTTTAGGAGTAAGGCCATCGCGGGCCGGTATTCAACGGCGGTAAGGATCATATGGCACTCGTCGAAAACCACCCGGTCGAGCTCATTAGCGATATATAACCGGTGAAGGAACTCTCGAAACCGTGGCTTAACCGCCTGCTTAACCGAGACAACCACTAGAGGACATGAGTGCAGTCGATCGGGGACCGAGTCCGGACCCTAGATATAAGCCTCGATCCCGGCCTCCGCGCACCGCCGTTAGGTCTCCGTCTTCAATACCATAAGCGGCAGAACGAGGATAGTGGTACTAGCCCCCGGCAACTAGCAAGGAAGAAGGTATAATAAACTTTTGCCCTCACTAGTGCGCAAAATCGCCAGAACCTGCCCAGCACCGGCCAAGATATGTTCCATCGCTTGTTACTGCCCGGGCGAGCGATATGCGGCGTCTGCACCGTACATCCGCTGAAGAATCTCCTGGGCCGCCTCCATTCGCTATCGTCGTCGATTCCGGGCTGGAGCCTTCCGTCGTGCGACCCGCTACGTGATGGGGGACTCCCCGTCGGCGTCCCGCGCTCTCTTGGACGGCGTGGTAAATGTACCTCCGATAGTTTGACTCGCCCCGTGAGATCCACTGCTGACCTGACTACGTTCACTCTGTGGCCCTTCGGCTTTATCCTATTCCCACGTCGTCGTGGGCTAGGGGCGCTGCGGCGTGACAGGAGCAGACTGGAAATGGAGAGGATCACGGACGAACCGATGCTAGAGTTGACTGACATGCCGGAATTCTTGTAGCCTAGTATCGGTAAGCCCACCACGGAAGTTCACAGTTCCACCGTAGACCCGATTTCCCGTACGGGGTGTATAGCTGGCCTGCTAGTGGAGCGCATCGGACATGCTCCCCTGAACCGCATCGGTCTCCTCGCTATCTTCTCCCGCCGCCGCCGCTTCTTAAATCAACACTTTAGCATCCACGTCGGCAAATTTCCGCCGGGTAATACCGTCCGTGATCTGCCGCCACGCCCGGATATAAATATGCTTTCCGAGAATTAGCTTACCGGCCTTAACAATCACCCGGGTCATAGTATCAGCGGGCCATAGGTCGGTGCCCTGGGACTAGAGGTAGTCGGACGGCTTCGGTCCCCCGGTCTCCCGCTGGAGGAACTCTCGAAAAGGGTTCACAATAGCAAGATACTGCGTGATGAGCTGCGCGACCTCAGGAAGTAGGAACCGGACAGACCATCGAGAGGCGTTACTCTGATGCCGCGACTTATAATAGCTAAGAATGAATAGTATCTGCCCGTCGTGAAGGAAGAGATCACGCGTGGTCAACGTTATATTCCGCCACCGTAGGCTAATAAACTCGGTACGACGTCCGTGCTGCCCGGATCCGAGAAAGAAAGGGACTATCACAACTCGGAGAAACCGCTGGACGGCATCCTCATACTGCTGGGCCGCATCGGCGGACACGACCTAACGGCCCTCGGCGTTCTAGGACCAGAAGGTGCGGAAAAGGGCAGGTGTACGGCCGATCCGAGTGATCAACCAGTCCTTCACCGGATCTAGATAGCACGCGTTTCGCGAATCTGTCAGAAAGGATTAGCCAGGCGCGGTAGCATCCCAGTTGTCGACAAGCCCATCATACGCGATAGGGGGAATCTCTGATACCGGGCTAGAACGCCCACTGAGGCATAGCTCGACCTCGAGTATCCGCCGAGCCTCTGTAATCCGCTGAAAGATAATCTCGCGGATATCAGAGAGGTGAAAGATTACGTCCGACTAGACTAGAGTCTGCCTATCGGCGTGCTAGCGGATCTGTGTAGGAGGTACCTCCGTCTGGCTAATGCGGAACCCGAGGAGTCGGTTCTCGAGTAGCTCTGACAAAGGACCGTCAGTATCGTTTAATAACCATTCGTCTCGGATAGCAATAATTATAGCCCTTATCTCCGCATCTCTACCTTCAACGGTCTCTGCTAACACAGACGCGAGGATCACTATTTAACAGTTATAGATTAATTGCGAAAGAATCGACGTATAGTTCCCGAGCGCGCACCACGCCCCTTAGGTAGGGCTCTAGAATCGTACCGTGGTATAAGAGACGAGGACCGAATCGAACTTTCGACGCGGGACTGGGTGCTGGATAATAGTAAGGCTGAATTGGAGCATAGTCTGGTCTAACCGCGCGTATGATGCTTTCTCCTCCGGACTGTCTAACTCGGACGTGGTAAGACCGACAATCTCGCTCGCGGCCTTAGTCACCTCGACCTAGATCTCAAGCTGCCGGGGGCTAGGTTGAAAGAGATTGTCCCGAAGTTGTTGCTGCTCTACGACCCGCTCCCAGTAGCATACCAATTACTACTAGGTAGTGATATATCTCTGGCGCGATTATTTATTTTGGAGACTAGAGACAGGGTCTTAGGATATTTCTCCCCGGGTAAAGGTGTTAAGAAGCCGGGCGGTACGGCGACTGAGCTGGCGCACCTCGAGATTTTAGTCATGGACTAGCACTGCCATCGCGGCCTCGAGAACTCGGCAAACGCTCTCGTAAATAGTAAATAGTACCGGCTCCTAATCCGGTTATAGTATTCGATAACTAGGACCGAGATCTTTTACTTTTAGCCCTTCGAGATAGATATAGATACCGGCCCGCTTTATAAACGGAGTAACCTCGGATATATAGCGGGCGGCGGCGATAGAATTTCGCGATAGCTAAGAGAGACTCTATTAGTATCGACGTATAATCTAGTCCTATATATCACTAGCGATAGAAGACGAATAAGGCTACTTAGTAGCGGATAGTAGAGTATTATTTAGGGCATTAATATACTAATATATATATTAAGGGGCGGGGGACGGGAGCTAGTCTATTAGAACCACAGTAAAATACTATTAATATTATTTCTAGTAGAATAGCGTCTAAAGGAAAGCCTCGTGCTAGGGAATTATCTCTTGAGTTTTAACCTACCACTAATACCCCTTATTATAGTGTTATCAGATCTAATCGGGACTAGTTAAGCGGAATTCACAGCTAGGGAGGTAGCAGAGGAATCCTAGTACGGTCGGTAACCCGCGAATTTCGTTTACACTATCCACTAGTTATACTATATTAGCGCTAAAGATAGCTACGGATATAAGCTAAGGAGATTAAAGAACCCGCTATCGTTAAAAACTCTTTAAATAATACTTATCTCGTAGATAGCGCGAGAGGTTTTATCGTGTATAGTAATAACGATGTGTAGTGCAAAGGACAACGCGGAAATCCGGTAAGACCTAGAGGTACGACGGAAGTTCATCGCCTCCCTCCACCACGGGTAGAATAAAGCTAGAACTAGGCTCAGACATAATTCTAACGCTCAGAAGTCGATATAACGCATTAAAATTCAATTTCTAGGAAGTAATAGGGGAGAGGAAGCATTATGAAGCATAGCGTATTTTCCCCTGAAGTTTAGGGGACGCTAGTCGGTTTCGAGTTAAGCGCCGGGAAGCTTTTGTTAGTAAACCCCACGAAGTACGCTGTACTTCAACGCAGACTAATTATAGGCTTTTGATACAGACTCAAGCTCTTTTTGTAGAGTCTTCCATGATTCAATCCCCCTCATTGCAGCAGTCTCCGGTCGACTACTCCTCTCCCGCATACCACGGTCAAAGATCTCCATCGAGACCCAGCCTTTAAAACCTATCGCAAGGATCCAAGCTTTGGAGATCTCGGCAATAGGTAAATAGGCCCCATGGTCATGCTCAAAAGGGAATGGCCGTGCATGCTTGGACCAAGTAAATTGCGGCGCCTCCCCTTCGACAAACCACGGGTGATCTTTGGAGAATGGAGGATCGAATCTTTCGCCATCAGATAGCTGGAGAAAGAAGACTTTCTCAACTGGGCAAGTGGCAATAAAGCGATTGAGTGATTCGCAAAGGGCTTTATCAGAGTCAGGGAAGCGACCCGACGCAGCGAAAAGGTCACCCCATAGCTTCGTAGCTTCATGAAATGTGTCCAGACAAAGACCAAAGTTCGGTCGATTGACTTCGTTGACGTATTGCAAAGCGACTTCCCATGTAGAGCAATGCGTTCCCCAGGACAAGTACTCATATGCAATTGATACAACCGGTTGCTCCGTACTTCCGATATCAGCCAACTGTTTTAGTTCACTGATGACCATCTCTTTATCGCCGATTGCGTCTGGTTTGTAATTTGACGGAATCTGCAGATATGGTGCGCCAAGGACTCTAGCGACCTGAATCCAATGCTTGGCCTTCTGTAATCTGTCGCTAAGAGGCGATCGGTCTCCTTCGTAATTTTCAAAAGGTGCCAAAGCCAGAATTTCCAAGTTGAGTTTTTGGCATAACCCGCGGATCTTCTCAGCGCCCTCAAGAATCGAGATGTTCTGAGTATTAGACAACGCTTCTAATTCGAAATAGACAATTTCAATGCCTTCGTATCCGGCTTCTGCCGCAGCATGGATCTTGTGGTCCAGGTGATGAGAAGGGTGTTGGCCGAGAGATAAGCTGGCTATAGCCAGTTTATTCGAGAGCATGATGTGGGCGTCTGAGAAGGGGTAATCACAAAAACTGGGCCGCCAAAATAAGGGAAACAATGAAAGTAGGACTTTTCAAGATACACGCAATATATACCATGGGAAGAATGCGGGGTGAATTCGGATTCCGTTCTCCGCGCGGCACATGAGAAAGAGATTAGTGGGTCTTTTGGCTATGTGGCTCTCAAAGTGAAGTCAGATAGGACGCGAACATTAAGATCCAGATTTTGTTCGGGTCGTTTGTCAGGGAACAAGTGCCCTACGTATGATAATAATTATGAGATTGTTTTTTTTTTCACGTCTCGTCACGTTGGATGTCTCACATTATTACAAAGGGTAAAGTTACCTTATCTTTGGATGAGCTGCATATATTCCAATCACGGGCCTGGGATTGCTGATTCATTGGTAAGCAAAAAATAGAGGTTGTTTCCCTCCGGACACGATTTTCCGTCCCCACCGGAGGTGTGAGCACGACAGAGACATCATCTTGCATTTTCCGAAAGCCTGATATGTCACTAGTCTCTCAAGTCCACCGGGATTTTTTCGGAATGGCAGCCCCTGGAAAGCGTTTTCCGCCTCCTGTTACAAATCCAAGGATAATAGATCCTATAAATCCGGAGCAATGGTCGAGGCGAGTTCTACCGTTGAATCATTACCCATCTCTGCAGGCTTTTTTATCATTTTTCATTAACAATTAAGTGTCCTCAAAATGGTGTCCGCTGTCACCCTTCCGGTTTCGACAAACATCGAAGCCACTTCGGACAGTATCGACGCCGTCAATGTCCTCAAGGCAAACGCAAAGCAAGCGTCAAAGGACCTGTTCGATGAATCTGAATTTGACAAAGCCAAGGACAAGTCAACTTTCCGCCAGTTCAACGATGCCTGCGACCAGGTCAAGAATTTTTATGCTCAGCAGCACACCCTACAAACGGTGGCCTACAACTTGAAGGCCCGTAATGACTTCCACAACAAGACTCGCGCACACATGACTATTTGGGAAGCAATGGAGAAATTAAACACATTCATTGACGAATGTGATCCCGACACCCAAGAATCCCAAATGACACACTTGCTCCAGTCTGCCGAAGCTATTCGCAAAGAGGGCAAGCCACGCTGGATGCAACTTGTTGGGTTGATCCATGACCTTGGCAAGCTCCTTTTCTTCTTCGGCGCTCAGGGCCAATGGGACGTTGTGGGAGACACCTTCCCTATTGGGTGTGCGTTCGATGATAGAATCATTTTCGGGACTGAGTCTTTCAAGAAGAATGAGGATTTCCAGAACCCACTCTACAGCACCAAGTTCGGCATTTACTCCCCTGGCTGTGGCCTAGACAATGTCATGCTCTCTTGGGGACATGATGAATACCTTTATCATATCGTGAAGGACCAGTCAACCATTCCCGATGAGGGGCTCGCTATGATTCGGTACCACTCGTTCTATCCATGGCATCGCGAAAACGCCTATCATGAGCTTATGAATGAGCATGACAAGAAGATGCTTGAAGCTGTGCGGGCTTTCAATCCTTACGATTTATACTCCAAGAGTGATGAGGTGCCAAACGTTGAGGAATTGAAGGTGAGTATCACTCCTAAATAACATTGTCCTTTGTAGCTATATGCTAATATGATTCTAGCCTTACTATCTTGAACTCATTGATGAGTTCTTCCCAACCAAGGTTCTGAGATGGTAATATCTCTTCTTCATGGATTTCTCTCTAGGTTTGCATATGTGTATGACATGGATGCAGTCTATTTAGGCCGTCTGGATGGACACCATGGCATTTCATTTCATGTTGTTCGTTCGTTTATTAGGACCAATTCAGTGTTTTTCCAGTACGCCATTCAATTTCATAGTAATATAGGCTCAAAGTGTAACCTCTAGTGTTTCTGGCTTGCATACGACATTTAAATATTATACTTAAGCAGGATGCAGTGGCCGTGACGGACCGATATTCACGACTGGATTCTATGGGCTTCAGGAGAATACTCTATGCTTGAAGAAAGTTACGGCGGAGAGATTTGTTTCCGAGATCCCTTCGTATTAGCCTCTATTTGACAAACTACCACTTCGGATCTACCAACTTCTGAAGGAGATACTTGACTTGTGATTTTTCTCTAGGACTACCTGGAGGCCTACAATTTCGCAATTGGCACTGAGTACTCTTCTAGGCGAGATGAACTGACGTGATTCTTCGTGGAGACTTGACTCATCTGATACCTCTACTCGTTCAAGCTTTTCCATGTCGAAGTACGGCAGAGGCTGTCGGAAATTATGTTCCTGTGCAGTTGAAATGTTGTCATGATGGTAAATGAAACACATACTATTGGCTTGTGTAGCATTCCGTGGCAAGAATTTCCCCAGCTACGGGGACCAATAGGTGATAGCACCGCAATGCGGGGTACTTATGATATCCGCATTGAGTGGCGTTCGGTCCGGAAACCTGATACCGCCCCCACCGCGGGGTAATATTCAATTCCCAATTTGTTGACCGTGCTAACAGAAACTCTTCTGAGGAAAAGAGAGCTCGGGAATTCTGCTGGGGATGTCCGAGAAGACCTCGCGACCATCCTAAGAATCTCGGCTGACAGATTCCGACACCACGAAGCCATCACGAAAGTCTACATAGTATTGTTCATATCCCGAGCCCAAAAGACCGGTCTACGTAGTATTGGTTTTTATAACGGAATGTATGAAGAGAAATAGTATTCTTGGCTAAGAAGCTGAATCCATCTGTGCTACCTGTGAAGCTGATAAAAATCATACAACTAGTCAATACCAGGTAATAAGAGGTACAATCTAGTTTTTGATGGCTTTTTCATCGAAATAAATCTTCTCGCCGCTAACCAGACTTCGCTGCAAGGCTTGCCCGATAAACACGGCTTTGGCGGAGCTTTGCAAGCTGATCGGAGGCGGGGTGTTATCCAGGCAGCATGCCGTGAACTCGTAAGCCTCGGTGATGAACGCATCCCGAAACCTCTCATAATAGTGCTGTGGCAGCTCACGTCTGGCCCCCTGTGAATCATGATATTCAACGTGATTCTTTCTCACATGCATGTTCACCCTCACTGAACCTTTCTCGCAGATGATTTCGGAGGTGTCCTCCTGTCCAGCCGCCATCATACGCGAACAGTACAGCGCCGCTATCTTTCCGCCTTCAAACTCCACGGTTGCGATTGCATTATCCCGGTCGTTGCTCGCCTCCAGTCCTGGATGGACGGCGCAAACACCAACTGCTTGCAAGCTCTTGATCGGACGGTTCTCGCCCAGGAACCAAAGCATGAGGTCGATATCGTGGATAGAGCAGTCCACAAAGATACCACCACTAGTTTTCGCGTACTCAACGAAGAATCCCGTTGAATCATGCAGATCTGCTGTTTGAGATCGGAAAAACACCGCTGATCCAAATTCGCCCTTCTCGACTCTCTCATGGGCTTCACGATATGAAGCATCGAAACGACGAGAGAAAGCGCACATTACTTTTTGCTGGAGGTATATCTTGAGCGACTCTTCATATGCAGAGACCACGGACTGGGCCTATGCCATAATATTGTTCGTCAGCATCAAATCTTCACTCACAAGGATAAGTATCAAATCAACATACCACTTCGACATCAATGCTCAATGGCTTCTCGCAGAGAACATGAAGGCCTTTCTTGATTGCTTTCAGAGCTTGCTCGGCGTGCACCGCGGTGACACTTGCAACCACAACAGCTTCTAGGTCAGCTTTTTCAAGCATTTCATCGTAGTCCTGGTAGATTTGCACCCCTGGAAGATTCTCCGCGGCCCATTCACGCTCGTTACTATCGGGAGTACTCGCAGCTACCACGTTTGCGCGAGCAGTGAGGTCGTGAAAGTTTATCGCATGGCGCTTGCCTTTTTGCGGTTAGTTATACTGCCAATCCCTTCAGGATGGGAATACGTACCCATACGGCCAAGGCCTGCGATACCGACACGAAGTTTTTGGGTGACCATTATTGTGAACGAAGGACTTCAAGAAAAGAAGAAGATGTCTCAAGAATTTGAGGAAACACATAAAGGTGGGGGCGGTCAAGATTATATATGTAACAAAGCCCGTTTGTTCTATGGTTCTGGTGTGGGACCTTTAGCTAAAAATTTCGGATTCCGATGTCCGACATGAATCTGGGAACTTGTATGAATGGCCAGTCATGAGTACCTAATACCCAAACTTTTGAATTACACCAATTTAGCGGGGAAATGGGTTCGGGACAATCAGAAATCGAACGTAAGGACAATTGGCAGAGCTAAACATTCCTTACTAACTGGATATACACGATATTCAAAGTCAACATTACCTGGAAAATTCACGCTGTATCTATCTAGTTATATTTGTTTTCTCTAATTGTATGGCTCTAGTTTTATTTCAACATTGTTCAGGGAGCGATTTCGTAGTGCTCTGCATCGTTGGCATCCTTCTCCACATAAACCTGCAAATCATCATTCTCAGTACGAGCGATCCGTGCTGCGTCTGCCCAACTCATATCTTTTCCTGCGTCGTGCTTGATCTCAAAGAGCCTATCAACTTGTTCAAGAGATAATGTTGCAGTCTCCACATAGAAGTAGTAAATTAGTGGGATAAAGCAAAAGTTGAAAATGGCGTAGAGCATATAATACCGCCACTGGATATTTTCGATGGCGGTAGGGGTGGCCACAACAACAACGTAGACGAAAAGCCAATTGATCGTTGTGGCAAAAGACGTGCCGATGTTGCGCATTTTCTGAGAATTGATCTCGGCGGGGTATATGTAGGGAATTGAGAGCAGCGACATTCCGTAGAAAACGTAATAGACGAAAATGAAAACCACAGCCATGATCGACATGCCCTTGTTGTCTGGCCCGCCGTATCGCAAACCCACAGCAACAAGAGCAAAACAAACGCTACTGGCAGCTACGCCCATGAGCATCAGTTTCTTTCGCCCGACACGGTCGATCAAGAGCGCTGCAATTGAGCCCCAGAACATGAGGGACATGGCGTCCACAGCGGACAAGATCAAAGCCATGCGACTACTCAGACCAACTGATCGTGTAAGGACCACTGGGAGGTAATATGCAATAACGTTGGTACCTCCCACCTGTTGGAAGAAAGCGGTACCAGCTCCCAGAAGCATACGGCGAAGTGTTTGCTGTTTACTATTCCGAGTAAAAATTTCTTTCCAAGCCCCCGACTGCTGCACTTCGGCCTCATGATGAACAGCAGCAACTAAATTTTGAATCTCGCTGGTAACGAAAGGATCGTTCTCCGGCTTCGACAAGAGCCTAGCGAGGATGTTTTGTGCCCCGCTAACGCGATTCTTCATAACAAGCCAGCGAGGCGACTCCGGTGTGCAAAGAACCAAGGCAACGGTGATGATGGCAAAGAAGCACTGGAATGCCAGAGGGAAGCGCCAGCTCACAGCTGAGTGCGGAATAAAGGTAAAGCCATAGTTCATCCACTACATCTCGGTGAGCGATAGGGCTTGGTCATTGAGGCTGATGAGTACTTACATTCGTGATCACAATGCCAAAAATATTTGTGACCAGCTGAAAAACGATGAGTTTACCTCGATCTTTTGGCCGCGCAGTTTCTGTCTGCCAGATAGGTATAGCGATGGTATTCATTCCATTCCCGACTCCCGCGACCATGCGACCGACAATCATTTGTGCGAGAGAATATGAAGCCGTTTGGAGAGTTGCACCAATAATCAATATCACGCAGCCGATCAGAATACTTCTTCTGCGACCCAATTTGTCACCAGCATACATGGACACGAGTGTTCCAATAATGCAGCCGATATCGTATGTTGCCACAATCTGACCTTGGATCGTAGCCCCCGGGAAGCCAAAGGTCCTCAGAAAGGGTTCATTATCCAGGAGGCCACCAAAGACACCCTGGTCATAGCCGAAGAGAAGGAATCCAGCACCACAAGCAGCAGTGACTCCATACTGAAGCGAATTTCCCTGGGCGTTCTGTAGGAACATTGTAATAGGGGTAGAAAGGATGATGTGGTGGCCTCGGTACCACGGAGAACGAGCGAGGTAACAGAATCAATTCAAAGTCCATCCAGCCAATGCCAGATACTTGATTTATATTAGACTTTAGCTCGGTGAGATGTATTGATACGGAAATAATTTAATCCGAAGAGGAGGGCGGAATTCGTTCACCGAAATCGTCATTGCCACTCTGCAGCTGGGCCGGGGCTATGGCCGATTGGTTCCGCAGAACGGGCGAACCCCACAATCGCGGGGTAGCCCGCATACCCCAGATTTCTCCATCACATTTGCATTCTGCAACTGCTACTTCCATCGACAGGGTGCGGCACAAGAATGAGCTCTGCGAAACAGCATGGGAAGCGACGGCATGCCACTATGGCATGCGTCTCGTGTCGGGAAAGCAAAGTAAAGGTGTTTCCTGCCCCGATCTCCTACTCCTGGGTAATTATTAACATCGAAGAATCACAGTGTGATGGCGATATACCATTTTGCTCTCATTGCGCAAGCAAAAACAAAGAATGTCTGTATCAAGCCTTTGATAAGAGAAAGTGAGATCATTGTACTAGCCCTACGATCATCATGCGGCCACCTTCGGACTAAGACTTCACCGTGATAACAGATTGCCTCTTCGTGTCGCAATAGAGCTGCTGAGCTGCCGAGTCCATCAATTGTGTCAATTTATTTACGAAAATGATCTTCAACCCCCGAAAATGCCTGATGATAAGGATGCTACCCTGCAAAAAATTCTCGACACCCTTGGAATGACAGAGCAAGCCGTCAGCCTAATACCACCTCCGAGTAATCCAACCATGAAGCCGCCAAGTATGGTCAAGCACGATGATTACCCTTTACCTCCTTCCACGATGGTTTCTTTTGATGTCTCCTCAGAAGGATTCGGGCGCAGGAACTTGGAGCAACAACATACTACTGGTCTGCCCGTGACCGAGCAGGATAACTGTTTACCAGATTCAGAATTGTCGTCAATTCCGCAACATAACGACTCTTCAATTATTGCGCTCGAAAGTGATCAATCGGTCTTGACAGAAGGTAGCCCGGGTAGTATTTTTAACGCCTGGCTTTTTGACTTAGACTTCGGTACACACATTGCACCTTCTGCATCCGACATGCAAGAACAATCACAACAATCATCGCAACATTTCCTGCGCTCTTCACCAAATGATGGTCTTGCTATAGCACCGACGGCCCAGGCAGGATCTACCGAACCTGTTTATAGCGATAGTGGCTCTACCCTTTTCGAGGAACCGGCCAGCACATCCGACATTGAAGGCCTGGTTGACGAGATCTCCGACCGAGTTGGTATCTTAAAAATCGGCCCTGGAGGGAAGACACGCTTTTATGGCCCAACATCCACATTCAATTTGAGGGAAATGCCAGTCTCAGACAGTTTTGAAGCTGATCAGCCAAGCCACACCTATCATTCTGGCTCAGAGGAAGAAATTCCTGCGGCACTTGAAGATCATCTTCTCGACCTCTATTTCAGCTGGCAGGACCCATCATATCATGTCGTTGATCGATATATCTACGAAGAAGCAAAAGAAAAGTGGAACAACTTGGAAGAAACTCCTTTCTATTCGGAGGCACTGCGGAATGCAATGTGAGTCTTTCCAATTGCCAATTCTCTTCGAAGCACCCACCCTGACCATTCCAAAAAGGTGTGCGCTTGGTAGCGCTTTTGAACCCCGATACCATCCAACTATTATTACGTTTCCGAAGACGCTTGTTGAGTTTTTTGGCGATCGCGCGAAGTCAATACTTGAAACAGAGCTAGAATCCCCTTGTATCGCAACCATTCAAGCAATGGTCATCTTGAGCAGCCATGAGGTTGGAAATGGAAAGGATGCCAGAGGGTGGCTATATAGCGGTAAGTCCACCCGTAAACCCGGATGATTTCATTCAAGAAACCTTACTCGCTACCCAAGGATCGGCATTGAGGCTAGCATTCGATCTTGCTTTGCATCTTGACATGTCTAGCTACGTATCAGCTGGGATAATATCGGCTGCCCATGCAGACCTTCGCAGGACTGTCTTCTGGACCGCATATATTGTTGACCAGTTTGTCATACCCTCCCCGATACAAGTACTTTGGATATGTCGTCTTTCTGACTCTTGTGTAGTCAATTAGGTTTCCATCTAGGTAGACCATTTCGCACCAGTATGGAGGATGTCACAGTTGGAAAGCCCCGTCAAAATGCAGATCCCAGAGAGCATTGCAGATGGACACCCTGCGAATCATCGTCATCTGCCAGCCACGGCTCTGGATTGCTGGACAGCAAAGACGCAATCAGTCAACATCTAGTTTCTGTTTGCGAGCTGATGGCTCCATGCGGGTATATCTTGTAAGGACCTCTGTCAATATTACAGCCAACCCCGATTGACATTGCAAACAGATATAGTACCTCCAGTATCTCAAAGGGCATCCTTCAAGAGCTCAATGCCAAAATTGTTGCCCAGCTCCGGAAGTGGAAAGCTACCCTTCCACCTATCTTACAGATTGACCTTGAGGACGTCACTTCGCCATACCTTCCGCATGTGCTACTTCTTCAGTATGTAACTTGTTATCTTGTCACATCTCTCTTTACTTCAATCTAACCGCCACCAAAGCATGCAATACCACCAGAATATAATTTACGCCCACAGGCCATGGATGTCAAAAAGCCACCTACAACCGCAACCACCAAGAGGACCCGGATACACACACGCCCGTGAAATGTGCATCCAGTCCGCCATCGCAATCTCCAAAATCCTCAACATGTATGAGGCTCGCTACACACTGCGCCGAATTAACGTACAAGCAGTCTCTATCACATCCTCCGCCATTCTATTACTTCTCTTCGCTGCCGTCTTGAATTACCCCTGCCACTCTCGAGACAATATATCACTGTATCTATCGACATGTTTCAGAGCCTTGGATGAGTTTGCGCTTTCCTGGAAAAGCGCCCAGAGAGCAAAGGATCTTTTAGTCGGTTTACAGCGTCAATGGGATCTTCGGATGCGGTCTAGCAAACTGCCACGGCGGACTGACGCGGTATTGTATAGTCCGCGAAAACGGTCAAAAACCTCTAGCGGACTTCACGAGATGGCGCCTATTTCCCGTGATCCGGCTTTACAGATAGACTTTTATCTGGATCGTATGCTTATGACAGAGGCGGAAGCTCTTTGCGGAAGGAATAGTCAGGATATTTTCCAATTGGACCCTGATAGTGGTGGTTTGAATGGTCACAGCAGTAGGTAAGCGAACATATCATCTGAGGATCTTTGAATCTGGCAGATCTGTATGGAGTATGCAATCTGGCAGATCTGTATGGAGTATGCTACATATACTATCTATAATTTTGTGTCAGACCAAATCCAAACTGGCTGGATGCGAAGAGAGCGTAACGAAGCTAACGAAGACGTCTCGGCATTTCAAGTACTCCGTAGTCTCATGATAAACCTTTGTAAAAGCCGCCGGTTCCAATGTATATCAGCCGCCGTGCCACGTTATCATTTCCTATTCTGGTCCGGAAACAGCGCCCATACTCGCAGCCCACATCTAGTTAATCTCATCCGTATCCGAGTTGGACTGCCCACTATCTATTTCACCTATTTTCGGATTGACCGGCGTTATAATTGGCCCGCTATCCTCAGCACTCGGAACAGTAGATGTCCTTCTCCGGTTTCGGCTCGGGACATGCACGCTAGCCTCGGCTGGAAACTGAGAATTAAGCTCCACAGGCTAATACGCACGAACCCTCGATTACCACATTCCTTGCATATAAGGCAAGACATTCTGCGCTCTCTTCGCGCTTTCCAACAGAAACAGTTATTCCTCTATTGCCTGAAAACAGACATTTAAACATCAACACATAGCACCGACGCCAAGAGTCAGACAGTCCCAAGAGGCGGGCGGAGCAAGACCTTGATTTTGCCACACCGCGTGGATGGCGATAGCTCGGGTTTCGAGAAGGGGCCACGATCTCATAACCAAATCTATCAGGATAACTTGTGTACCCATTTTGCCAGCTGGTTGAGAAGTTCTTGAAGTGTGCCTTGCCAATCCGGGAACTTGGAAACAGGTTTTCGAAAGCGGAGATCGGAAGACATGTAGTAGTGGCTGTTCTTGCAATAGTTGTAAGATCACAAAGCACACCTAATTCAAACGCCACATTGTCGCCGGTGGATATGGAGGTATTGATCTGTTCTTGGATTTCACGGAAGCGTCACGACGGGTGAAAGTCGGGCGCCACAAGGGCAGCCTGACAACGGTAACGGCCAGTAGGCCACGTAAGGCCTTCACGTAGCTCTAGATTCGTTCGTAACAAGTGACTGATTCTACATTCATGTACATGGACCTGTGGTTGTGGTAGCCTGCACGTCGCTTCGGCGGTTGAACACACATTAAGGTAAAACACGAATCCCCACCCAGCCTAGTGGATTGTGGTCGGCAGTCCAACTTCGGCGAGGGGTCAGGGTCATTGGAATCTACCTCCCCACCGAATGTGACATGAGTACGAATAGCTGGCTCGTTCAGAGTCTGAAAAATTACCACACTTCTACCTCAAATCAGGGCTCCAACTTGCAGTTCACAAAGGGGTCGAAGTAGACGAATATTACATACACACACATAATGTATAATAGAGTAGTTCAGATTTTTAGCTCCCTATTAGCTTTTGCAGGCAGGTAATTGGGAGACAACGTTGTTTTACAAGCGACCCAGTCTGCGCTCTGAGCCAAGCTCTCCCAATCAAAGCACACCATTCCTCCTTGCCCCAGTGGCACTACCCGTAAAGTGTGTCGAAAAATGTGGCCCCTTCGGAAAATGGAGTCCGTCCCGGGTTCAAATCCGACTCGACTTCGGCCAGTCTGTGAAGCATCAGACATCGCTTCACTTTGCTCAAAACTCACGTTCCATAATACTTTAGAAAAAGCAAGTCTGCATACGGAGTAGCGGTTCATGGAGGGAAGGAGAACAAGAATCGTATGTGGAACATTGTTGCCGGCCTTCAATTTCCGTGATACATGGTCAGTCTTACCCCGGACGCTTCCCCGAAACTTTATCCCACATTAGCCAAAGGCCTCTCCACATTACCCCAGATCTTCATGTACTAGTATAAGTTCCGTGGCCCTACCCCACCTCCTCCTCCATGTTACTCCTCATCTTCTTTGAGCTTCATCACTCATCACCATCTCCACTATCGCCTCAAAAACTTGAGTTGCTACAATGGCAGCCCAAGACGATATTGACGTTACTAAACAGCAGTCCAGGCGACAGTCTGTCGTTCAGGCCTGGCACGAGAAAGTTGAGCATTCTCAACATGTTGACGCGCTTATCATCGAGGCCGAGAATGAAGACAAGATGACTCCTTATCTGGCGTTCTTGATTCTTTCGGCGGCTCTTGGCGGATTCCTCTACGGCTACGACACCGGTGTTGTCGGTGTTGCCCTTCCTTACGTGGGAACCGAGTTAACCGGCGAAGAACTCACCTATTCTCAACAAGAGATTGCCACTGCCGCCACTACGATTGGATCTATCTTTGGAGCCGCCATTCTGGGCTTCTTTGCCGATACATGGGGCCGAAAGCCTTGTCTACTCATCTCCGATCTCTTCTTCACTGCCGGTGCCATCATCATTGCCTTCAGCTTCTCTCTTGGCCAGCTCATTGCTGGTCGTCTGGTCCTCGGCGTTGGCGTCGGCGGCGCTGCTGTCATTTGCCCGTTGTACATTACCGAGCTGGCTCCAACCGCCGCCCGCGGAAGATGTGTTGGAACGAACGGCTTTTGCATTCCCTTTGGTCAGACCGTCAGTGTTGCTATCGGGGCGGGGATGCAACATACAAAATACAATTGGCGTATCCTCTTTGGACTCGGTATTGTGCCTTCACTCATCCAAATCGCTCTGATGCACCAACTTCCCGAGTCGCCTCGTGTTCTTATCCTCCATGACCAAGACGACAAGGCCCGCGAAGTACTCAAGAAGATCTACAAGTACGCCACGCCCGAGATTATCGAGCTCAAATTGCGAGTCATCAAAGATCACGTTGCCGCTACCACTGCTCTGCAACGCACAACTACTTTCCTGGAACGTTCCAAGAAGCTGTGGACTCACAAGCCCTATCGTCGCTCAATCTTTACCGTTAGCTTCATTCAGATCTTTGGACAGCTCACCGGTTACAACACTCTTCTCTATTATGCTGGCACCCTGTTCGGACTTTTGGGTCTCTCCAATCCCTCTGTTGGTGGTCTGATACCATCGGTTACTAACACGTTCTTCCTTCTCTGTGGTATGGTCATGGTTGATCGCATCGGTCGCCGCGGTCTTTTGATGAAGATTGGGCCCATTATGGTTGTCGGTCTTACCTGGTGCCTCGTGGCATTCTATTACATGTGCAAGCCTACTGGAGGTTTCCTCGACGAGAATTACATATACTCTCAGAAGCTTGTCGGTCTTGTTATCGCTGGAATCGTCATCTTCGTCACCGGTTTCGGATCTACTTATGCTCATTTGTGCTGGTATCAATCGGAGTACCTCGCTCTCGAGATTCGTGCTGCGGGAAGTGCTATCAGTACCACCGCCAGTTTTACAGCTAATCTGATTGTTTCCGTGTCCTACCTCTCTGAGTTCGTACCCTTTTCCGCGTATCTCTGTCATGGGCATTTTGCTAACTTGAGCTGTAGACTCAAAACTATGACTCCCAGTGGAACATACGGTCTTTACCTGTGCTTCATCTTGAGCGGTCTTGTTCTTGCCTACTTCTGTTACCCCGAGACCAGTAAGTTGTGCCCCTGAAGGTGCACCCATTAATTGATACTGACATCACAACTTTACAGAGGGCCTATCCATTGAAGAAGCTTCTACTCTATTTGAGAGTGACTTCGGTGTCAAGAAGTCCAAGGTAATGCGACGAGAGAAGATTGCAATGCAGAAGGAATACAACGCGGAAAACGGCCCTGCGACACTTGGAGTGCTGGATAAGGCTGCCACTTTGCATGTAGAACGTGTATCGATTTCGAATTAAAGAGTGACTACTTTCGAAGATGCTATCTATACTAGACGTGGAAACATCATTATATGGATATGGAAGGAACCTCAAAGACTTCAATTTGCTACTAAGTATAGTTTAGCCTTCCCAGCGAAAGATTTCATTCCATCATGGTAATTTCACAAGAAATGTACTTTGAGCCGTCTAGACAATAGACGCTGTCGACACTTGAATTGATCCGCTCGTGGTTTCTCGAGGCATTTATCATAGGCCAGGTGGGCTATTAGCGGAAGACGCCTTCACAGAAGTCACGCAGGTTAACAAATTAGTCAAAGAACATTACAAGTATAGTAACAAGTTGTTTGCGGTCTCAATGTCAACCCCGAGACGTTTGACATAGATGAAATGTTCTTGCTTACTAAACACCTAATAATCGAAGTCTTCGGGCATAAGAGATCTCGTATTCTATGATCGTCTACCTAATTACCTCACCTTCTCCCGCTTGATCTTCCGCCGCTAGAGAAAGGTTCTCAACACCGCCCTCCGACCATAATCCTAGCAACATTGCTAGACTAGACCGATGTGGAAAACCCGCCCGGTCCTATCTTGAGTAAGCCTTCCGGTATTCCGATATTCCACTTGACAAAGCTTTCACCGGAGTCATTGATATAAATGAAGGAAGGACGGCCGAAGCCCCGAGAATATTAACAAAGATCCTTGGCGGACGCACGCATATAGATATTTCTGAGTCGGGAGGTGATTTTTGCGCGACGTCGGAAAAACAATGCAGAGCTAATTGACGTGGAAAAGTCCAACGGACATCTACACATTCGGTGGCTCGGCAGTGACTGCCGGTGTCCGGATCGTGGATCTGTCGGGAGCTCGACCAGCCGGGGTCCAATAGGATCTTGCCGGGATGTTGATGACTTAGTTTCATTGATGACACAATATAGGTAATACTAAGTTGAAATTCTTTTTGATAAGAAGTTTTGACGGCTACGCTCTATTATCTACTCGAGTTAATGACAAAGAGACGGCTTTCACAGAAATTTTGCATAAAGCAAAGATTTGCAACATCTAACAGTCGGTGTCACTCTATAGCTTGGATCTTGGCATCTCCGGTCGCCACATCTCGTTCAACAGTCGAGTCGCGTTGACCATTTCTGGCCGGAGTTGGTCAAGGGAGGCAACACCGAGCATTTTCATGGTGATCTCGAGCTCCTCGGCGATAACTGTCTTTTTGTAAGCGGAAACTCTCTTTGAATGTTCGAGGCTTCAAAAGATACTTACTATCGGTGCATTTCTCGACTCCTTCCATACCGTACGCGGCCATGGCATAGTAATAGGGTCGACCAACGCCCACTGCTGTCGCTCCGAGGCAAAGGGCCTTTAGAACATCGGCTCCATCTCGCAGACCCCCGTCCACATATATTTCCAGTTTTTCGAATGCCTCGGGGTAGTAAGTGCG
Organism: Penicillium corylophilum; assembly: GCA_018410145.1. Taxonomy (NCBI): domain Eukaryota; kingdom Fungi; phylum Ascomycota; class Eurotiomycetes; order Eurotiales; family Aspergillaceae; genus Penicillium; species Penicillium corylophilum. The sequence goes on from JAGUQL010000025.1 coordinate 75,268, forward strand.
GATTTCCAGGAGCGTCATCAAGGCACTCGGAGCTGAGTGAACCTGCCGACCCCCGTGGTTACTCAGGAGAACGCCTTGCACGCCGTGTTGGATGGCCAGTTTGACGTCTTCGACTGTTTGAATGCCCTTCAGAACAGTGGGTCCGTTCCATTCTTGGGAGATCCACGCCAAATCGTTCCAGCTCAGGCCGGGATCCAAGTATCCAGGCACCGGACGACCACCAAATGCAGGCCCGAAGTCATTCTCGGCCGCGGCATCACTTGCAGTCTCTTGCACACCTTGATTCAAGGCTTCTTGTGCCTGTAGATATCGATCTGCTGTTCGCTTGCCCAGTGTTGAAGTGTCCACAGTTATCCACAAGCTCTGGTATCCGGCTGTCTTCACCCTTTGAATGAGAGACTTGGCTTTTTTGCGGTCGGTCGGAACGTATAATTGGAAGAAAAGCTTTGAAGGGCTTTGATTGTTGAGTTGCCGCTGCTCATCCAAGTGGGCATCCATGATGTCTTCCAAGGACTTCGATGTCGCTGTGCTGATCACTGTGTGCATCCCTTTGCGTGTAGCTCCTCGAACTAACAATGGTTCAGCGTCAGGGTGTGCATTCCCCAATGACCCCATAGCCGACACGAAGAATGGAAATTGCCCAGTCTGTCCTAGAATAGAACATTTGGTATGTAAAGAAGTGACGCTTCTCATGATTCTAGGTCGGAAATTGATGAGAGACCAGTCTTCCAAGTTCGATTTGAGTGAGGCTCCCGAGTTGGCACTGCTAGATGCATAGACCCATGACTTGTTAGGCAAAACCTCTTTTGCAGCTACCTCAAAATCTTCTGTGGTGCAACAGAGTGCTAACTGCACTGGGGTTGACTTGGTAGACGACATGCTTGATGGATAAGGGCCTTTGAGGTCGACGTTGTTGAAAAAGAACTATCTCAAATCAGATACCCTGGCGAACATTTAATAAGATGCATTGTCTAGAAGCTCACCCATAGCTAAGCCAGCTATGTGTGAGCTGATTGGTGGAAAAATAATATCCGCGAGCCCCAGTCTTGGACGTCGCAGTTAAGGCCGACCAGAGCTTTTCGACCGATTACCTTTGAACCCAAGGGTGACCGTTTTGTTTCTGTTCTGAGATGCAATATACAGCTCCTCGAGTCTTCACTCCTCCAAAAAATTCACCTCGATTAGTCATTAGTCAAAGGCCGATTTGACTACGAAGGTACAGAACGTGGCCTAGATCTGGGGACACCCCGTCTCTCTAGCTCACCACATGTGTAGACTTTTTAGTGCCGGCGCAGAATTGAATTATGGTTTTTCGGGTTTGAATTTCCTCCGTGATGCCATTCGTCAATTCATATTCAGCAGGATTTGCCCCATACAGCGACATCAATAGCCGAGCGGCTTTTGAACCTCAGGCTTTGAACCATCGGTTTCCGGGCCGATCGAGGTCTCAAACGCTAGGAGATCCCGAAATACATGCTGCACGATTTCGGAATAAATAAAGGTCTATCATCTCCGCATGTTGCCAGTATCTCATCGATCGCTGCCCAGAAAATGGCACGTGTTCCCCTGTCCCGGCTAGTCATGTCCGTTCTCTGTTGAGGGGCTTATTGAATACTATTTGCCTGGGAAACACCTACATTGACGTCAGTAAAATTACCCTAGACTATCATTGTGGGAACCGGGTTTAAAAAGAGACAACTAGTAGACTTAGGAAACTTGAGTGGTGGCAGGGCATTTAGGGGTGCGCCGATCTCGATGATAGTGGAGGCCAATGAGCTAATTAAATCTGATTAGTAATTTTAGCTCGGCTACCCCACGCTTTCGGGTAGAGACCGACTCCCCCACGGCGCAGGCAGTTCCGGACTAAAGAGAGCGCCATGATCATCACACGAGCAGATATTATGCAGCATAAGAGTCGCGAGTTGTGTTAGGTCGCTATCCACGGCATCGTCTACGATGTGATAGGTATAAATCGATAGGACGGTGTCTTATTTTGAGAGACTTACCTTGACAGAATTTCTTAATAATCATCCTAGAGTGCGCTATAGGATTAGGCTAACAGAAGTCCGGGCGAGGAGGGGGTAGATTAGATCCTCCACGATAAAGCTAGTTTTTCATTTTCTTATTGATGGAAGAACCTAACTATATAATTCTGTACTTGTGGAGATTAAGAGAGGAGAAGAGGAGAAGAGAATAGCCGGGGATAGACGCGCTTATCGTTATAGCCACTGCTTTCTTACTTTGCAAAGATACTTAGGATTATTTAGGCAAAGGAGTGTGTATTACTAAGTCTATATAAGGATATACAAATAGAGGCTAAGGCGGTAGCCTGCATAGTAGCAAACGTAGGGTAACGTGACTATTCGTCCCCGTACGTAAGCCCTAGTTATAACATCCTCCCCTACTAAATCAGACCTCGTCCTTAAGATCTAGTGATTAATCAGCTAATACCGGACACGAAAGTCTAGAAATATATTATAACATAATTAATCGGTAATAGAAGAAAATTTCGGGAGGCGGAAGTATATATTCGCTTCTAAAAGCCTCTAAACTCTATTAAGCGGCCACTAAAGGAAAGGGTTTATAATATTCCGCGAATATAATTCAATAATCATACGCGCAGTACGTGTAAGTATTAGAAGAGTAATAATACAACATTCCTTCCACGTTGTTTATATAGCTCAGCATTACGAATGTCAGTCATATAGAAGTGGGTCTTCTATGACAAGTCAGCTAACAATTAGAGTGTCCGGATCAAGCCATTTCAAACTTGACCAAAGACTCTTTGGAACTAGTGTATTCACCCTTATATTGTAACTTTTTCCCACCAGAACGCAAGGAATCCTTTAAGACTCATTCGAAAATCAGAGTAAGATGTCTCCTATTTCAACTTATAAAAAGGTCGGGTTTAAGACAGTTACGGGCACTACTTTTAGAGGGTGGCCGTATACCCTAAGTGAACCGGGGCCAACAATTATCATGACTTCCGGCGTGAGTATCCTATAGAAATGTCAAGTTAAACTTATACTAGATTGGATTGGTTTAACTGTGTGAACGGAATGCTTCTGTCTGAAGTTACAGAGGAAGTCTAATCACTCGGAAATACAGGACTCATTTACAATCCCCGGAGTATCAGCGACAGCGACGGTCTTCCTCAAAATCAAATCGACCCTCCTAAGCCAATCGAAGACCTCGCTGACATTATTACCTATATAACCCCGCTCCTCAGTGTCGATCCGCGTCTCGTATCATCTCGTACATGTCTTTCGAAGGCGCTATCAGTACATGCGCCGCTGCCGTAAATCGTAGAGCTAAAGCACCAGTCATGGTCAGCCCTATTCTGAGCTTCTTTAAGCCGGGAAGCTTGAAAAAGCCTTAACGGAATTGATCAAAGACCGTAAATCCCAGCTGCGAGGTAATAAAACCTTCACCTTTCCTCAATACAACAGTAATGGCATGAATTTAGATGGAACCGCTGGCTCGGCTGGCCCGAGCGGAGTTGAAGCCTACGGTTTCATAAATGCCGTTATCAGTCGAAGGATATCAAATTTTCAAACCGTATTACCCTTCAAAGTTATTACAAATTAGCCATGTGGTAGCTCAAGGAGTTGCTAAAATTGGTTGATGTCACCCTATCCCATGGGGGTGATTATAATGGGGGCGATTATAAATGACTAAGCATCCGTTTGTATGGCGTTAGGGTTTCCCGCGAGACCCGATTACAATCAGGGTTTGGCAGTTTTCACAAGTGATTACAGACGGCTTCCCGTCGGTTATTTTTATTCAGAATTTAAACAGTTTGAATCCCCGGGGGTGGGTTTCGGTTCCCCGAGTTTCAAGCCCATCCAAGACCGTTTAAAGGTAGTTACTAGGGTCGAAAAATCGGGAATTATTTTAATAGGGTACGGTCGCCGGGCCATCCTAGCATCACCCATCACTAGCTAGCTAGCACTAATATATCCGATTTATTATAAACAGATAAGCGGGGTATTTGGATTAGACCGTCAGCCGTAGTATTTAGGGGTTTCTATTATTATCTAGTTTATATTTATATCGTATTTAAGCTATTTCCTAAGAGATAGTGATTCTAATATCTATCCGCGTTTATAATATATATTTATATTTAGTATAGCGAAACCTAATATTATCGACTAATATTTTATCCGGAACGATTAATTTAGGGTCACTATTTATCGCCGTTATAAGTATACCGTGAGGCCCTAAGAGATCGTTCGTTATTTGGTTAATCGTAAAGGCGTCTACCGTACTAGTCTAGGTGTTACGTAGTAAGTATACGACGAGATTAACGACGAATAGATCGACGTAGAGAACTTTATCGCTATTTTCCCTATCTAGGTATAATATCCTATTCCGGGGTTAAGTTTTCACCGCGATAGTTTATTATATAAGATATATCTATAGATTTACTAGAGCCTAGATAGTGTGATAACTAGGGCTTACGTACGGGGACGAACGGTCACGTTACCCTACTTTTTCTGCTATACGGGCTACCGCCTTAGGCCTCTATATCTACCTTCTTTATATATACTTAGCAATACACACTCCCTTGCCTCCATAATCTCACTATCTAATAGTAGGTTCTAAGTAATAATAATAGAATTAATCACAAAGAACTAAATATATACGATAGACTAGCGTCCCTATATACCCTAGTTCTTCCTACCCCTAGCGGGGTATATCTAGAGTCACTATAACTCTATCGTCGACTCTCTAAGAGTCGCCGCGAGAGTCACGGTTACGTATAACTCTACTAACCGTACTTTCCCTATAGCGAGTATAACTCGTGACGGTGAGTAAGCAGCTGGAAACCGTGCCTTCCCCAGGTCACGTGTTCTTGTGGTTTCATTGGCTCTTGGTGGCCCATCTGTAAGCTGCGGTCCCTTAAATAGTTGGTGGCTGCAGGGGTCGTAACTCTGACGCCCGTTATTATTTATACTATATAACTCTGTATCGGACCTTCTTTGTTATATCCTTAATATAACTACTCACCGGGACCTTCTTTGTTATATTCCTCGATATAACCCGTAACCTTTACCTATTATCTAATACCTCTAACCCTAACCACGATATATAAATTCTACCCCTTATACCGACTACTATTTCTAACGGCGGTTACTATTTATATATACTGACTTCTATATCTACTTATGCGTATATCCCCTTTATATATGACTATTTTCTGACGGCCGTCACCCTTTATCCCTATTATATATATATCCCTCTGTATATGTATGGGTATTTTCTGACGCCCGTTACTATTTATACCTATGGCCTATATATAATCTGCCTATATATATACTGGTGCTTTCTGACGGCCGTCACTATTTATGTCTATGGCCTATAATCTGCCGCTATATATATTGGTACTTTCTGACGGCCGTCACTATTTACTACTATGATATATATAACCCTCTATGTATATACTGGTATTTTCTGACGCCCGTCACTATTTAACAACTATATATATAATCCCTTATATATATACTGGTGCTTTCTGACGGCTGTTATTATTTATACTGACTTGTCTGTTTATCTACCTTTATACACTACTATTTTCTGACGGCCGTCACTATTTATGCCTATGGCCTATATATAAACCCTTATACACATATCTCAACCCTGATATACCTATCGATATATATCGGCAATCTCCCTAAAACCCATACTCATAATACATCCGACGCAACCAAACATACTTATATACTAATCGGGAATACTATGTGTCGACCGACTGCGCCAAATACTCGCGGACGGCCTCTAAATCCGTCACCCGGACACCGGCGCTCTACATCCGCTAGCACCACTATACGTACCCGCCCTATCGCCTATCGGCCCATTACTAATAGATTAACGTCGCTATCATCGGATATAAAAACTGCCGGTATATATATACCCGCCCGGCCTCCCACCCGGGATATATCGACTGCGGCATCCTATACGTATAATAATAATAAAACTCGCCCGCCGTGTACCGGATGGAATCCCGAATCGCCCGCACCTATCGTCGACACTCGCCACTCTCCTCCGCCGGGTAATCCTATAAATTATACTAGATATCCTCTCGCTACGCCTACACGCATAACTAACACTAGTGGTTCCACTACCGCTCCTCGTGCGCTAAAAACTCCTCGTCCGATAACTACTACGCTTTTAACGTCTACACGCGCTCGGAAATCGCCGTCTACACTATTTCCTACTAATAATATCGATACTACGCGGTAATCGGGACCCCCCTGTCGGACGGGCTCCTCGGGATACTCGCCCGGGAATTATATATCTCGGTATTACTATCTACCTCACTCTCTATTACGGACTCGGCCGCCTCCTAATCGGGGTCATATTAGTTACACCGTTACTTAACGGCCCCGGACGGCTAGTCGTGGTCACCGCACTACCCGCGGATATATCTATCTGTGGCTCTATCTAAATACCTATCTAATATCGTACGGTGATACTAATCCCCGGCTATAATATACCGCCGGACTAACGCGAACCCGGACTACTCGCGGGGTGTGTTCTAGTTAAACTATACCGGGATCTCGTCAAACCCCTCTAGCTAGATAATAATAGCCTCACTAGATAAATAGTCTCGTCCGGCCCGGCCACTTTCCTACGCGTAATCTAATAATAACCGGGGGAACCTAATATAGATAATATATCGGATATCGGGAATATCTACCCCTATCCCTAATACACTAGTAGCCGTAATCACTCTATACGCCGTCCGTCGGAACTAGTCTAATATCCCTAACTTATAGTCCTAGTCGCTATAATATACGACACACCCTAATATCTACGCCGCCTAGGTTACTATATTCCGCGTGCTACTATATATAATCACTCGACCGGGCCGGGCCCGTCGTACGCGGTCTCGAATAAACTACTACACGCTAGGCTACTCTATCTATTACGTCTAGGATCGAAACGCTGATACGATCACCGGCCGGTACACGCGATATACTATATTATACCGGCTAGTCCGCTCGCGGTAGATACTAATCTCCTCCCGCGTTATCTATATCCGCTAGAATAACCGCGTCTCCTTATATAGGGGTAATATCGCAGTTAAAAACACTATCTATATACCGTATTAGTATAACCGGCCTAACTACTATAACCGCGGACGAGACGTCTCGGACTCGTTTAATATTATATAGTATTTATCGATAATAATCCGGTCTAACTATATTAACTCACGGTACCGTTTTAAAAATAACTAGAACCTATCTACAAATACGGACTCGGGCGTAACGAATATAATAGCGGCGTAATCGGGATACCGATAGCTATCCTACTTAATATATAGGATACCCGCGGCCTAGTATCACTACTATAAATCCCCGCGTAATACGGTTAATAGCACCACGACCACTATTAATCCGCCTCGCTAGGCTACCTACGCGGGTAATATAAATAATATACTTTTCCTACCCTCTATAGGTATTACCGCGACGACCCGGGGATAGCCTACTTAGATAGACTAAATAGCCGCCCCTTATACCCCGCGGAACTATATCGTGGGCTATCCGGTTATCCGCTATAACGCCTCGGTTATATTAGTCGTCTCGACTAAATACTATTACTTATCCCGTATTATTACGCCCTCGTCTTTCTACCGGGGCTAGGGCCGCTTACCTAATACGTTACTCGGGATCTCTTTAATATTAAACCCTAAAAAATTATATTAATATACGCTACTCGTCCGGAATCCGGCCTACCGACCCGCTATAGTCCCCTATTACTAGCTTATTATACGGCTATATACTATCTCGGCTATATACGTGGTGTGCGCCGCCTATAAATCGGCTATATAGCGGATCTATTACTCGTCGTCTATAGTATCCTTATTCTCCTCGTCGTCGGCTATAACCTCCGTCCCGTCCTCGCGGATATTATATAGGAACAGTTTAGTATTACTAAAATACCGCTAGCTAATAGTAATAATAATATCCTGATATACAGCTAACGTTAATCTATAGTGTAACCGTATCTTACTTTCCCGGACTAATACCTCCTTTAACTATACTAACGTCTACTCCCGTCCGCTCCTAGTATCGATCCCCTATAACTTACTAGCCTAGGTGTCGGGGATAGGGGCCGACGGGTATCGCTACTAACGGTACGCCTATAACTACTCTACGAATAGCACGACTAACTATATATACTATATAATTAACTCGCCTATAGCGCGGGGTATATACCGATAGATCACCTTAGTATCCCCGCTAGCGTAAAACCCTTTATAGTACCGCGTGACTAATACTACTAATCCGTCCTCGATAAACACGTTCCGCTACCCCCCGGCGGCGGTGTTACGATACCGAATACTTAATAACTCAGGCCCTCGCGCTAGCTAGCCGCTAGTGATATAACACACGACGGCTAACTTCTCCTTAAAATTAGCGACGAACCCTAAAAACCGGTCGATCCCGTCGATACTTAACCGCCCTTCCCGGGCCTAGACGAATAACTACTATAATAGACGCTCGGCCCGTATCCGGTGGGCTATCCACTGCGGTCTATTAACTAGCTATAGGGTCCGGGGATCCTAGGTAAAACTCTACCCGGCCTTAGGCTAGTTAAAATCGTCCGCTATCCGATCCTATAGAATAACCGGAATCTAGTCGGGCCCGGCACATCAACACGTGGTCGATGAATAACTGCCGCGTGCTAGCCGTTAATCCGTGGATAAACCCGCGGAATGCCCCTATAGTGAACCGTATCGTCTTGTATGACAACTGGTCATAGCCCTCCCACCCGATGTGCCCGTCGGACGGGGTGTTATAATAGACCTTTAACCCGTATCGGCGCAAATCTAACATCCATTCCATCGGGCTGGCGGTGCCGTGGACCCCTTCTCGAAGCACGACGGCAGCATCATCGACCGACTCGTGCTTGCGCAGGATCTGTTCGATCGTGTCCAGATCAAGCTGGCCATCCGGCCCCTGGAAGATATTTGCCATGGTGAGTTTAGGCTATCGCTGTGCGCAATCGTGAATTGTAGCTGCGCATACAAAGCTTCAACGCGGTACTGAAAGTCTTTCGAAGACAAACGACGTTCACAGCAAAGCACCTCGATTGAGTGAATCAACAGAAGTAAGTGGAGTATGCAGATCCAGAGACAAAGAGTAATTGCTTGATTGGTGGTTGTGATCAAGAGCGCTATCTCTATGATCCACCTTGGCTCTCTGGTCTCCAGTCGTCGCCCCGATGACTTTCCGCGGGGAAAGTGTTTCTTCCACCGTGGCGAGAAAGCACCGGCTGGAGATTAGGACTGAGCTAGCCCAATGGGCTTAGGAGTTAGGAGTTAGCCGTCTGTTCCAAGTGGGGTTAATGAAATGCATCATGGTGAAGACTAACCACCTCCTTGCTACCGGACGGGAGTCGTCAGCACACCTCTTCTAGTAGTTTAGCCCCGAGCCGTGTCTTGTGGGCAGACTGAAAGGATTCCTACTTGGAACGTAAGACATTTGTTCGATTGGCCTTCCGAGGTTGTTGCGAGGGGGGCAGCCTCGACCAGGGCTCCACTGCGCTCACAACGTCGTTATCGCCACGCCGATCGCTCGCAACTGATGGCCGGCCCGTTGAGAGGGGTGATCGGAGCCTGTCCGAGGAACTGAACTTGATTTTGTCTCGGCTGATGACAATTACCACCTGCATGTTACATACAGCATGCATTGCTTCCGCTGCATCGCTGACTGCATGCGTGCAAAATGACAGATTTTGTAATTGCTCTGCCCCAACGGTAAACCGGCCACGCGTCACTTGTTCGACCATCATCAGTTCCAGCGTCATCACTCTGGAAAGACCTGGAGTCACGTCAATTATAGTGTGTGGGCCCCAGTGATTCCACACTAGAGCAAGGCTGCTACCAGTGGGGTGCGTACCCATTCTCGCCACGAGCAGCGTGGTTGGGATAATCCAATTGGGGTGCCCCCGCGTTCGACACCGCGAGTGTGGCTCGTCTGACCACCCCCGTCTGAGGAGCGGCAGCCAAGGCCCCCAGGCCCACAAAGGAGGGGTAGCCTTAGGAGGCCTTGAAGACTGAGGCAAGCTTACCGGGTCGTACATCTGTGATAGAGTTCATGATATTAAAAGTGGTTATTCCAATATTCCTATTGGTTTAAGGTATGTCCCACTTTATATGTGGGATTGGTGGGCCTGGACGTACTTATGCACGGGCCCGGGTCCACCCGTGTTGGCTTTGCTACACACCCAGTTGAACAAGGTCTATATTGTAAAAGTCAGCAAGGCCTAACCCCCTCCATCTTGGCGCGTTTAAGTGGTCAAGGTCCAAAACCCGTCATAACCAAATGGGCTCGAGCGACACTAGTTGACTGGGAACTTCAGTTAGGGCAGTTCACATTTCCGGTTTATATCGTCTTACCCCGCTACTACTACCTGGGCACTGGAAGGAAGACCACATCTCTCATCTTCCTTGAGCATGGCGAACCTGTCGATGGGAGCAGTGCTCCTGCCTCTAGCCGGGTACATGCTCCTGTGCCGCTTCCTGCGCAACCTTCGCGAGACTGTGATGTACTACCAGTATCCATACAAAACCCGCGAGAGCTATGCCAAGATGACCTCTCACGACGCCTGGGCGATCCAGCGGGAGGTTCTGACCTTGGAGTTCCCGTTTATAGGAGGAAAGGGGCTTCAGTATGCGCTGTTCAAGTATGCTCCCCCGAAGGAATAGAGGTGGGATAAGGCGTAAAGGCTGATGAGTATCCTGCTGTACAGGACTTACGGCATCTCCACCATCAGCAAGCTTCTGATCGAGACGGGGCAGCTTTCTACCCCCCAAAAGGCTGTTAAGGTACGTTAGGCCGATGAAGCCCGGGTGATCCGTCCAAAGACCACAAGCTTACGACGCTCGTAGCGCTACGCCGACACGGGCTGCATCTTCACCGAGTGGCTCGACAATGCACCGGAGAGCGAACGTGCGAATGCCGCTTACGCACGCTTGAATTTCCTTCACAGCCATTACCAGAAAGCCGGCAAGATCAGCAACGACGACATGCTGTACACCCTCGCGGTCTTGGCCTTGGAGCCGAAACGCTGGATCGAGCAGTATGAATGGAGGAACCTGAATGACATGGAGCTTTGTGCTTGTAAGTTGGCCCAACCGCAACAATGAATGTGCACTTTCCAGGTCTTGCGAGTGGTGGCTAATGATGCTGTTTGGTCTCATAGTCGGCACGTTCTGGAAATCCGCTGGCGATGCCATGGACATTTCGTACGAATGCCTTCCGTCGTACAAATCCGGCTTCACGGACGGGTTGCAATGGCTCGACGAACTTGCAGTCTGGGTCGAAGCGTATGAGTCGCAGTACATGCTTCCGGATACCAATTGTAACCTCGTCGCCAACCACACCACTGATCTTCTCAACTATACCCTGCCGAAGTCCTTCCATGACGCGGGCAAGAAATGTATCACAGTCCTCTTGGACGAACGGCTCCGGAAAGCGATGATGTACCCCCGCGCCCCCGCTTCCTACTACAAAACTATTTCCTCCATCTTCAACATCCGCAAAAACATCGTCAAATACTGTATGCCCCCGCGCCCGGCCTTTCTTCGCTACACCTTCAAGCAAACAAATTCCAAAACCGGCCGGATCAACTTCACGCGCTTCAAACTCCACCCTGCCCTTGCCCACCCATCGCTCAGGTCCCACATCCCTCGTCACATACCCCTCAGGTTGGAAATCCTCCCCAGGCAACGGGAGACCCTGCAGCCTGCGTATCCAAGCCGCTGGGCCCCAGCAATTCAGAAATGTGGGCTCGACGTACCAGGGCTCAGCATCAAAGCGTCAATGGCGAAGTTGATGGCGGAAGAAAGAGGCGGGTGCCCTTTCGCGAGGCTGTGATGATTTTCCTTTTACACAGGATGCTCTTCGCCCTGCGTAGGAACGAATGATTGAGCGAGGATGCGAGACACCCTAGTAGGTCAGGACAACGCCTGGGAAACGCAAATTTGGACAGGCCCGGACCCTGCGTTCGAAGTTCGAATCTACCTGACCTTTGCGATTCACATACAGTAGAATCTCTCTATGGCGGAGAGTTGAATAACGTATGACGGTCATTTCCACACGTCACTCGGTAACTGAGGGTCCAATGGGCCCACCCCAAGTCACTTTAGCCGCAGTCAACAGTCACCAGTTAGAGGAGCGTATGTGCAATCAGTATCTTACGGTAATTACGGGTTCCCGGGTGAACGACTTCATAAAGCGTCTGTAGACCAATCATAACTTGTAAGTATGGTAAGATCCCGGTACTGGTTTCAATACCGGTCGCCGGAACCCAAAAGTCAGGCCACGGACGGGCCGATGGCCATCCGAGCCCGCATCGTCTCCACATCCACAGATCCTTTCTTTTATTCTCCTTTTCAACCTTCTCGTTCTCCCAGCATCTGCTTCTTCTTTCATATTTAAGACCTGCTTAGAACCACAATGTGCGTCTATCCCCCGCTTTTTTGCAACCAATTGGTTGAATTGCGCTCTTTTTTGGAATTGGTCGCATATTGACTCTTGTTCTGCTAGGAATTCTACCGTGCTGCCCCCCGGCACCTATTGGGGCCAATATGAGGATATCACCAAAGCCAATGTCCACCTGAGCGTGCCGGAGAGATTGTGGGTTGCATGGTATGCGTGGATGCAGAATGACGTCCTGGCTACCGGTATCATGTCCTTCGCCGTGCACGAGTTGTTCTACTTCGGCCGCTCTCTTCCGTGGATGTTCATCGACACGCTGGGTTTTTTCAAGAGCTACAAGATTCAAAGTGTAAGTTGGACGCCGAACACCTCACACTAGCCGAAATCCACCTAATTCCCCCCGCCATCGAAACTAACATCCTGCTTCAGAACAAAGTACCTTCATTACGCGAGCAATGGGATTGTGCCAAGTTTGTGCTTCTGAGCCACTTTACCGTCGAACTTCCTCAAATCTGGTATGTTCATGCCCTCGATGGAGTGGTGTTCTAACTGCCGTTTGCCTCTCGGGCCCGATTAAGTACTAACGGCTCTTCTAGGCTTTTCCACCCAATGGCGCAGTACTTCGGTCTATCAACCTCGATTCCTTTCCCAACTCTCTGGAGCATGGTATATCAAATTGCAATCTTTTTCGTGACGGAAGACACTTGGCACTATTTTCTTCACCGAGCGCTTCACTGGGGTCCACTCTACAAGGCTATTCACAAAAGCCACCATCAGTATTCCGCACCATTCGGCTTAGCCGCCGAATATGCTTCTCCTATTGAAGTGATGATTCTCGGCTTCGGAACCGTCAGCTGCCCGATTATCTGGTGTGCTGTCACCGGTCACTTACATATTCTGACTATGTATGTCTGGATTATCTTACGCTTGTTCCAGGCCATCGATGCCCATAGTGGCTACGATTTCCCATGGAGTCTTCACCATTTCTTGCCTTTCTGGGCTGGTGCTGATCATCACGACCTTCACCATGAGAAATTCATTGGGAACTATGCAAGCAGCTTCCGCTGGTGGGACTACGTCCTTGACACCGAATACATCCCGGAGGCCCTAAAGCGCCGAAGAGCGAAACAGGCGGAGGCCAAGAAGGCACAATGATCTGAACGTTAGCATTGACGGTCTCCATTTTTTCTTCAGTATGGGCGTTGGGATCTGTCTGGGCCTATTGACCTGATAGATAAGAGCATACCTAATGGTACCCAGTCCGTTACGAGCCTATGCCCCTTGCGAATAAGGGGTCGCCACCTTTTCATCCAATTCATCATGTAATTTAATTTCAGTTCTACGCAGCAAATAATTCTTGGATTTTCTCAACAACCATGCCCCCAATGATAACACAAAGAAAAAACCGAGATACTACCAGATAATGTCTGCAAGTGCATTCAATTTCAACCGGATCAACCAGACGTAGGCGTAGCAGTGACCTCACTACTCTATTGTCGAGAACGCTTTCTCGATGCGCCCAAGTTCAGTCGCACGCTCTTTCGCTTCACGCACTAGATCCAGACTCATGGCCTTACATTTCGAAATCGCCCCTATTCGCTGCATTCTCATTCATTGGTCGCAGCACCGTATGATCATCAAAACTTTGTCAGTTAACACTCCTCATTTATTGAAAACTTTGACAGGGGCAACCGCCTGTAGCACGCCGATAGACAATCGACTGTGGGTTCTCTACGTCTACACAAGATATATTATAATTCAAACGTTTGGGTTTACTCGCAATCGCTAACGTGGAGAGTTGTGTTTGTACAGATCACAGTTCCGCGCAATCTGGCGCAAAACTGAACCCGGACCCTCACGTATCCGTGGCCGGCAGAGCGCACATGAGTTGCTTCACCGACTGCGAGCGACATCGTCTTGGCGTGTGTGGCACGATCCTTCTTCCAGCGATGTTCTCGACTCTATGCGCGACGCTGACTGTATCGTCCCCTTAATAATCGTGCAGGGAAGGAGTGGGCCCACCTGTGCCTAGCGGGCTTCAGTTAGTTTGAACAGTGTTGCCTGCACCTAGACCTCGCCATATTGCTTTTTTGGGTACCCAAGGAATACCCGCGAACCCGCCAAGAACCCATTTACCTGTATATTACAGTATTACTGTTGAAATATAATCAATACCACATATAGGCTGATGTAATTATGTATATATTACGTGTATTTTAATTTCTTGGCGGGTTTTGGGTCAAGGGTCGAAACCCAACCCGCCCATTTGGCGAGGTCTACCTGCACCCTATCAAAACTGCTTCCTGCCCACGGATTACAATGCCCCTGATGTCTCCTTTTGGTTCTGCGCCCTGAGCCGTTGCCATGCATGTCAGCTTGAAGAGGCGTAAGAGAAGAGACCCCATTGGCGGGACTCCTACTGCGGGCATGGGGTGGGCCCTGATCAGCAGAGGTTGTCGGAGCCGTTGTAGATCCCCGCTCCGGCGAACAAGGTCGACGCAGAAAGTGCCCTCGGACTCGTACCATACCTGTGGGATTTCACCCCATTGGTTGGCCATCTCACAGCCATGATGGACCCACACAAGGGTGGCCTCTCGGCGACCTCACACTTAGACAGCATGGGTGGCACACGCTAGTTCAAGCCCAATGTGAGCCACGTAATTTTGGTGAGCTGACATTCCTACGCTTGATTTCAAGGCCGGAGCTTGTGGGGCCTTATCAATTGATCGACATCACTGTTGTTGTATAAGGTTAGCTTCTTAGCAGTCTGACAAGGTGTGATTCTAACTGCACCTCATCGCGAGCTAGTATAGTAATAGCTAAACATACAAACCAGAGACACAACAAGCCAAGAGAGTGGAGACTTTTCTTGTGAATTAGGATTAGCGGGGCTTTGTTTGAGCGCGGGGAAAGAAGGCGTGTGTTAAAGAGATGATTGGTTTGCGAATTCTACTGTATATTATTCTCTTCTCGGTATAAACCTGTCATCCAAGCAACGACTTCAGCATGGGGTCCATCGAAGATACTACCCTCGATACCGTTCACACGACCTTGACCTTCCGACTTGATCCAGCCCTCGGTGGCTGTGACCATCACGAGGTCGGAAACCCGCAAATACCGAAACGCGACATCCAAGATGTGGCCATTCACGAGATATCTGGTCGCGAGCAGCAGTTTACACATGACCTGGCAGGCTTCCAATTGATGCATCACAAGTACGAAGTCCTCGATCTTGATCTCCAAGACGACAAAGTAGTCACTTCGAAGTATTACGAGGAGGTCTCCAGTCTCGTGAAGACGATGTCAGACTCTGGCTTGCGACTCTTTGAGAACAACGCTAATTCCAGTACAGGACGGGAGCCAACTTTGCTCATTGCTACATGCACTTCCTTCGGGCCTAGGGAGAGTGCGACAGGCAGTGTCACTACCTCCCAAGATAGCACACCAGCTGCGCGGCCAGAGGATCGACCAGACCAACCGGCCCGATCCGTACCGGCCCGACCCGCTCCAACCAACAGATCAAGCCAGACGAGCCGACCGGCTCAATCTGACCAAACGGGCCCAAACTTTCGAGTGGCCGTTGGAGGGATGAATGCCATGGTATTTGGGTGTGCACGTGGAGCAACAGCCCGGAGACATGAAAATATACCAGAGACAGAATGTCCACTAGATTTTGGTTAGGTACGACTTTGAGAATATCACGCCCGCTTACACGCCCGCGCGTGGCAAACTCACGAAACATTGCTGCGGCCAGCGAGCGACTTCCATTCCTCCTACGAACGGACTGCATACACTGGTCATTGATCAGCGCCGGGAACAACTTGGATGCTGATTCAAGTAGTACGGAGAAGCACTTCTCGAAGGGAAAATGCAAAATGTGTAAATGCTTAAGCGCTGCTGTATATTTAGCTGCGCGGCATGAGAACAGGCCTTCATGATGGGGTCAAAGAGCGGTCTCTCCCATGTCAACATGCGATTAATAACAAATCCCTCTCATTCAATGCTCATAGAGCGTTAATGCCCTTTAGCTTCAACAAGCAAGAACTCCCGGTCGCTACTCGTGCTTCTTGAATTGCTCCTCTGTCCAATCCCAAAGCTCTAGGGATTTATAACTGGAGTCCTCCAATATTTTAAAATATTGGTAATATATTGGGTAAATTTCAAAGACGACTTAT
>JAGUQL010000026.1:0-71471 GCA_018410145.1 Penicillium corylophilum
GGTCCTCCATTCCCAAATGGCCCGACTTTCCCACAGAGGGAGGCGCCAGCGCAAGACCCCAGATATGCGTCGCCTTTCGGACCACCCCTCCTATACGCTGCCTGTGCCAAGGAGAGAAAAGACTACGTTCCACCCGCGGCAGCCTCCGGGGCCCCTGGAGCGCACTCGGACTATACAATCGGGCCCAGGAAGCCGGATCACCTTTCGATTGACACATCGGCGGTACCAGGGCTCCCGTCACGCAGAGGGGCGGCGGACCGCTCCTACGCTACTGGTGGATCCGGTTGGTCACGTAGACTCAGGCGATGCCGTGTGGAAGGATCGCGAAGACTGGCTTCAACGGCTGCGCCCTAGGCCTCCTCGTGGGCCGTTGTCTGCGAAAAGGGGATCTGGCAGGGGAAATAATGGGCTCTAGCGAGTACTGCAGGTTTCCATTAGATCAGTCAGGGTCGTAATGTTATGTTGAACTGACATGACAGATTCCTAGCGAAGCAGCAATGTGTCAATTGGAACAAGTATTTGAGATTTCACTTACTTTAAATTGCCCTGTATAAATGGAATTAAACGTCATATGAAAATTTCATTGAATGAATATTCAGCAACTGACATGGCAGAGCCCACGGCCACGTAAGTTGAAAAGAAGCGGGATCCCACCTAAGGTCGACGCTGGATTTTTTCCCAGGGTTCAGTTTCCAGCATCGTTTCGGGTCAAAGGGTCGCGTTGAGTTCCGGGATCTCATTGTGTCTCCTGTCCTTCTCGTTCGCAGCTTACGCGGATACATCGCGTGATGTTTCTCTCCAGTTTTCTCGGAGCATCCCTCACATTCATGCTCGCCTGTGTCAGGGCCAGTCCAATCCAGAAGGTTATCATCACCAATAGCACGTCCCTCCAGGTATGTTGGCAATACAGATGCACCGAGCCGGAAAGGTTGTTGGTCCACATGATTGACTTTCCATGAAGGACAAGCCACTGGACGGCAAGGTTCCAATTTCGACCATAGTCCCGGCCATCCAAGATTCGGATCAACATATACGTTCTGCTTTCATCTCGGAGCAGTGTAGGGAAGGAGAAGGGGTTCGGTGGGTGACTCATCACGCGTTCCAATGAACCTTGCACTGACTTATCTCTGCGCAGGCCCTATGTCACGACCGAGGAAATGACCTGTGAGCGCATGGCTCCAGGTTGGGTTTTCCATGATGATGGTGAAGGGGCTATCTTCGTGGCCGAGGTCTGGCCTCAACTTATGGTATCGTTCCGTGGCAATGTCGCGTCACTGGCGCGCTTGGGTTGCGAGTCCCTTTCCGGCAACACGCATCCGACCCACGGTAGCATATTGAAAACCGGACCTCTGTAGCAATCTTCTGTGTTAAGGCAGAAGGTGCCGAGGCATGAGGACTGCATTGACATTGTGGGCATAGTCGCCTGATGGCGGTCTGGCCGGCAGAGTGAACAGCATTTGGCAGAAAAGAAAATAAATCGGTTCATGCGGGATTCGAACGAGGGACTTCACTGGTCTGCAGTCAGATCACGTGGGGTGGCTGCAGTTGAACCCCAGTTGAACCCCTATCGCTGCCAAGAAAACAGGATATGAGCTGTGCTCAACCGAAGGGGCTTGTCCAGATCGGTTCATCGCGGTTTAAGGGTGATTGTGGTACTTAATTGAGCTATTTCTTTCAGGTACACATAAATTTACATTAATATTCCTAGATCTAACAAGGAATTGCAATCCATATCTCAAGTTGTTCCTAACTCCAATTAAAATATATAACTAGCACTGCAAACAAAAACATTTCCAGTGGCGTCCGGCGACACACTGATCGGCTTTGGCTGGGTCATACAAACCTTACCAACAAACCCAAACCTCCTACAAATTACCCGTAAGTCCATCAAAGAGTGATCGTTTATACGTGCTCTGATACAGTAATGTGAAGCTGTGTCTGGCCATTCCTACGAAGTGGGAGTGGCATGATGACTAATCAAACGCTAGCCCAACCCACTAGACACAAGAATCATAACAAGAATGCGGTCGCGTTTCTTTGCTTCAATCCATCTAGGGGACGACGGAACATACACCGTATGATCAATTTCCATAGCTCTGAAAATGGGGATAAAAACCAGCTTGATGAGATAGATTCTTTACACTTGGAGCTCCTTCGCCACTTGCCCTATTGATTTCATCAGAAATATGGCAAAGCAATTTGACGAACCGAGCCCAAAGGGAAGAAGCCGAATCGAATTCACCACCAAGTATTATGCACAGCCCCGTCCTCGACGGAGGGCCGGCCCATCGACTAACTGGGGTCGTCGAAGACGTTTTCATTAATTGGACCAGTCGGGATTTGCATTATGCTCGGAAGTGCAAATTGTACCGCCCGCAACAATTACTAGTCCCGCATCATGTTGAAAGGGCAAGACAGGCTTGTCGTAAATCTCATTTGTGGTGGTGAAGATAATCAAAACAAGGTTATTCACTCTACGCCAGTGGATACTGGTATAAAGGTCTACTTCCCAAAGTCCAAGTATCGGTAGTTTCTTCTTTTGCAACGAACACGAAGACCATGGACGGCCCCGACCATGAGCCCGATACTAAGACCAGACCATTCCAAGAATCGCTGTATCCACCGATAGAACACGAAGACTTGTCCTCCATTCATGCAGCGGAACAGGCCGCGGAGGAATGGCTGGTGAGTGCGTCGTGAGATTCCGAGGTCCCTGCTAACTTGTCAATTATAGTCGTCCGAGTTTACAATGCCCCCAAGTACCCAGCCCCAGGGTGTCAACGAATCTATTCACCCGCGGCATGAAGTACCAGGACAGATAAAACCGCTTGGTGCTCAGATTGCGCATCAGGTTGCAGGAACTTTGAGTCAATACTCAATGCTATGGGAGAGTTACAATGCAAAAAAGGCCGAGAGCGAACGCCTTGAAAAAGAAAATGAAGAGCTACGCGTCGCCAATTTTAGCTTAATGGAAGAACAAGGACTCTTAGAGCGCCGTCACGCTGATCAAGAGGCTCTAATAGCCTACTATGGGCAAATTTTTGATAAGGTGCGCCACGGAATCGTGGGTTTAATAAAGGACTGGGAAGGCTCCTCTACCGAGACTACTTTGGAGAAGGTTGAGACAATTGACGAAAATGCAACCTGGGGTTCGTGAATACTCTGCTACTAGGTGGCGCGCTCATGTTAGGTCTTTATGTCGTGCTAGGTACCACGTGTCCCCGAAGTTGTGTCACCACCTACTCTCCACTCTTTCCCTAAGCCCACAGAACAGAGATGCATTAAATGTGGGATTTATCTCTTCGCTCAATATTAAAGCATAAACAGAAAGCGTAGATGATGCGGCTAGTGCCGAGAAATGCTTGGAAAAATCCAATATGCATTGGAAAAGTAGAGTAAGTCCTTGGACTCCCAGGAGCAAGAGAATACGAATAAGAAAAGATGAAAAAATTGTGATATATTTAAATCTACGTATCTCCAGGTATTTTGTTTTCGGCTTGTTGACACCACTGCAAAATGGAGATTCTAGAGCTTGTCCATTGCATTTTGGACACAATCATCCTTGCGATTACTTTTCTGCGCCTCACTTTATATGGGCGCGCCTTTCCCAGCTTGCGAGTGTACCGATCAATAGACCTCGGCATTTTCATTCTCGCGTTTTCATTCCTTCTTGCACTTGGGGTGCTAGACTGGCGTCGGGAAAATGAAAAAGGTCTGGCAAGCTAAATCCATATGTCCTGCTCAAACGATTGCTTACGTTTAAACTTGTTCCCTTAGTTCAGCATCACTTGATAGGGTCTACCGCCATACTTGCGCCCTTCGCTGAGGTAGGCTAATTGAGAAGCACTGCTAAACCGCTTTGACTAAGCTGCGATTTCTCCAGTTCCTCCGATTATTCAAGCTTCTTGATCTATTGTCAGACTTACTACAGAAATTATACATCGCCATCGTAGTAGCCGGCAGCCCAACCAAACTTTTACTGAATTTTCTGAGTATTCGCTGTCTTTCACCTCTTCGATTTGGGATAGCGGTACTCCTCATCGTCGAGTATTTTTGTATCGCTGTTGGTTGCTATTGGCTAGCCCGAATATCGAAGCCAGGGCATTTGGGCCAACCTAAATTACAAGAACGCTCATATCACGCATGTATCATAACCGCTGTGCTATTTTGTGTTGCTATACCAGGGGCCTTCTTGCACACTTGGCGATTATCACTTGAGGTAACAAGATATCTCTCCGCCAAAGGAGTCATGCTGACCTAATTTTTAGGGCCAGCTTTTGATATCGAGTATTTGGTCGCTTCATCATGTCTTTCATAGGAAAGAAAAGGGCTATGCCAGAGAAGAGCCACCGCTCATAGTCCATCTTGAGAACCGTACTCCCGCCAATCAGGACAGTTCTCTTTTTCACGGCGCAACCCGCGACATGGGGTCTTCACCATAACCTGAGACATCAGTGATGGATATGGTACTTTTGAGAGTATCAGTTTTACTCCTATATGTGCTGCGATATCGTTGTCGTGCTTCTTTTTCAAGTTCAGCTAGTGTCTACTCTTGAGATTGGTGACACTAGCCTCCGCTTTTCACTATTTTTTTCACACTAGCGAATACTCTGCCCAAATTATTTGGCAACTGGCATCGTGCTATATCGTCAAGTTAGCCAGTGTAGCAATCCAATGCCTTACCGTACTAAGTCTCACAACTAGGCCTCGCTTAATCCCGCCCAAACCCCCAACACGCCCACACAAACCCGGCCCAAACCCGCGGTTGGCAAGGTATATCCACTAGACCACGACAGTTTATAAGTTATGTGTCACGAAGGGAGCGTCGCAGCCAAAAAGGCAATTAGGTCGCGCCCGCCACCGACGACATTGTAATCCTACATATGCACATACACACGAGGTAAACCTTGCCCACCGTGCACTACATTACAACGTATATGAGGTGGCGAGATCATTCGAGACTTTATCCCTCACATGTGCGTTTGATCCCTCACTTTTGAAGGCCTAATTAGAGCTTTTGTGGTGCTTTGCACTCTTCGCACTAGATTGCATTTAGTTTGGTACTGTAGATATATTCCAGGTATAAAGAAATATCTCTGGCACAGTATTATACGATATAGGGCATTCATTGGAAATACCACATCGCCCCTTCACCGACAGATCGAGAAAAGCCTCTATAGTTCCATTTCGTATCCCAGGCACTCTGAAAAGTCTCATGTCTATCACTATTAACAGTGATACATAATAACGCATGCATCGAATCTTAGAGTCTCCTGGCTACTTAAGGTCGCAATTTGGTATTATAGTAGATCAACACTAAAAAGTTGCTGCTATAGTCGTAATTGATGAGGTCTGAGAATCGGTTGAGCATTCGATTATAAAATGACGATAAAAAGTATGCAGTAAAACTGAGCTGAAGGAATACTCCCATACACCAGATTGTTATGCCCTTGGCTCAAAGGCTCTCAACATGGCGTAGCTTAATACCAAGCCGAGTCAATTTCTTGAGTGATAGGTTGGCGATTGTACGCATATTTTTGATCGGCAAGGCTATCTTTTTTCCTCGTTCCCAGTGGAGTATATGATAAGGTCTATCAGAGATACATAAGATACAGTATCCCGATCTACTGAATAGGTGAAAGTTGTCGGTCAGCATTTCATAGAGACCATTGAAACAATTTTGTCCGGGTCTTCACCAAACCCAACGCTCTAATGACACCATGGGTTCTTCAAAACGGAAGCAATCGTCTTGTGGAGGCAATAATACCAAAAAGCCTTGCACAGACCTTCCCCAGAGATATCTTGTTACTCAGGAGCCAGGTAAGCTTAACCTGAACTACGCACAAATGATGTGGAGTCTAACCGAAGGGATCCCACTAACAACACACCCCATATAACAGAACTGGATCACTCGAGAAAAACTGGCCCCACTTTGGCTCCCCAAACCGTTTACCTTGTCGAAATCTACAAAAGTTTTTTAATATCTTACATTACAGAATGTTGCAGGACTCGGCAATTGGAACAAGAATACCAAATGCTCCAGAACTCGAATAAGCGGCTTACAACGAATAATGGGCAACTACAGTCCATTTGTGCCACGAGAGATGGAAAAATTCGTGATTACCACCAAGATCTACAGTCGGTCCGAGAAGGTTTCCTAGATATCATCCAGAAAACACGCGATGTATTCCTATCTTCATAAAAGCATTCAGATACAAGATGACAAAGCGTTCTGTGTAGCAAACGTTTCAGACCTTAAGGAGGTGGAATTAATCTTTGAACGTCCCTCATAGCCTTCAAGCCTCCATGCTGCTTTCGACGCGCGGCTCAATTTTCTACCTAAATAAGCTAATTCTCAAAGCCTCCGATGATGTTTTGCACAAAGAACCCAGGATCAAGCACAGGAACAGTCAGAGCAGGATGATTGCACAAAGCAGGAACGATATTTCCTGTGACGAAGGCGGAGGCATATCCTTGCCCTGGATATATGAGCAATTGGAAGTGACGCTGTTTGAAGCTTCTGATGTGATCAACCTGCCAGGAAATGATATCATGTATCTGGCCCCTCACCCGATTTATGTTACCAAGTATGGTTTCGAACCGCGGGACAAAAAAGAGGAACTGCTCTGTCACATCGTTTGCCTCATTGAGTTTACAAAGTCGGAATTCCAGCCAATGTATCTGTTCCGAGAGAAGAAAAGTAGACATGTAGAGAAACATGTCATCCGCAGATGTCTCACAGGATAATGGATCTGGCCCTGGCCAGGTGAAGCCACATTCGCTCTCGAAGCTAGGATAGAAAATGAACTCGATAAAAGGCGGTCGTCCTGCTCTTTGAGGGGCTTTCTCGTACGATGAAGTAGTCGGGAAACCTTGTCCGGAGGCTAAACAAGGAGGTGGTGTTGGAGCATCGGCAAAATCGTTCCAAAATTCTTCCAGGTCAAGATCCGAGCAACCGTCTAAATAGTGCAAATGTGAGCATGTAAGACTTCTAATTCCATTGAGTTTTATACTGACCAAGCTCAGCAAGCTTTTGCATTGTAGGAAGCTCGTATTCACGCCACGACTAGAGAGCTAAAAGTAGTCTAGGAGTTTTGGAGAGGAAAACAATGATGATTGATAATGGGTGGGACGGATTCTCGTTCTGATCTAAGAAGAGAAACTTGCGAGGTGTTATGGCACAGAGCTAATTCCAGCTTTAGTGTGAACTCGATCGGTCAAGTACGTTAACTGCTACAGAGCTATACTAGTTGGGCTTGTTTGTCGTATATACATGCAAATTAGTGAAATTATGATTGTTGCAATGGGAATTATAACCTCCGGAAGAATAATCTAGTAGAGAGTAATTCATCAGGCATAACCAAGAAATCTTGATTTAAGCAAAATATTGTGTTTGGATTCCCACAAGGAATGTTAATGTTGCGTGATGACCAACAAGAGATGGAACCTTCGACCAACAGTGATTGTCCCGACTCTACTCCTCTGGCCTGCAAAGCAGTTGGATATAGTTACATCAATCAATTAGCTCAAGCTAACCTGCCAATTAATTTAAAGAGCGTGTACAACAGTTTCTGAAAGTAAAATTGATAGGAAGTGACATGATAAGCAACCTGCGCAGGAAGATGGACACGGTAGA
Source organism: Penicillium corylophilum (assembly GCA_018410145.1). NCBI lineage: Eukaryota > Fungi > Ascomycota > Eurotiomycetes > Eurotiales > Aspergillaceae > Penicillium > Penicillium corylophilum. The sequence goes on from JAGUQL010000026.1 coordinate 7,637, forward strand.
GGTTCCATAAACTTCGAATGTTTTTGTGAAAACTTGTCTAAGTCCCAACATAATCCGCCAGGGAAGTCATTTTCCTGGGCTTGTGAGCGCTACCCGAATTTACTTGCTTCCTTGCAGATACAGTGCTACGCAAAATTGAAGAGTAGATTCACCGGGAGGTCTCGGGAAATTAGTTCGCCAAAAGAAAAAGATCAAGCGGGCAAAGCATGGCGAGGCTAATAATTAAAATTCGTTGGCCACGCCCCCGGCTCAAAACTCTCAGTCAAATTAGAACGAAGGTCTCATAGCTCAATCATTCATACGGTGAGTCCATTAACCCACTTTCCGGGCAAGTAGAAAGAAAATTGGAGCCATTTACTTGAAACAAATCCCAACGAGGAGGATTCACGACCTCGGCAACACAGAAGTTCCGGTCCTTTGTATTGCCACTGAAAGGGTCACGACAGGTCTTCCCAGTAAAAGTCTGGTCTCCATATTTACGGTGCACCAAAAATTGTTGATTTTGATACCGGTCTTCAAATGAGAAATCGCCAAAGGCTAGAATCTGCAAGGCCGGTAAACCGCTGGGCCCGAATGCCCAATCAGCAAAGTTCACAAACTCTTCTGCTTCAGAAATAAAAGCAGAGGGCTTATTTGATATGCCAAAGTCATCCAAATGTTCGACAAGTGAGTCAGATGAATGATCGTCCAATCTAATTGAGAGATTCCTTGCACTTGTACCACACGATGTAGGCTGGAAACTCTCGTCTGGAAAAGCCCCACTTGAGCAATTTTTATACTCTCCGGACAGCTGGCTATGAATTTCGGCTTGAACATTCCGGTGCGCCTTTTCAGATCCACTAAACCGGAAATGTAGGACCTGAAGGGATGAAGTTCTGGCAATGGGCTCGAGTCGGGATCGCTGCTTCAGTCAGCAATTTCTCATGAGTAACAAGCAGGCAACCTACAAGAGCAGGGGGCCCAGTGCATAACGCTAGAGCAGTTAATTGGTAAGGATTGATGATCCAGGGCATATAGGAGAGCCATGCTGGTGTTGTATCTCTGATATCCTCGAATAACCCTTCTTCATCAATAGGGAGAAGGCCACGCTCGTGATAAACGAAGCTCTCCAATGTCGGTCGATGTTTTTCAATTGCCAGTTGTATCTGGGACGTGTTTGAAAAATCTGATAGCCTTAAATGAAGATGTTTCAGACCGTCGAGTGAAAGTAGGAAGTCCACCAGGGGGCTCACGTCACGATTTTCGTCATGGGTGTGGAGAATACCGTCAGAGCAGAACTCGAAATGCAGAAGCCGCAGGATAATTTGGGAGCGGGATAATGAGCATAGGAACGCAAGCTGGCTTGCGCAGTCACGTAAAATGAGTGACTGGAGGGAACCAAAAATTGAGGCTTCCTTCGGCCGCAGCTGTCGAGGCAAGGAGGCTTTGGATAAAGCTAATTTAAGCAGAGAGGGAAATTGAATCGGCGCATAATCGGATCCGTCACACGGCTTGGGATCGGTCAACGTCACTCCAAAAATATCTTGATAGAAGTCTTCAGTAGGCACAGGTGCAATGAAGCCAAGGGATAAAGCAACGAGGTGTGCCCGATTCCTAAGAATGCACGACCGCAAAATATCGAGCTCAGCATGTTGCTGAATTCCTTCCCATTCCAGAGACTTAAGACTCAATAATCCGCAGAGGCCACCCAAACAGTTCCCTGAGTGGGGGCAAGAGCCATCTGTAGCCAAAGCAATATGATGTAGACCCTTCTGATGTCTGGCAATGTAGCCACCCAGATCCAAAAAACCAGGAGGGACGCACGTGCCTAGCCGCCACCTAAACCTGTAATTGAGCGAGATGATAAAGTGGAAGAGGATCGGGGAACACAGCTTACTGCAGCGAGCGGAGATGATTTGGTTTCAGGCGAGCTTGTACTAATTGCAGCTGACGCGATATGTCGTCCAAAAACTGTTCATGCGCTTTGGCCTCGTTGGAAGTCCCCAGGGTACTGACGCCCCACATGTTTGCAGAAGAACGAAAGACATTGAAGTATGCGCAGCGATTAAATCGAGAAAGGACAATGGGCGCATAAATGCTCAATTCTCGTACATATTGAAGATAGCAAGCATCTTGGGAAAATCGATGTAGACGAAAGAAAGTATCTATATCGATGACATTGAGCGCGAATTCGCTTGCGGCACGAAACTTGACTGTACGGTAAAGTAGCGGGATAAACACTGAATGAAGCCTCGAGGACACCTGGCTTAGAGAGCGAACCGCTTGTGGAGGTAACTATTACGTGATCAGTCTTCTGGCAAGCATCCAAGAACGAACGACATACCCAATCCGCAATAGCGGAAAAAATCTCGACCGGTAGAGCCTCCATACCGATATCAAATTCCGAGAACTAAGTGTGCGAAATGTGGATTTATTGTGTTTCTCAGTAACCTGCAGGGAAGGCCTTGAAAATTCTGCTCCAGAAAACACTCGTAGGGCGGCTTTTTATCTTAAAAGGGCCCAAAGAGCAAAGGTTGACTGGGTCAAAATATCAAGAGTCCACGGGGAAACGGCTGAATATAATAACCGTTTTCCAATTCACTCGTACTAAGAGCTGACATAGGTAGATCAATCGTCATCCACTAACTATGAAATTCAAATTACATAAGTCAAGGGAAAAGTCTTTTTATCAAAATGTATTACGCTAACTCACCATCCTTTTCAGATACTAATTAAAACGATTTCATAAGATCAGTAACTCAATAGCATGAATATCGCAGACTCAATTATTCTAAGCTTTCTGGCCCGGGCTAGATCATAGACACAAGGGCTTTGCACATGCCCTAAATCAATTAATCATTTTGCCTACCGCCCGATAGGTAGCTATAGTATGTGTGCCGCAAATAGGGCTTGAATGGAACTTATCTTGAGAAAGGTCCAGGTGAGAAGAATAAGGCTGCATTAACGATTAACAAAATAGACAATGTCCACTCGAAGAGCTCTTTTTATAAAACCCCGGTATGACACCTAGATATTTGTTGATTCTCAACGGTTCTACCAAGATGAGATGGCTCCTAGGCACTAGTTTGTGGGTATCCGCAAGGTAACTGATTGCTCCTACCTGGCTCTGACAACAATCACGATACTTAATTTGCAGTAAAATCTCCAGATGCAGACTCAGCGGCTGTAAGCTGGAACGAAAAAATTACAAGGAACTCTCGACTTACGACCAAAAAGCCAATGAAACACTTGGGAATGCCATCTCCAGCCAATTCAATGGAGTAAAAGTCTTGCGATGTGTGCGATGCCATGGAAGCCGGTCACACTCCTATCATCATAATCATCGGCTGGATCCTGTCACATACCCCGCCGCTGGAATTTGCTCGCGGAGAAGGACAGGCTGCGCTGCAGTTAAAAAGGAACCTGAAGTGTGTCAAGCTTTTGGAGAAAGAGGCTGTCTAGTCCATGAGTTGCCGGCAGATTGGTAGTTGAGTTAATGATGCTCTTGTGCTGTACATAGCTCTTGTATATACTGAAAATATGCAGACAGTGTAGAATCATACATACAGGTCTTTACATACAAATTTAGTCACTCAGTCACGTCTGTTCACAATTAGCTTGTCCCCTCTTCTCAGTCATATGTGGTGTAGATTACCAATGTCTATAATGTCTATGCAGGGTATCACGGCTGACTCACTGAGAGCCGATGGTGAAAAATCCAAGACAGTAGGCCAGACGAAATGTGCCAATTCACAATTTCATTTACACCAGTACGTTCCAATACACGCAAATTAATTTCGACGCTAACGGTTGAGAGTTTTGCGTCAGTCATTCCTAAATTTTGAAAAAGAAATTGACCCTCGAGTTCGATTTTCAATTACTCCTTGAACAAGTTAAAACATTTGACTCGAAGTTTGCAGTTGAAGCTGACATATAACAAGGAAAACAGAAGGCATAATCGATCAGTCTTGTTCGAAATCGGAATTAAACAACCAAGCATTGGCCCAGTACCGCTCAGCCAGGCTGATACCACAATCAAGAATCTATCATAACATGCAAGATATCTCTGGAATAGGTCATCGCACTATAAACCAGGACCAAATGCATCGCATATAGACTGGGTCGCCAACCAGTGATCACGTGCATTCTTTCCAGTGGTCTAACCAAGTAGAGAATAGCAACGAGAGTATTACAGGTGGCGACCTTACCAAACTGAAAAGCCAGCGGCGAAAACGAAAATGGCCGCTCTGAAAGTGCATGGATTACAGGAATCAACATCAATAGCCCCAGGGACGCACAATGAAAGGGAAACCTCTCCCTAATCACCGGTCCGTTGGGGTCGACGGCGACCAGATCCACCAGGAAGCCAACTGTTACCAATGTCAACGCCGAAAGGTAACTCAATTGAATGGAGGGTTGAGCCGCAAATTGAAGAACGACGAAAGGAACAGTTGTTGCGCTAATCAAGACCAGGGTCCCAATAAACTCAAGATTTTGCCAACCAGTAGTACTGCATTGCGTAGCAGCGCTTATGGTACGATAGAGAAGACTCGAAATGCACCAGAATATCACGCTGGCGCAAAAGAAAAGCACAGCAATAGAATTGAGAATAGCATTGGGAGTGGATGGAAAGTGGAAAAGAAACAGGTGAAGCACAAAGAGGACAAAGTAAGAAGCACCAAAGAGATGAATGACCGTGATTACCGCGCAATCACGCAGCTTTTCGGTCTGTTGAGTAGCCATTGCTTTCGAGTTTCGTTTCTACTGCCGAATAATACTCTGAGATTGCACTTCTTGTACGGAAAATAAGAGAAAGATAATGTCCAAAGAGGCCGAGACTGAAATTAAAACTATCACACTCAATTAAACGATGGACATCATAAATCACCGATATATTGGGAGAAAAGCAATAGTACTAAACTATTGACATTTGTAGAGTCGATGGTCTTATGAGTACTTCAGAATGGTCAAATTCGACAAGTTTATGGCTTCTCTGATAAATTACTCAACTTGTATACTATACGTAGAATAATTACGACTATGGCTTGCTCTTAGAAGTCATCTAAAAGCGTTTTCGTGTCTAAATTCCCGACCAATCTAACAAAAAGGCTTCAAAATGATGTCGTGGTCCATCGATCCTCCAAACCCAATTTAGGTTTGATTAGTACAATTTCATGATCCGCAAATAGCAAAGAACCCGCAAACTATTCTGGAGGGGCGCGCAATAAGCTCTGGGAAAAAGTCATGCAGGTAGAACATGTTGCGTGGAATCCTCTAAACCAGTCAATTGAGCGGCATTTCTGGAATAAGATTTATGTCTTCGCCGTCCCCCACATACTGGAATCTCACAGTAAAAAACTCCTTAATCTGACGTTGGTTAGTTTTGATGAGGAGAAAAACGTGAATACCAACCCTGCGAACTCCACTGAGAGCCTAAAATAAACACACCAGCTCCGGCTTCATACTGTACCCGCTGTGTAGAGCGAAGCTAGAGTTCACACGGTGACATTTGGCCTCAGAGTGTTCGCTACGCAGCTTGTCCAATTGTTCACGTAAAGAATTTAGACCCGGAAAGGGGAGAATAATTTCGTCGCAGTCCCGTTGACTAGATAGTAACCCCGCGGTTTCCATGCGCATGTTGGGAGTAAGCCTTTTCCAAGTAACCTTGTAGCATTACTACTGTATCGAATGCTAAGTACCAGGATAAGCGGAGTAAAACGATGACGTTCCCAAGAGGGTTAAAGGAATCAGTAATCACATTATCTTCACATTACCAAATAAAAACCCTGACAACTATAAGGGAGGGCACATGTGCTGATAGATCGACGGTGAATATAGGGACACTTGCTTCGATAAATAAGCGGCGAGCGTGAGCTGAACGAAAGGATACGAGACAGCGCCCTATCCTAAGCAATACAGCTGGGAGACTAATTCGGCAGATGACAAATTTTATTTGATGAGATGCGGCACAACATTATCAATATTCCATCTTGGATAAATATAGTCCTCTATCTTAACAGTATGGCAGGCGCTTGCACTCATAATGTTACAATGCACTGAACCATCAAGCAAGCTTTTTCCAGCCAAAATGTATCAAATACAGCAACAACATATCACTATTGCCCAAGTGAGCAATGCCGCAATAGAGAGGCTTACAGCAGACCAAGCCGCCAGAAACAGTCCACCAAGACTTGCATGCACCCCAAATGGCTGAAGAGTGCTTTGAATAGCAAAGAAAGTCACGAAGTAGATGACGGTTATGCTAGCTGACGCGACAATGAGAGCCATCGATGATAACTATATTTCATTAGTATACGTAAACTTTAAGCAGTTTGGGCTGCAAGATACAAAGGCAAAGACAAAAAGAATGAGATTGATTCTCCAGGTGAAAACCATCGACCCGATACCAAATATGATAGTTAGGATTGTTGCAAATGCTCCGACAAGATAAGCCAAGATGAACCAGCGAGTAAAACCGTGATAGCCTTCAAGGGCTTTATTTTCCCCATCTGGTAGTGGAATCTCAATTTTCTTGGGCACAGTGCGTAGGATTTTCAATAAATCGAAAGTGAATCGAATGCTCGGGCGAGAACAATTGGTGACAGATGCCATGTTTTGCCCTTGGCAATAACCAAGGAGACCGACAGTATAAAACGCGGGGAGATTCAAGATTTGTTCAGTCGCATTTTGTAGTCCCTTACTGGCCAGGTAATCTATATCGATGGTGGAAGCCTGGAAGATGGGTGAACGGTTGAAATTCTCGCTCTTGACTTTACAATGTAGGTTTAATGTACGCAAGGCCAATTGAGAATCTCCCAAATACGAGTAGAAAACTAGTGGAACTTACTTTAAGCTCTGGAAAGTTTGTCAAGTTCACCTTTAGCCAATAATAAGATCAGTCACCCAACGCCAAGGCTATGATGCTGGCTGACCTTCAGGAAATAGAAGCGCGATATCGAGGACGTAGATGTGCATCCACCAAATAAAATACCAAGAGAGATGATGACTAGGGCCCAAAGTGATAGCGCAAGTAATTTTCCTATGCGTTCTAGCTCTCGCATTCTCCGTAGCTCACCTCCGGAGCACAATACATTTCGACTCATGTGGCGGCGGCTATATATTATTGAACTGAGTAAAAGTTATGAAAGGGAAAAGCCATCATTAAAAACACCTGCACGGGTAAGCATCAGCTATGGTCGGGCATCAGGTTTATTATGTTCTCTTGGTTTGAAATTGCATGTATTTATCATGTTGATCAGCGCGGCTTTATTCTGTCGAGTGGTCTTTTTAGACCGTGCTTGAAACGCGAGAGCCCTCCTAATACAGTGTACTTGATGTTGTCGATAGCATCCGAAATTCGTCCCATACAAATACAGCCGTTTCATCAAGATAGAGACCGGGCTTTTCGAGCAAATCATCGCAGAGAGCTTCTAGCATCAGTGGTGTTATGGTTCGTCCCCGATAGATACGATTTGGAGGGACATGGACATTTGCGAACAGCCGCAAGTTCCTGCGGATATTCTTGATCATTCGTTCGCTGCATTCAGCTGCATCAGCCATTTGAGAAGTGGTTAGCGATTGGCATTGTATCATATCATGAATGAACTGTAGTATTGAATGGTATAGTTTCGGTGCCATATTGGGCGTAATGTTCTAGCAATTCTCGATAGTGATGCTGCAGAATGATGTGGTGCTAGGGAAAAAGAGCGTGGAGGGGCATGGTAGGAGTGTATCTATCAGGTTTCGTGTAATATACAATACCATATGTAATTCAGTCGTCCCGGTATTAAAGGTGTCATTCTGAAAATGATTGTTTACGGACTTGTTTCCGAATATGAAATAGCGTAGTTTCGGGTACACCAAAGATCGAAATCAGTTTCACCTATTCGTTCTCTTAAATTCCAAAAAGCTCCATTCGGAGGGACGCTAGACCAATTATGCTTAGCCTACCACCAATTCCTGCTCTTAGCTGTATCTTGATTCGGCGCTTCCTGTGAGGCTAGGCCAAATGAAGCGTTTGGTGGGTCATGCCAAGAGTTTTAAAGAATCAAAGTGAACAAAGCTGGTGAAACTGATTTCGATCCATGCTGTACGAGCCGAGAAGCAATGCGCGTGTGTCTAGAGGAGAAACTGTTTTCGACTCTCACTGTATACTAGACAGTCGATAGTGAAGAAGGATGAAGAAAGTAGCGGTGTGGTGTCCAAGGGGCAAGGAAGTGGTCCCACGGTCCCTACAGTAAAACCGGAATAAAGGAAGGATTTTCGCATACCACGCACGGTAAAACTGTCACCTCTGAAAAATATTGGCGACCACCACCATCAATTACTGGGTAGGCCAGCAAGATTAAGCCCAAAGAATTATCGTTCTTTCCAATCTTTTTCCAGTGTGTGATCACGGTTCCGACAGACATACAACCTGAAACCACACGCCGGGTCACCAAATATCCTATCGCTGATACTATTGGGAAATAGATGGGATAAATTCCGTCCTAGTACGTCTAAATCTGCCCCCCTTCTCTTTTCCGAAGGGGTGGCATATCATATCAATTGTGAATTCTAAAAATGGTCGAGCCTAGCCGCGATAGTGGCGCTCATGTATGATATCAACATAAAGAGGTAGGCTGTACAGGAGCCCCGCGTAGTATACAGCATTATACAGTGGGTGTTCATAAGTTTGAAACCATGATTCTACCGCCTATTTTTTTGCCACGTTTTCTGCCGTCCTAAATCACTGCTATTTACGGGACCGACCTCCTTAATATTTCGTATACCATCCAATGGTGCCCTTACTGATCGAATAGGAGGCATAATAGCGTTAAAGAGGCAGAGAAATAGTATATAAACCAGAAAATTACGCTACGGCGCGTAGAAACGCATGAGTAGGCGAGGTAGGCGGTGAGGGCGGTGAGAAATAGGCGGTAAAATCATGGTTTCAAACTTATGAAGCCCCACTGTACGTAACGTTGTGGTTTTTAAATTACCAAGGGATCTGTTCTTGAAAATGAATGTTTACGCCTTAGCGAAATACGGACTAGCGTGGTTCCAGGCACAAAGCGTGAGTGTCAGAGGGGGTAATTTGTTTCAAATTTCACTGTAATCTTGTATGAATGACCCAGTTGAAATCTGACTTGATCTTGGCGCCAATATTCTCGTTGTAGATATCTTACGATGGTTTCCATCTCAGTGATACAGTATAAATACACATACAGGTAAAAAGGAAAGCGGTGTTCATTTCCATAAATGCGAGAATCGAAAGCGAGAAAACCGTTGTCCGCTGAAACCCATCTCGTATAGGAAAATAAAAGAGAAACTGCCTTTAAGTGACATACAATGAATCGGAACCAGCAATATTGCTCAAGTAGAACAAGCAGGAGGCCACGAGAGAGAAGACCACCGCAAACCAGGCTGCGATCAAAAGACCGCCTAAGCTTGCATAGATTCCCAAACCTTGTAAGGTATCTTGTATAGCTAACTTGACGGGCACATAAATGGACGTTATAGTGACGGATGCACATAGCAGGAAAGCAGAAGCAAACTATATAACCATCAATATATTACCCAGGTTCTGTCTCCTGTAGACTTACTGATGAGAAAATGCGAGTGAGCGCTTTTGGCCATGTGGAAGATATCCACGGAAGATGAATGTTTCTCCAGTGTGAAATAAGCCAAATGGCCCCAGACACAATTGCTAGAGCAGTGGCTGCTGTTCCGATTATGTAGGCTGAAATAGCGAATTGTGATGCCCTGTGATAAGTCTCGGGGAGCTTTTTATCCCTGCTTGAAAGCACAGAATCAATAGTACCTGCGAATGAGCCAAACAAGCTCAATAGGTCGAATGAAAAAGAATCGCTGACCACAGAGCAATTGGCGTACGAAACAGCACCCCTATTTTCTTGGCAGTAGCTCCGAAGACCAACAGTGTAGTAAGCAGGGAGGTGAGACTTCAGGTCATCAGTCAAGGATTGCATGTGCTCTCTAGCTTGATCTACTCCGCTCTCCGCAGCGCTAGATGCTTCCGAGGCGCTGCTGGCTGCAATCTTCGGTGCGGTCTCGGCTATATTGGCGGGACCAGCCACGAAATTGGAACTGCCTACCTCGCTGATGCCAACTGATTGACGGATATGAAGAGCTTTTAGCTGAGGAAAATCCGTCAAGTTCACCTGTTGCATTCATTAAAATCTCATAGTCTGATTATATAACATTTGTAGGTCACCTTCATAAAATGGAAACTTGGTGGTGAAGATGTCGACGAACATCCATCGAATATTATTGCAAGAGGTATAAATGCAATAACCGAGAATGCTATTGCTATCCAAGCAAGCACCTGGCTTTTCTGGGCGTGAGCTAACATTGAGAAAATAACGTTCTCTCTGAAAGATTTGCTTTTGGGAACATAGTCTAGTCGGTGGAATCCATTCATTATAAGATAAGTTTCGGGGTACTTGAGTAATGGATGAAGCATATTTTGTCAGTCTGTCAAGAATGTGAGTCTTGGTATCCTATGGAAATTTATCAAGCGTTGAAATAAGGTGGCTGGCCATTAGACCTGTTGTTACGGTAATGTTTACCTGGTGTGCATGAAAAAGAAGCTCCTCAGCTTTTGGCTCGCCACGATGGGTTCACGACCCTGCATCATGAAAAGGACAATGGGTGGAGAGCAGGCCACTCCGACTTATATAAATTGAAGGCCATGGATTTTCCTGACCAGAAGATATCTTCCAGTGTTGAAGAGAATAAGCCTGTGTGCATTGGGCTCTGTGCATTGGAAAGCTACTAGGTTCTTTACACCAATGATCTTTAAGGTGGTCAGTTGAGATATATTCTTCCTTTTTCCTTAAATTGAACTCCAGTATCCTTTCATCGCTAAAGGTCATGGTCCTTTCACTATGCGGCTTTGCCACCTCCTTGTAATGGCATGCGCCATTGGTGCTCGAGCTATCGTGCGGATCTACCAACATCATCACGCAGCAACGGCTGCATCTGAAGCTTCCTTGTCTTCTTTACAGAGAGTGGCTTCTAAATATAATACTAGACCTAAGAGGTCCTACATCACAACCGGATTCGGTGGCAGAACGCAATCTTCTGGCAGCGGTGTCAGCTATAGGGGAAATGTCGGAAGGCCCTACGGTAGTAACATTATTGAAGTCTCTTCTATGGATGCCAAAAAATACCAATATGTTGTGCAGTTTGATGGCCCCAAAATGGGACAATGGACTCTAGTCATTTGGAACAAGATTGGTCCTGACGGCCTTGTTGATGGATGGTTCGGGCACGCTTGAAAAACTTTTACCCTCGCCCCCGGGGAGACCCTGTATATAGCCTTTGCTGAGGACTCCCAAGGTGGCTGGACGGCTGCCCCAGGCCCTTCCATACCGACAGATTCCTACGGCGGCTATGCTGCAACGTGGGGTGAATTTGACTTTGGCTCCAGCATTAACTGGGGCTGGTCTGGGTTTGATGTTTCAGCTATCGCTGCTCAGAACGCGGGGCTCGAGGTTCAAGGCATGAAGATTTGTGATAGCCTTATTGGAACATGCTCTTTCATAAGCTCCAAGGCTTCAAAGTCCGACAATGCTTATCTTTACGGCAATAGAGAAGTGCGCGGTATTGGTGGTAATGTTGCCCCAGGACCAGTCAGACTTGTTGTTACCCTCGATTATCAAGGCTGAGGCGTATCAAATTGATGGCAACAGTGTGTGTGTGTGTGTGTGCGCGCTTATATAAACCATTTACCCCGACCCCTCGCCGAAGTTGAGTATAAACCACCAACCACTAGGCTGAGTGTGGATACATATTTTGCCCTAGTGGTTATTGTCGGATCGCAGTATATCCGTACGCGCTAGTACTGAGGGAACCAACCATGAGGCGGTCGATTCATTGCTAATAGACCACTGTTGAGATGGTCTGTATCTAGTACACCAGTCTTGGCGTAATACAATGGGCATCCCGAGTTGATCCGGTTTACCATAAGAAACATAGATCGCGTTTGGATGGGAATCAGCCGGACTTAGTGGTAAAGTACCATCCATCAGATCGACAGTTATTCAGCTACCGAAGTTGGATCCTAAACCACAACCCACTAGGCTGGGTACGGATTCGTATTTTAGTCTAGTTGGGAAAGTCAACTACCGAAGCGATATGCGGACTACAACAACTGTTATATCCATGACGTGTAGGGTGTATCTCTTCCTGAAAACGAGTTTAGGAGATTTTTAAGGCCTGCCGTAGCCTCACTGCCGCTCGCATTATGAAACTGCCCTCGTGCACAACTTCAAAACCATCGTACCGCCTCGATAGTTAGCTCGACCCGGACCGCTCTAGCCCGCATCACGCTCTCTGCTTTGCCTATCTCACCCTCTCTTGAGACCCGCAGCAGACTCGACATGTTAGCTAGTTCATCCCCGACCCTTCTCCTTAATTGTCTTTGAAATTCGTTGAGTTTTGGGCAGTCCACCAGTACACGAGTGACTCTCCTGCGCCGCACGCTCATTGGTCATCGTTGCGGGAATGGACGAGCCTTGGGCAAAGGTAAAAAAAACCAATTCAGCAGCAGAACGCCTCTTGGAAATGCTGGGTCTGTTTTGTTTGTCTCACAGGCGCCACCGTCACCGTGGCCGTTGGGCATCAAGTGATAATTCCGAGGTGGAGACATAGGCAAGAGAAACACGCTTGAATTCAGTTGCAAATAGTACATGCAGCGCAGAAGGATTCGTTGCATACACGACACGTTGTTTCCACTGTAAATTCGGGCCATCACCGCACTTACACTGGAACAGTCAGTAGGTCACTAAATATAAATATGGAGTGGGTGGTGACTGTCATACACAGATATATTACGTACGAGACATTCCATATGTCAGATCTCGGCATTCTGCACATTTCTCATGCTGGCATTTCTCACACTTTGGTGCGTCTGCATCATTGAATGATTTGCATTTTTCAATACACTGGACATTGATCAGTGCTGGATATAAGGAAGGTACTAAGCAGCTGCTTACACAGTACCAGCCCTTCCCAGATTGGGTATCAAGAATGGGAGGATTTATGTCACTCATAACGAAGTCCAACTCAGGTGAAACCCAGTATAGAGACAGTACACGAGATAGAGAGTAAGATGAGAGAAATAAGAGAGGAAAAAAGTAATTATCTTAAATAGACGAGGCTGTCAGCCTTGTCAGGCAGCAATAGGTGAAAATTGGTGGATCGAAGGTAAGGCTGAAACTGTGATCTATTTTTAAAAATACATCGTGAGAAGTATTCTACAGAGTGTTGATCATATCTAATATAAAATGTAGTAATCATATTGTAGAACCGTGGATGGAAATTGATGACGGTTTTCTATGTTCTTCCATTTCTAGGGTTTAGTGCTCATCTCTGCTCCCTCAGCGACCGGGTTGTTGTCGTCAGGCCTCAACATGTGTCGCACGTGCCCAGAGCCAACGCACGGCTTTAGGTATTGGTTCGTACTCGGTGGCCCACGATTGGTTCGATGGCCCCTCAAGTAGCTGGCTGGTGCTGCAGGGGCCGCAAATTACTGAAGGGCCACCGAGAGCCAATCCTGGGATTCAGCTACGCTATCACGTCATGAGAAACAAGACAAAGGATCAGAGCCGCGCTCTCCGATCAAAGGACTGAGCAGGCCCACGGCAGAGTGTGGTGAAAGAGGAAAGTATAGAAGTTAGCGGATTAGCGTATTCGTATATAAATTTTCTGGAAGGCCATTGTAATATTTCATCAGTCACAAAGTTTGTCTAGATAAAATATCCCAACCAATCCGAAGATCCCTGCGGTTTCTTTTGTTGTGGAAACATGAAATGGAACCAAGCCCCTCATTTATTGTCCTCTTCTCTTTGCTTCCACCATGAACCCCAACTTCCACGGCGTTCTTCCGGACCACTCTTCATTCCTCTTTAAGGTTGAGCTCTAAAAGCTAAAGAATTGGCTTTTTCCCTGTCCGAGTTCAAGTTTCCTCTACCAAAATGCAAGCTTTATCTCTGGTGACCATTTCGAGCCTTTTAACAATTACGATATGGGCAGAGCCTCATATACTCAAGTCCGATCTCCGTGTATCCGGCGCCCAAAACGTTATCTATTGGGGCCAGAATGGCGGCGATACTGTTGAAAACAATGATTTATCAACGTATTGTACATTGTCCGCTGGCATCGATATCATCGTGCTATCCTTCTTATACGAATATGGTAACGGCAACACTATTGCTTCCGGCACAATCGGGCAGTCATGCTATATTTCGGTATCGGGTGAGCCTTCGCAATGTGACGACCTGGCAGCTGCTATCAAGACATGCCAGTCAAATGGTGTGAAAATCATCCTATCTCTGGGTGGAGCCATTGGCACGTACTCTCTCTCGTCGCAGGAGGAGGCTGAGGCTATTGGCCAAAATCTCTGGAATGCATATGGAAAACCGCAAAACAGCTGCGTTCCGCGACCGTTCGGCACCACTTTCGTTAATGGCTGGGATTTTGACATCGAGGCAGCCCGTGGTAACCAATACTACCAGTATCTGATTCGCACACTTCGATCCAACTTTGCGTCCGATCCATTGAACACCTACTACATTACGGGGGCACCACAGTGTCCTATTCCAGAGCCTAATATGCAGGAGATTATCACAAGCTCTCAGTTTGACTACCTCTGGGTCCAGTTCTATAATAACCCTAGCTGCTCTATTAACGGTCCAATCAACTACGACGCCTGGGTCTCGAACATTGCTGGCACACCATCTGCGAATGCTAAAATTTTTCTTGGTGTACCAGCCTCCCCAGACGCCGCCACAGGTACATCCAGCGGTGCACAATACTATCTTGAACCAAGCGCACTCGCGACTCTGGTTGGTAATTACAGCGCTAACTCCGCATTTGGCGGGATTGCGATGTGGTCTGCCGGATTTTCCGACTCCAACGGTAAAAGCGGCTGCACCTACGCCCAGGAAAGTAAACACATCCTCACCACTGGCTCCTCTTGTTAGTAGCGTGGTCCAATTGATCCACATTTTCTGATTTGAGGTGATTTATATGACCTTTGCATTTGGGGGTCAAACTAATACAATCGTTCTAGCGCTGTTTGTGCTGATTCGTCCGCTCAAGGTTCTTTTTAAGCTTTCAAATATAAATGACGGTCACCAGTGGAGGAAGTCATATGCTGCTTCACGCGTCAAGTATGAACAAGTCATGTGCACGAACAAATACAGACCACTATTGCATTGGAAATTGAAATCAGCTATATTTCATCTACTTTCCTATAGTTACTGCTCGTGTAAAGCGATTAGATACTGTATCCGAAGAAAAAGTTACAATTGCGAATTTTCTAGCTAGCGAGATATTATCCCCTTTTGGGTGTAAATAACCTGTCAGTAAACTCAAGGTTCCTCGTCTCATTTGCACGAGGTGATGTCAGATTCTGGGGATTTGCCAAAGAGATAGAGCCAAATTCGAAGCTAGGTCACGAAGTTAATAGAGCTGCTTACTCTGCAAATCTTCGTGAAGTTTTCCTTCAAATTTTTCCAGCCAGGGATTGCCTTGTGAATCAAAACGGCGGAACCTGAAATAGATTTGGTAGAGGCATGATAGTGGTTCAGAGCAGTGCTTCAAAAGTGCAGCCGACTAACGGAAATGATAATTTGGCCACGGCACGCTTTTGCGACGCCCTAGGGCGGCTTTCTCGATGTGATCAAGTCTACTTGTACAGTGGAATTCAAAAGTGGCTTACTCCCCAGACACTCACGCTTTGTTTCTCGCCTTGTTGGATCCCCTGTCCTGATGATATTCTCTTCAAAAGCAACCGAATGAAGTGAATTTCCAATAAACTATTGAAGGACTTGAGACATTGTATAGATATCATTGGATCCTTGTTTCATATTCCAACACGTTGCCGATTTGCATGAACCGACTACTTTCGAGTGCCATGCTTGAAAGTATACAGCTCCCTTAGAGCCAGTTGGGCTTTTCGTTCTTGGAGACTCAGTGCGTTAATTGCGCTTCGTAGTTCTTCGGCCACCAGTTGAGCGGGCTGGGAGTCGCAAGAAGAAATGTTTGTATTATATTGATAAACCTGAAACAAGTCTTCGGAAGCCTGAGCCACTAGATCCTGCAACCGTTTGAGAGAGTCGTAACACGCACGGTAGTACACATTCTCACCCTGCTGTCGGCCGATTTCTCGAACTATCTCGGCAATATCCTCCATTGTGGTGCAGTCGAGAGTATGAGAATGAGGTAGAAATTTGACATTTCTACGGCTTTTCACCGCTTATAAAGAAATCACATTTGGCCACACCGGCATCAGTTTTGAATTTGCGTCCAAATCGTAACATGCCTATTTATTTGATTGTCTAGGCTCGTTGTTTTTCGGCTTCCTAAAGGGCTTGAAAATGGGCTCAAGTAAAGGAGCCCACAATTTTTTTAGCCCACGGACAACGCACGAATATTAGTGGTCACACACTCAAAGACCGAAACGAATTTATTTCTGCAGGCCATAGCGACGGTATTTATCGTCGCCTGCAATGCAACTACCATACACTCAGCCAATATCTTTATCCGCGAAACGACGCAACGAATCGACTGGTCGAGGACACAGCCAACACAAGCAAGACACACCCATACAGCGACGTGCAAAACCAGTTTCACCGTTTCATACTCTTCTCTGCATTCTGGGCCCCACAGCCGAGGCTCCAGTATGAAAACCGAGTGCTATTTATTGGGGTATGATACGTGCTATTTTCCCTCTCCAACTTACCATGATGCAAAGAACCTTCTACATACAGTCGCTAAAAGCGTCATCTAGATCCGTAACAAACTACAGCACAATGGACAGTATGTGATCTAGAACAATAAATTCTGTCTTTCTTACTGGCCCTTCTCTTACCGAGGAATTGGGCAATTGAGGAAGGATTTAAAATAAGAAAGCGTAGACACCTGCTGTACACGAAACCGCAGAAAGGAAACCCGCCCTGATGGGTGTCCTAGGGCGAGTAATCCCCCATTAATCGCTGAACAGGTGGATCGATATTCAGGAGGAAGCCATAGTAAATTTTTGCCATTCAGATTGATCCATTGATCTTTCTTCCATTGTTCTCGCTCAATAATGATCGCTGAATTCCTATTGATTGAGTTATAGGCACTATGTTCGTGCCCGGACTGAACATCAAGGTTGCCTAAGCTAGTGGTTAAATATGAGCCAACTTGAGTATTCGAGTTCGGTGACAATTCCCTCCAGGCTCAAGGTCTTTTGCAGTGCCAGTTGCCGAGTTCCAGCAGCGCACTGTCTGATCGGTAGAGCCGGACGCCAGTAGCCGGCCGTCGGGCGAGAAGGCCACGGGCTTAACCCAGCCCGTGTGGCACTCTGAAAACCGCTACGTTCCACCCATACAAGACGACTATATGGCTCATTGGCCGAAGTCAGAGCCTACTTGCTGACATAGCTGCAGATGAGAGACTCTTTGTTATCAAAATAGCGAAAGGTTCGTCATCATGCCGAAGTCGACGAGTGCGTGTGCGGCATACAAGTAACCGTGGTCCAGTGCTGAGGAGGTGCTTGAACTTGAAAGCCCTGCAATAAGAGTTGCAGAGTAAGGCTAATGGGGTGTTCGAGTACGTGTCGAGCTTTACCTGTGGCTTTGAATAAGGCAAAGAGAATTAAAAAGACGCCGAGACGAGCTAGCACAATGTAGGCTCCTCTGGGCTTTGCAGAGGTATCACAACGGTTTCGAAGTTCCGCGCCATGAGGGTAGCCGTAAAACAAAATCGGCCGTGGCCACGACAGGCCCTGACGAGGCTTGATTTCGTTTTCGGGTGGGTGCGTGCACTACGTATACAGACGAGCAGATGTATATTTGAGGCAGCTTGTATACTGTTCGGCGATGGGTGGGGTAAATTATATCACAGACATTCTGTACAAATAACCACACTATATCACTGGCATGGCAACGACTCGCTCAGCTATTGACAGCAATTTACACCCTTGGGAGTGTCCGGAGGAGATATCTATGAAGGCATCCAAAAGTCACAATTTAGGCTCAGAATTTGAATTGAAGAATAGACAGGAAGTACTGTTACTGTATTTGTCATCCCGCGAAGCCTTTCATTGAGCTTACTACTTAACCCGATCCTCTGAAAAAGCGATGAAGCACTTCGCATAATTTTCAATGACTCTGGAAACGCCTACCAGCCTTCAGCAGCGATTCTCAAATGGAAGGGTACTTGTTCTGTCCCATTCTTGATTATTCCATCCAATACACCAAATGTGTAATAATTTCCATAATTGCAAGCCGCTAAGAGCCTCTTAGCAGGATCAATGAGATTCCCGCACTCGGTGATGATCGGCTCAGGATTCTGTCTAAGTGAGCAAAAAGGCTTGCGAAAGAATCTATAAATTTTAATTGATAGGAAACGCACGTTGTTGCAAAGAAAAATGCCTGATTGGTCTAGGTATGCCACCCGAGTGCAACCGTTTGGACTTGCTACGCAGTTTGAATCTTTGACATCTTCGAGGCGACCGTTAATATTGTTTTCCCTGGTAACTTCAGTGTATGCAACCCCATATGTCCAGTCACAATTAGTGAACGGCTCCGACTACCTGACAAGATTAGCCCCCGTTACACGTATCAAGCAGTCCGGGTGGAAAGGGTTTACACTGCGTTTCTCAGTGGAAGCCTTTGGTAAACGAGCGGTAGCGGGGTAGGAAGGGAAATCTATGGTCTTTCAAACCTCAGTACATAGCTTGAGTACCGAGGGGATCTTGTAATTTACTGCTCTGGGGTCCAAGCCGCCGCGACGATCATCAGGCGTCGGGCCACCAAGCTATGATTCATTAGCAATTGAAAGTATTCGGGCATAACTGACTGACCGCTTGGAGGATTATGGTGCAGAAAATGAGGACATTTTGCATGATCGCCATTTTGAGTCACGTGAAAAGGTTGCAGGAAAGTACTAGAAGTCTGAGACGACTGATATTGGAAATGGAGAGTGTAAGCACTCCTTTTATAGGAACTCCAAAGAGGGCCAGACATTGGAATCTATTATAATAGACTGAGTTCACATGTTTTTGTGAGACAAGAGAGGACCTCTTCTTTGAAAGGCATGATAATATCTCCGTCAGTATCTCATATTTATGAGATAGACATGAGAAGTTCTTTTTTTACTGATCGAGGTTCTTAGAAAAGCCATCAGCAAGCTTCGGAACAGCAGCTTTTGTTTATCACACATCTCAACTTTGAGTGCCCACCTTGGGAGCCCATCTCATTGCTGATAGAGGTCTGAAGATGTACGTGTCATAGTATACTTATATAAATGCTTCGACTTGAGAGATAGACCTAGAAGAATTACCAAGTCTTGAAAGCATTTAATCCTTTATATCACGACGTTTTTCTTCTTGTATTAAAGATGATTCTCCATCTTTTCATGCTCGCACTAGCCAACATAGCTTATGCGCAGCTTCAGAAAAACGTTCTTGCTGAAAACGCTTGTGATTTATTCCAAAGCTGGAACCAACCTACTCATCCAGATACATTTGTTCGTTACACTCTTGACGGAGAAGAAAAATCGGTGTCTCTTTCTTCTGAATGCATTGACCGAGTCGAGGACGCCCTTTCCATCTGTCAGTATTTATTTCTCGACCATAACGCTCACTTACTGACCATAAGCAGGCGTACAGAATTCGAATTTCATCTGTAGTGAGCTCACCATCGTAGTGTCACGCTCGTCACAGACCACAAAGAGATCACACAAGCCAGATATCATCAAAAAGTCGCAACCTAATCAGGATGACACGAGGTGTTCTTGTGCATCTCCTCAGTCGTCGGCGTTGACTGATTCCTCAACGGCGGGGCAATCGTCGACTTTAATTGATTCATCGGCCGCTTCAACCAATGCAATTAATTCTGCTAAAACTCAAAGTCCCGGACCATCTAGTACCATAACTTTATCCTCTGCCACATTGTCCTTGACTCCAAGCACAAGCTACACTGAGAGCCTAACGATGACTGCAAGCTCAACCGGAGCTAAAGCTTCTTCGGTTAATCGGATCTGTGTCATCAAGCAAGCCGACATGAACTCAAAGCCGCCTGGCAAATGTCAATGCTCTGATAACATTCCAATCACCTTTGATCCCACAGTCTGTGAGGTTTGCTCATGATAGCGCCTGCGAGGTACTTCACGGCAGGCCTCAATCCGCTCAATAAACAAATGTGATTACATAGTCTAGGGGGGTTCTGGTTGCACCTATTTACCTGCTAACTTATATGAAGCCAACGGCAGTTGTTCAGATGTAGCCTGATGGTGATGAGGGCTGCTTCTGGTTACTCTGACTAAAGTTAAATTACGGACAGATCTATGCGGGCGACAAGTGCCACCTCATTTCTGTGATATATGTAAATACCCTCCAGGGTTAGCAGAAAATAACAAGCCAATTATTTCTATTTTCTTTCTCTTTCCCACATCCTGGTTGTGTGCAGTACTCTTGCAGCATCTGCAGAGCCCGTTGGTCTAAATAGACTTTCTGGTGTGTTGATCCTGGCTAGGCGATCGTCTCTCTCCTCTCTCGACCTGTCTGTGGCTGACTGCCACTGAGCGCTCTTCTTCAACAGTAGTCAAGATATAAACGGGATTGCCTGGGGTTGTAAACCTTATAGCCCATTCCATCAATTAAATAAAACTCATGAAAGTAGGGTTCTCAAATTGGTCCCACCATAGCGATACTATGTATAGGAAATTGAGGTTGATATGTGCCGAACTGAGGAGTGGTAAAAACCCGCTAGAGTTACAGTATTCATTTTAGTGGACACCCGCCGCTCTACCTGTTTTTTACGGTAAAGGGGGTCTCAACGTGACAATGGAGCTCATGAATGGCTATACGAGCCCTCACCACAGACCGGCTGTTCAACAGCGGTCACGTCGGAGCGCAATTTGGAAGACCTGTGATGATTCGGCGGAATCCAGCACCCCTTCGCTTGTGCTAACTAAATCTCATTCCTAGTTTCCGTACGCTATGGATCATGCCGACCACATTCTCCCTCAACTTTTGCAGCAACATTTTGAATCTTGACAAATCCACAAAAAATGCACCGCCATTTCCTGCACACCCTACGCAAACTTCAAGCTTCTGTTGTCTTGAAAGCGGAACACATCGCACTACAGTAGATTTCGAAAACAGATTACCCCTTCGACACACACACTTTGGTTCTCGGCCCGTACCCGAAACCACGCTAATCCGTATTAAGATAAGGCGGAAATTATCATTCTCTAAGAATAGATCCTTTCAAGATCGAGAACGACCGCATTACGCATAATACCGTACTTTTCACGAAACTCTCTGTACACTCCTACCTCAGCGCCACTCCTCTCCCTGACATCTTATCCTTCTCAGCCACACTATCTGAGAACTGCTAGAATCTCTGCGAATATGGCACCAAGACTACCCCCGTCAAAGCTACGCCTTATCAGTGATATGATACAGAGCCAGTCACTAACCCGTTCTCAAATGGCCGAGGCAGCAGAATGCAGCGAACAGACGATCAAAAATATCCGCCGGAACCTGCGACTATTCGGACACGTCCATGCCCCCCCCAACTCGTATCGGTCGGAGACGAAGCATAACGCCACCGATGCTGGAAGCGCTCTGCGACCATCTTCTGGAAAAACCAGGCCTATACCTCGAGGAGATGGCTGTCTTTCTATGGGATGGATTCCAGACGCTAGCAACAACATCTAGCATTAGGAGGGCCCTTGTATCCAAAGGCTGGTCCAAAAAGGTTGCCCAACAGAGAGCCAAGGAGCAGAACGCCGAATTACGAGAAATTTATCTTCATAACCTCTCCGAGTTTGAGTCGTACCACCTTGTTTATGTTGATGAATCTGGGTGTGATAAGCGAATTGGGTTTCGACGCACAGGTTGGTCACCACTCGGTGTAGCACCTCGACAAGTGTCACAGTTCCACCGTGACGAGCGTTATCAAATTCTGCCTGCATATGCCCAAGATGGCATTTTGCTTACTCGCATCTTTCGCGGCTCGACGGATGCCGCTGTGTTCGAAGACTTCATCGATGAGCTCCTTTGTCATTGCGGAAGATGGCCGGAGCCGAAGTCTGTCCTGGTCATGGATAACGCATCGTTTCACCACTCCGAGCGGATTTCGCAGATGTGTACCGATGCGGGCGTCAAATTAGTGTATTTGCCTCTGTACTCGCCGGACCTGAACCCGATTGAAGAGCTTTTTGCTGAACTCAAAGGCTTCATAAGACGTAATTGGAGCTACTACGCAGAAGATCCCGACCGAGAATTCGACTCCTTTCTCGAATAGTGTATCAATAGGGTTGGGGCAAGAGAAGAAAGTGCTCGAGGCCATTTTCGACACGCGGGCCTGAGTATCGAAGATTTAAAGTTGGATGTCCCCTCTTAAGGGTACCATTACATCACCTTCCATGATTTCTGTTAACGTCGCAGACTTTCTCGTAGATCATTCTGTGCTTAATCCCTAGCGTGAGTCGAAACCTGGCACCTCACTCAACGGTACATGTCTTTTCAGGGGTACAACTGTTACCAACTGTACCAAGATGATGATGAGACATCCGAGGATCCCACAAATTTGATAGTAGAACTGGCAGGCTATGTGTGAACCGAGCGTACACTTTCACATCCAAACTAGACCGCCCCATATCTGATCAACCCTAATACGGCTCCAAGCAGAATAGCCAGCGGTGCTGCAATGCCGAAGTATCGCCCGCCCACATAGCTAGTGGCGGTCACCACCACCCACCATGGATCATCTCCCAGACTCTTGCCTGATTGGAAACCTTCATCGATATAGCCAACCTGCCATATCCGATACACCGCCGTGTATATTAAACCGACCGCTCCAGCGTTGATGCCTCTCACCGCAGATTTCACCCAACGTCGACTTCGCAGCACTCCCCAAACGCCCATTGTTCCATGGACGAGAATAATCCCAGGAGCGAAAATTGCGCAAAAAGCAATAATAGCTCCAGTAATAGCGGGGTATCCTCCATGAATAGCGGTCAAGCCACCCAAAAACACGGCGAAGTTGAAATTTGGTCCAGGAAAAGCTTGTATAACGGCGAGACCGATGAGAAAGTCACGCGGGCTGACCCATCCCTCAGCCACTATATATTCTCGGAGGAGCGGAATCACGACTGGGCCGCCGCCGAAAATGATAGTTCCAGCAAGATAAAGGTTGGCAAAGAGTTTGTACAAGAGCGGAGGTCGAGGTAAGACGCCTCGAAGAACCATGACAATAACGAAGGTGAGGGAGAATGCTGCAATTATTGCTGCACCAGACTTCCAGGAGAGATTCAGACGACGGTCATGTGGTATAGTGCGTGGCTCAGATTCCCCAGCGGAATACCGGCTCTGATCGTCGAGCGCTTCGCCGGAATTATTGGATTCGAGAGCAGGGCCGCTTTCATCTCGGCCGTTTCCTCCCCTTTCAGAAAAGCGGAACGTTGCCATTTTCCTTATGAGCTTGAATATAGCTTGGATAGGTCGGTGAAGCCAGCGGTAGTCGTATGTAACCGTACTGCAACCCGCTGCAAACATAAGAACTGGAAAGTACCACAGCGCATTATACAGCATTCCAGCGGCAGCAGTGAGAAAGACCAGAATCCTGGTGAGGTGGTCCGTGACTGCTTTATCTGAAAGCTGAACTGCCGCCAGGGCAATTATACCGACTGTGGCCGCGTTGAGTCCTGAAAGCACAGCATAAACTGCACGGGGTAAACTCTCGTCGATATTGGAGATGCCAATAGAAAGGCCAAACATGCCTAGAGCACCAGGAAGACTAACCGTCAAGCCAATATCAGCTTTCGATCCCTCGCCAGTGACATAAATAGCATACTGATCTTGTGACTTTACCTCCAAGTGATGAATCCAAGGGCAGCTCCAAGCAAACCGTCGTGGATCAGGTTTACGCAGTAAAGCATCTTTGTGCTAGCAGGGCCAGACAGAGCTTGCGAGACGCTAAAGAGTTCTTGATACTAAGTTGACAATCCACTTAGTATTCTTTGCTGCACCAAACGACGCTGTGTTCGAAGACATACCAACTGCTCGTCAACCCAATTAAGATTTAACACAAACTTGTCATAAAACTATTATACCGTCAGCGCTGCTTAGTCAATTGAAATGTCGGAAACTTTGCTTACGATCTTGAAGTGAACGGGAGGTCCGCCAAATGCAGTGAACCCGAGGTGCCAGTTGACCTGGAGAATCTTCCAGATATGGAGAACAGCCTCGTGCGCTGCATACTTCCATCCATTCGCAGACATAGTGAAATGGTATAGGAACGCTCGTCCTCTGCACTGCCAATGGATCGATCTAATGCGGTTCGTAGTAAATGTAGATGGAAAGCTCGATGAAGACAGCCGGTAACCGGGGGGTCTAAATTTTGACTCGCTGTAGCGCGCACGTCATAACTAGTGCCGTGTGCACCACAATCCACAAATCAGATCAGTTGAAACGAAACAATTTAATGCGAGCTTTGATGCCGGATTCTGTCCGATTATGCTGTGTGTTAGGACAATCCTACCGCTGGCTAAAATGGGACGCAATTCTTCATGATTGATTAGTGAAGATCGCTTGCGCCGACCGCCGAGAAGGCTCCCGTCTTCGGTCATGCACTCTGACCTGTGAATGAATCACGTGATGAGAACAAGCCAAACTTCCGGTTAGTATGCCAAGAAACGGGTTGTTTCGTCTTACGGTCTGGCCACCGCCCATATCGATGGCACTAAAAGCGATGATCCTGCTGACACCCTCATGAAAATTCGTGTATACTCTGAAAGTACACAAATATTGATTCAAAATGAGGTCAACTAGGAAGAAAGGCGTCTCGCGCTAGCATCAGTCCCAGCCCATACAGTTGATCTAGCCTGTTGGATTTCCGAGGCCCCAAGCTAGTGTGTATAGTCTCCGGGGCAAAGAGGGTATGGATGTTAAACAAATATGTGTTACCGGATGAGATTTGTTCAATAAGGAGCTTTCAACACTAGACCCATCTTCGCAAGCATACTTCATCAATCACTAAGTGTAAAATGTCTGGCGATACAATTCAAGGTCTGGGATGGAATGTCTCGGGCCATTTCCTCGGCCCACAGGTAAATGATGACCGTTGGAAAGCATAACCGCTACTGTCATGGTATAAGGTTGGCAATTTAATCACCTTCCACAGTCTCTTAGTTATTGCCTTGCCGATGACGCCGGGGCTCCAGCTGAGCTTAGCACCGTTGTGTCGGGATAACGAAACTCGGAGCCGGACGCCCTGCCCTTCGAACTTCTCGATAATGAGGACTCTTGTAATTTATGGTACTCAAATATGGGCGGCAGCCCTTTCTCACGCATCAAATATCGTCGGCGGTTAAGTTATCTGAACGCCAACTTCATTCGAGTGAAATCAGTGCGCGTTGATAATATTCTGGAAGGGAAGGGAAGCTATGTTCTATTATATTGGTAACAAGTGCATCCAAGCCAAACCACAAAAACGCCAAAGTGCCGCACTCAACGCCAACAGGTTCTTCTATACCATTTCAAGAACGGGCATTGCTTTCTTCACGTTCTCAACCCAGTCACGAATATTCTCTACGAAGCTTCGAGCAACACCAGGCTTGATCCCCTTGCCGACGAAAAATTCAGGGTTCTGATCCCTGTAGATGTGCTCAAGTTCAAAGCTATCTGACAGCGTTATATCACACGCTTGTCGGAATCCAGCTTTGAGGGTATCATCGGATACATTTGATGCAAGCCACTCACCGTATTCTTTGACAGCTACGTCTTTAAATCCGGGAATTTTTAATGAACCCACATCTTTCAGTCCAGCCGAGTCAACAGTAGGAGCTGTTGTGGCTAATCCAGGAAGGTGTGCCGGGAGAACGTTGATATTAATAGGCGGATACGGCGTTTCACCGCCTAGAATATTACCGCCTTTGCGCTTTCCTTTCTCCTGCCTCTGCTGATCCTCTATGTAGATCTCATCCCGGATTTCATCTGGAATATCTTTGAGCGTCTCCAGGACACCACCTTTCTCGGCGTAGGTAACTAAACGCCTGAGAGTCTGTGTGCGGAGTCAATAATGTTTTTTCCCTATTGGATCCAGCCAGCAGTAGGGGCCTAAGTGGTATGCAGCTGAATCACATTTCATTAAGTTATAAACGCGGCGCCAAATTGCTTGCTGTCCACATGCGTTTTCTTTAGTATCTAGCTGGGCATCTCGATCATCAAGCATCCTTCGTGTGACGGAAGAGTTACCTCTCTTCTCCCCTTTCCGTCCAGCAGATGGAGAAGCGCAATCCTCTACGTAGTTGAAACAGATCCGCAGCGTGAGCCTCTTTCCACGACAGAAATGACTCGACCACATCCGCAGCTGTTTCTCGATAGGAGCCTAGACAATGTCGGTCTTGTTGAAGCGCTTGGTCAGATCACGTTGGGAACGATCATTGACTGACACAACAATCGCTGTGTCATCAACCCTGACCCTCTTATTGCGGGTGACTTTCTCTCGAAGGACAGTTTGTAGCTTCTGTTCCAGGAACAACCGCCAGTAGGCGCTCGGGGCCAATACCAGGTCTTCTTCCGTGTCTCTTACCACGGCCTTATTGTTGAGGGTGACTCGCCGTTCTATAAAGTAGTGGATACATTTTGGCGGATTCTCGTCGTAGATCTTGTCCGCGTCCCACTCAGATTCCTGGAGTAGAGGTATAGTATTTGGTCGAGGTCGACTTGCGGGGTTGGGCTCATCGTCGAGCACGATAGATGGGGAGGGACTATAGTCGGACTGTGTAGCATAAGGGCTTCGGAAATATCCGGGGGTTGGGGCATATTGTGAATCCTGTTCACATGGTTCGAGCTCTTGGGGCTGAGAGATGCAATTATCGTGGTACGGGCTGCCGTCCATATCTGCACACGATCAAAGCCCTGGAGGTCTGTCTGTCAGCGTAAGGGGCGGTACCAGCTATGGGTAGACGCCCAATAACGAATGAAAGCGACCATAGGGAGCAAGAACCATAGGAAGCACGAACGGGAACCATATTAGCCTACCGGGGTTAGTCCTCTACAGCAGTAGTACAGCCTTCGTCATGTAAGAGGTAGATGAAGACGAAAGGCTACGGAGGAAAATGAAGAAACGGAGTGGGCGTGGATCAAGCCAGATCGCCAGATCTCCGCACCCCTTCTCGATCCCTCCTAAAACATTCCATGAAGGTATACGGTAATTTACGATGACTCATTAGACACTAAATCCCAATACGTTCTATACCGCGATACGGCTAAACAGGGGTTGTTTTGAAGTAACCTCATACGGATTAGCGTGGTATCGGGTACGGCCCGAGAAACAAAATGTGTGTGTCAAGGGGGTAATCTGCTTTCGAAATCTACTGTATGAGCTTTTCGCAGTCGTGCATCACATAGTGGCGATCCCGTGGCATTGATCCCCAAAGCCGTCTTGTACACGTGGAAATCAGTCAACTTTGCGAGGCTAATCAGCTATTTCGGACGCGATCCACTTTAAATCCATTGCGAGGAATGCTAGCGAAAGGCTTCCCCGTATAGAGCAAGGGGTAGAATAGAAGGGTTCTTTTTAGTGATCGCTGCGTCTGTTACTACTATCTTGCATTCAATTTGCTCCTCAATGTGAAATCACTGTCTTGTTTCAAAATGAAGTGCTGATACAAGCGACAACCATCAACAACAAAGTCTCCAGATAGTAGAAGAGACTATACGCTCAGCTATCTGAGGTGGTAAAGCTCAAACGGCACCTGTAGCATCCCGGTCTTTAAACGGCTGAAACCCGCCTGCTTTAATCCTCTGATAGCCGGCTCTTGCAAAATGAGCCAACACCATATAATCAGCGACGACAGTTCCAGCATCTATAGCCGATCGGTCGACTCTCCCAAACTGCTCCTGACGGCACATGCTGCAAACACTCCCCCCGCGGAACATGATTTGCCAGAAATCAACTCCCTTGATCATCAGATTGCAATGGCTCATGGCTCAACAATGGCTTTAGAGACTACTAAATTCCGGCTGCAAAATTCGAAGTCCGAACATAGACGGTCACTCCCAGAATCACGCTTCGAAAAGCTCCGTCAATGGGAGGAGCAGAAGTGTGAAAACGAATTTTATCAATCATGCCTTGAAAACTTCCATGAACTTTCAAATTCAGTGATTGCTGTGATCCAAAATCTTACGCCACAATCCTATTACGAGCCCGAGGACGCATCCGTCAGTAACTTACATGTTCTACTGGCGGTTCGCCTCCTGCGTGAACAACTGGAAAAGTCTAGAGTCCAAGAGGCCAAAGCAGAGCAAAAGTGGAAGTCTCAATGGAGTCTTTCTCGAATATGGAATCCTACTTCCCGCTGGATTTGATGCAGTTGTTACACTTACTTTCATTGCAAATGTCGATAATGCCTCTTAGCTCGGGTTATAAGATCGCCTTCGGTCATTGAGCCAATCGACTGGTTCGATGCGGGATTCACTGAAGTAGCTACAGCTACTTGATCGCTGCCATTTGCGGCAACTGCCTCCTCAACATTGAATATTCTCTGCTTGGAAACGTTCGGCTTCCAATATTTGACGGTCTCCTGTAATCGCAAGCATTGGTTGTCCTTATCCAGAAACGAAGGCATAATACGTTGCTGAAGCGAGCTGTTCATCTCTGTAGTTTTGGTTCCTTTAAGCTACGCCGTAAGATAATTCGGGAACCCATTTTCAGCAGTCTTTTGTGGAGTCTGGGACGATGTCCGATTTGCCAAAGATTTGACATGAGATCTTGCACTTTCACAGATTCGAAGGCATTGTAAGCCATTTCTTTCTCGTCTTTCAGATCGATGTTCGTGTTTGATGCATGCGTATTGTCGATGGGGATGCGGGCCAGTGTCTCATCGATCCGCCGTAGATGGATCTCAAGATTATATGTGGTGGCCTGGATCAATTCGTTGTATTCTTGGGAGGTATGCCTTATAAGAGGATGTGAGCAGGATCTAGAGTAGGCCCGGAAATGCGACCTAATTAATAACAATTCCTAGACTGACGACGAAGGAAGTAGGAAACATAAGTCTGAATTGTTGAAAGATGCATGTGTTTGCCTTCTCCATAAGGCATCATCTATCGGTCGGTCTGTCTTTTCTCCGAGAAAGGCCTGAACGGCCCTTTGCAGGCAAACTGCATTAAGCCAACGACACTTTCTTGGTTTGCTTCTGAGTTTCTGATACGTTCTAACTACCACTTCGATATCGTAGGAAAAGGGGTTTCGTTTGTATGCGTTCCGCACAGAAAATTGTTCCCAAGGGAGATGGTATAAATATCCCCTCGAGAACTGTGGTAAAATAATGAGACAAGAATTTGGAGTTTTTCCTACTCATGCTTTTCTCCCTCATCTTCAGTAATCATCTCTTCTCTCAACATGAATAACTCGAATTTCTTGTCTATCTGTTCTTTTCTAGTTCACAAGGGCATATTTATACCATTTCCCTTGGGAACGATTTTCTGTGCAAAACGCATACAAACTGACCCCTTTTCCCATCATCTCAAAATTGAGATCAGAACAAAGAAAGAAAACAGAGACTATATAAAAGAGGCTTGTTGGCTTGGTGATTATGTCTTGGGAAGGCCCTTCCAGGCGTTTCTCGGAGGGAAGATAGGCCGACCGAATGATGCCTTATGGAAAGGGCAACCCAGGCATCTTTCTTCAACAGTATTCTCTATAGCGAATGTGATGGGCAAAAGTACCCTCGTAAGATCCAAATGCTCCCTGCGCTTTGAAATGATCAATTGTAACCCCCCAGATTCTGTGATCCAGTACCGAAACCTACCTCTTCTCCCTCCCCATGTCTGTTTGAGAGGGAGGTGATGTCTCCCCACGTGACTAACGCCCCAATTTCCGCCTCTCGGTTTATTAGGTCAGCAGTCTCCCAAAAGTTCCTCACAATCTATTAATAGTCGCCCTGAGTGACTGATTAACCGCGTGGCGCCTCGTAGCATAGATGCCAATTTATAGTCAGCAGAACAGCATCTCTTTCTTCACATCCTATACTAGAACGGTGCATTGGCGTGGCACTGGTTCCATGGCTGCATTGTTTGCCTCCTTACAGTAGAAGACGGTTGTTTGAATCCGCCTTCTCACCTGCAGAAATCCCCGGTCGGTTCCCGACACGATTTCGTCAAGGTGGGTACTATACGAACTTGAACCAGGCAGGGTGACCGCATGACTGACATGGGATTCTTGGTATGGGCCAGTCGACCAAGGGCATGTTGGCCCAAGAAGGAAGAATCTACTCCGTGTCAGAGCCCTACTCCCATTTCCCTTGTCTGTACGCTCAACTACGAGGGCACCTTGTGACGGATGGAGAGAGCCTCGGGTCTGACGAGGTACATAATCCTCCATCGCGTTCAAGCGGAGTACGCATAGATGACTTTGGACGGTACCGCGACCCGAGTCGGGAGCGGAGAAACCGGTTGAATCTTCGATCCTAAACCGACGAATTTCTTGATTCTGGCAGGTTCTCCACACTGCTGAAATCATCTTTTGCTCCACATGGAGAATAATCAACAAAAGCTCCAGCTAGTGTTGAGAAATTGGCGGGGTCACGGGGTGGATGTAACGCTACCCGGTGCGAAGTCTTTGATGCGGAGTACATGCAGTGGCGGTGATGCGCATGTCTCACCTACCTCTCGTGTTGATTGGCCGTGGGACGGACCCCCGGGCGGTGGCCTGACAATCCAAGACGTGGAATGGGTGCCATGTCTTAGATCAAAGGCCTCCCGTATGTACTCCATCGCTACATCATCGGTACTACCTGTGTTCCGAGCAGCAGACCTATATGAAGACCGCCAATTCCCTCCCGACAAGGGAGGGAAACAGATAATCCAAGCTTCTATTGCAAAACAAAAAGCGAAATACCAACCATGAAGACCTCCCTGATCACATTTGGTGCCCTCCTCGGCGTGGTCTCGGCCCAGAATGCCGTCGTGCACAACCACTGTGCCACCTCCGTGTATGTGCAGTCGTTCCCTTACGATGGCAGCGCCCCCGGCCCTCTCACCACCGTTCCCAAGGGTGGAACTTTCTCCGAGAAATTTAGAGCATCTGGCTCGGTGCGTTACTCCGTCCTATTCGGTCTGCGCAATACTCCATATAGCAAGGGAAACTGACTGGAGATGGAATGTGCAGACCGTCAAGATCGCCAAGACAAAGACGCTGGATAAGCCTCTCTTCTTTGGCTATTCGTTCTCGTCCAACCCGGACTACGCGTACTGTGAGTGCACCCAATCTATCTGTCAGCTAGAATCTTTTATTAACCGCATCCTTCTTCAAGATGAACTGAGCACGGAATGGGGCAACCCCTTCGCAGCGAATCCCAACTCGCTCAGTCCCGGGGACGGCTGTGAGGTCTTTGACTGTGCGGCCAATGATGCCGCCTGCTATAGTACCCCAGCTCATAAGAAGGTCTATGGGTGCCCCCAGCCAGTCACCCTGACGGCGGACCTGTGTCAGTAACTATGTCGCCTACACTCTGTAATGTGGTAGGGTTATGGGGATATCTCTCTGTTCTCTTGTCCTTATTTCAACCTGTCGCAACCCGTTTCAAGGATAACTATGTGTGAGAATGCGACAGGCATTTGTCGTGACACTAGTATTATGTGGGAGACTATAAGTAATCATAATGAAAGAAAAATACAACACACAACCACAACACTAATAGCACCCTATACTCTAGTGGCAATTGGGACCAGGGCTCGCACCACTTCTCCAACCCCCGGTTGGCTAGGTCGCCCGAACGAAGAGAGACGCCGCGTCGGTCGGAACACCCAAAAAAAAAAAGTACGACTAGAAATAAAACGAAATGGAAATAGATGAAAAAGAGAGAGAGAAGGGGGGGGAAGAGAGAGCCGACCACGCTAATGAACAGATTCTTTTTCCCCTACCCTTCTTTCCTTTACTAGGTTTAGATCCATGTGCGGTGTTTTTGAGATAGCCTAGAAGTACCAAGGGATCGTAGCCTACAGATGGGCCTACCCGATCTAGCCCGTATTGACATCGCGTAATTGGAACCCGATCTAGCCCGTATTGACATCGCGTAATTGGAAGAGCCAGCACCAAGTCCCCACATAGTCGGCTTTCAATCGCCTCAAGACCACCAAGAGGCACCTACTGGATGTCAGCCAATAAGTAGTTTCCGATGTTCATGACTTATGGTTACATTGCTAAGAACGATCCCTATACTGTATACACTAGTTATACGAACTAGGCCGTTAAGGCTGTTGTTTGCCGATGGTACCATTCGTTATGAGGTTCTCTGAGCCAAAGAGGCACCCCTTAGGATGACCGGCACATGCCGCACAGATGAGAGGGGGAATGGGAGTCACCCAGCAGATTATCAAGTTACAAGGCGCCAGGCGGCCCTCCCCACATGATTTGCAGAGATCCACTATAGGTTTCCAAACAATTCCACTCAATTCTTGTACACATCGTGTAATATTACGTAGCAAGGTATTGTACCATACAAGCTTATTTTCCATTTAATGCGGCCCGCTCAATGATGGATCTGCGCTAAGGTCTTGGCGGTGGGGCCAGAAAAGAATTATCATGTACATATGTATTGGTCAAGCCGATTTCGAGAATGACTGCATACCCTCTGAAATAAACAAGGAATCTTTGAGATTACATCAAAAATGAACGAGGCCCAGAGAGCTTGACCTTGTCCTCGTCTTTCGCGAGTTCATCGGCGTTCATCTTGAAGGTTGCAGAATGCTACCATTGCTCTCGTGGTTTTAAGAATGTGGCAGCATTTAAGAGCCTTTTTTAATCTGATGACAGCAGCCAAAAACCAAAAGAAAAGAGTAGAATACCATTTGATAACCTAAAAACCCACTGAGGATAATATGGTACTGCACATCTCTAGGGCGAGTTTTTTGAGGGCGACTAGCGGCGAAAGATTGGACATGGAATTTGATGCCTTCCTGTTCTTATAGGAGGCAGCAATTTTACCGCAGCATTTTTCTACGAGCTTGAATTATGTACGCAAATTGAGGAATTTCCATGACGATATTGGCTAAGGCGTTCTCTGATCTTATTATAAATTGGCAGCGGCGAAACATGACACCTTTCTAACTTGTCTGAATGACATTCATTCAATTTTTTCTCCTAAAGTTGAAAGAGTGCGAGGCATGTCACGCAGATCAACACGAACTCGACGACGTCGATCAAAACGAATAAATACGCCCGACCAAAATGATGTCGAATTAGAAGAGCGCAAATCTTTTGATTATCGTGATTCGTGTTTCAAAGGGCATTTTCTCGTTCACCTTTGCGACTTGGACTTCGGGCAAAGCAGGAATCGTTTAATAAATGACGAAGATAGCATCTCTCGGCTCACGAATATCCTCAAAATACAGGGCTGCTTACGTTTGAGCAGGCAATTCCATGTTCCGGTAGTGGTGGATGCAGCAGACTGGGGCTCAAAGGTCATACATCAAGAGCCGACGCTAGTCACTGGCCTGCGCATGAATCAACTAGAAACTAGCGTAGATTACTCTTTGTTTGCCCTTGACCATGAGAGTGTCATTGTTGCAGCTCAGGACAGGTTCAAGGATCTCGAGATAGAGGATCCTTGGTGGGTAGCAGATGTGTATGTCATCGAAGCAAGTGAGTCAATCAAGTCTATTCGACGATATCAAGAAAGTCTGGCCGAGAGTGTTTCAACAAACATGTTGACATGAAGATCCTCGATTCATTTTCCAGACAATGACATAGCTCTTCGCAACGAGTTGGTGCGTAACCTGCAGGAAAGTTACCCCAACGACCAGCGCCCCTCAGACGGAAGAATCTACCGGAACATTCGCTATTATCAAGGCTGCTTGACAGGCATCCGCAACCAGACTGCGGAGCAGTACTGGTGGGCACTTTTAGAGTCTGAGCCCGGAAGCCGAAAGGGTGACTATCTGCGCACCCTCCCAGAGAACCTTCGATCAGCCTTTGATGCTCTCCTCCCGATCACCGGGATCTGGGCTGGTATGAGTATTGGTGTCCTGCATAAATTGAAAGCGATGAAGTGCGATGAGGTATGCTTCTATGTTTGGTCAGTGAGAGAAAGAAGGCTCACAGTATACTTCCAGCCGATTCTTTGCTATTTAGAACACATTCGAAGCACATTCAATAGACTGGTAGATCACGACGATAACCTAATATCTCTTATTGATGCCGCTTCCGTCAAAATGCTGAAGTCCAAAGTGCCGGGGATCTCCTCGTGTGATCTAAGTGACCTTGAAATTGAAAAGAAAAACAAGACGTTGTTGCCTTTTCTCAACGACCATCAGCGGAACCTGATCTGGGAAAGACTAAGAGAGATTGAATACCCAATCCCGACATTAGAGACCTTCTTTCAGGACATCTTATATCTGGATGTCGGGCAATGTGTCATGCGACAGCTTTGTTTAGCACCACCCAAAGGGAAGAGTACCATTGACAAGGTTTTGAGAAGCCAATACAACGGCTTCGTTGCTGGCTTAATATCTAGATCCTATTGGGAGCAAACGGTCCAAAACGAGCAGCTCCACGATCTTTGGCGTTTCAGTCTCCAATACGCATTTGAGCTAACACCTAAAAAGGACCACCATCGTCGCGTCCCACGAAAAAGTAAAGACAAAGAACGTGCATTCTCCATGAGTGTCAATGAAGAAATAAATGGTGTACCACGTTTGCTACTTTTGCGCCATTTTCTTATGCTAGCTAGAAGTTACGCTTTTGAAGTTCCTGGAAGTGAAATAGATCTTGTGAGCGAGGCTAGGGACCTGCCACGACCACTGCCGTGTGACTTTCCACCCGGGGATGAAGACGAGGTCGAGACTGAGAGGCGGTCTGGGAAACCTTTTACAGACTCGGCACAAGCTGACAGGTTTGCTCTTTCCAGAGAGTCTTTGAGAATTTGGGACAGTCGGCGGGTCAGCGCAGGTTTTGTGCGTCGTTCGGTATTTCGAGCATTTTTTTCTTATCTCAACGCTGGAATCGCGGAAAGTCCGCAGCCTAATCTTTCAATGGAGTTTTCCGAAGAAAACAACCTTGCCGTTGATAGTAACGAGCTCGAGCTCATGCGACCGCCAAGTTCCTGGCAGAATACGGCTCCGCTCTCACCATCATTCATGGAAGAGTATGGGTCATTTCCTGTCGCAGAGCATTCTCAGCCTTTTCACTAGGCTCATTTAACCTCTTCTTCGCAGCCAATCGTTTAGAGCACTTAACAATGGATCTTATCGTCCGTAATAAATGTTGTGTTGTAACATGTGTCTAGCACTAGGTAAAGGATGGATCGAAATCAGTTTCACCACATTGTTCCCATAGAATCTTTCTCGAACCCTAGTCCGAAACACATTAATCTATTTCTGACCTAGCTCGGTTTCGAGTACTGAATCGTATTGAACTGTATTACCACGTGATATAAGGCTCTTTAAATTACCTGTCACGCCCTGCCAAGATTACTGGTATCTTGCAGCTCCTTGGCTCGCTCGTCAAACAACTGTCCTTGTGCTTGTTTTCAATACCTTGGCAGCGATTAGAGCACTTAGACCCTTCAATCATTGTTGTTTACAGTCACGGCTACCTGCAGATCTGGGTTTTTGCCGGAGCAAACTCCGTCCCGCTTTTTGTCTGACAGAGGAAGACTGCATTGAAACCCTCCAGTCCACGCCCCCTATGGCTGCGGCTTGGTGCTTGGTTGTAATCTTGCCGGACCAATTTCCAATCTGACTTTGTGTCGCGGATGGGAACCTACAGACAAACCCCTCCAAGGAAAATTGCCATCAGCAGCACATAGCACGAAGATATTTAAACAACACCCATTCACACATTTTAGACAGCTGATCAATTTACACTCATCCATATTTTGTTACAATAGAAAACTGCAGTCCACATCCGACCCTGAGCCGAGACACCATTCATCAGGAGAACTGAAACGACTTCTTCTTCAACCAGAGGTTTGCAAGATGGATTGGTCTTTGCACGACCTCTCTGACGAGTGTGATGTGCCTTGGATGGTGGAGCCAGGTGGTGGAGATGCCGAATATAACCCAAGCTCGTTGAATTTTACGCCACCAGCCTCAATGGTTACCAAACCTGTTTCTTCCACAGAGTGTGTGTTGGACGAATACTCTTTCTACGAACCCAGCATTCGTCCAGTTGCCCCCGCGGCCCCGACCATGGTCGATCAACAGGGAATTAGTCCAAATTCTTCTCAGTATCCGTCGATCGATGTAAAGGACGGTGAAAGAAGCAAATTTGATCCAGGAGAGAATTATGACAGTCTCCTGTCACCGCATGTGCTTTTTACACATGCTTTAGAACAGCTTTGTTCACCAATAAGCAAGGGAGAGGAGATTTGTCCTCCGGGTTGCACCGAGGAAATCAAGTAAGACCACTTTCCTGTTGCTCCATGTTTTGTTTAACGTGCGATCCCCATTAGTGGTGGTCTCGGTACTTTCGCTTGCAGATGGAAGAACTGTAAACGCCCTGGTCCTTTTGCCAGCAAAAGAACTTTACTGCGACATATCGACTCGCAGCATGTGGCCCCACAATCAATCAAATGCCCTGATAAGCTATGCAAAAGACTTTTCAACAGAAAGGACAACATGGTGGAGCATTTACGACGAGTTCATGATGATGGCAGAACTGAGATGGGATTCCTACCATATATCCCGATGAGCAGACGCCCGTCTGTTAAGCATGTTTGCAGGGCCAACGTTCTAGAAACCTCGGAGACCATACAGGTCTAATGCAGAACCCAAATTTCTGCTGTTATTTATAATTGTATTGCCCTGTGCCCTGAAACGAACGAAGTGAGAGGAAGGGAACTAATCAACGCGGATGTACGTGCGCGCGAGACGTTGCAAAAAGATGTGGCTTAACTATGTATGGACTGTGCTGCCACGCGCGCTGTCTATTCGCCCTGTGTCTAGTCTTGGTATTTCCTTTTTGAGTCTGGTGTGTTAGGGCTTTAGGGTTCGCCATCTGTGTCTGTAATGTATATGCATGATTGTTTCCCCCTGATTGCTTCACGTCCTGTCCTCGAACTCTCTTTTTCTCGAGACGCTCTACGCCCTATTGCCACGCGTTTCTCTATGCACCTGTTTTCTTCTAAGTTCTTGACCTTTGCTTGGGTGCTGCTCCACAATGTTAACTCATCAGACATGTGTTGGTTGCAATCGCCAGGTGCGGCTATCAAGATCTATCCAGCCGCCGCGGTGTCCCGCCTGTCGATTGGCATGTTTACCAGCTCCGCTCGATACGCGCCCCTGCTTGCGCTGCCATATTCCTATTCTTAGAGACTCGTACGATCTTTGCTGCCAACGTTGCCAAGCTAGATGCACCTCTGATATTTCTTGCCGAGACTGTGGAAACCCTTTTCCTGCCCGACCTCACATCATCCGTTGTCCCGATTGCAGGTCTAATAGATCTAACGCTGTACAAGTACCTGTTGGTCTCGGCAGCTTCCATACGAATTCTTTCGACCCCTTTGTCAATTCATTCCAGCGACCAGACTCAGCTCGGCGAAGTCGTCCCAGACCTCTTCCTTCGCCACCTCCACGTACGCAGTCAACACAGTCCCACAACTCTTCCTTCGTTATTAGCCAAGGTCTTGGATTCCTCCGCCAAGAACATGCATCGCGTCTACATGCCTCGAGCGTGTTCCCACCCGAGATTTCTTCTTCGCATATTCGGTTGTCCGTGGCTCGTTTTGGGAACGAAATGACACTTGCCAGCGGAGATAGCGCATGCTCTTCTTGCGGCAAGCTTGTTCACAATACTGACATACGTCGCTTTCTCGATGGGGATCCCTTGCTACGGCCATTGGAAGGTGTTCTCGATAGCTGCGGTCGCAGTGACGGCTTCTGGAATCTCTGCTCGTTATGTCATGCTGCGCTCCTTCGAGGATCAGTTCCGAAATTCTCCGCCAAGAACAATGTTAATGTAACTCTTTGCCAGCACTACCCTGACGCCCTCAAGGACCTCACTCTGACCGAAGAATATCTTGTCGCCAAATCCCACCCTGTTGGCGTGGTCGTAAAACTACGGCCAGGAGGTCAAACATCTCCAGCAAACTACCGTGCGCTACGCGGCCATTTCATCGTCATACCACAAGACCCCAAACCTCTCCTCCAAATCTTGCCGAGTCCTGATCTAGACTTCACAGAGCTCGTCAAAGTCTTCTGGCTCGGGAAAAATTCCCCGACCGATATTGATTTGAAGCCATTTTTCACTGTTCGCAAACACAAGGTGCTTGCTGCTCTTCGCTATCTCGTGCAGCATAATCCTTTGTACGGTGATGTTACTATTGATCATTCCGTTGTAGATCACTGGCCCGATGAGTTCATACCTTCAGACATACAGCAGCAAGTTATATGCTTGGGCGACACGGACCACCACGAACGGGCGGGCTACTGTGTTAATTTGCAAGAAGGGAACTACGAAAATGACTGGCAAGCTGCAGAGGTCAACAATGACGATTCTATCGAAGATTCTCTTCCAGTCACTGGCTCTGTTACCACTGACTTGAATGGCGACCGGCAGAACCCCGACCTGCGTCTGCTGAACACGGTGTGTACCCTTCTCAACGACCAACCGCTCGAGACGCAACCTCAATTTATGCCCACCAGCCATGCCAACCATCCTGTTCGACGAGTTACCATTCCTCATCAAACCCCCGTGATCGAATACGGTATACGGGGCCGGGTATCACTTTTAAATCAATGGCAGGATCCTCATTATCTCACATCTGCTTTCCCTACGCTTTTCCCGGGGGGTATTGGAGGCCATCTGGACTGTCGTGCTGTCACTGTATCCCTTGTTGCTTTCGCAAATTGGGCACTTCGTCACCATAGTCGGAGGCAAGTCTTTCTCCACCCAGCTGTGCAATATGTTGGCTGAATTTCCCAGGTTTGCCCGCCACAGAACGTTCATGTACTTGTTATATGA
Source organism: Penicillium corylophilum (assembly GCA_018410145.1). Classification (NCBI taxonomy): domain Eukaryota; kingdom Fungi; phylum Ascomycota; class Eurotiomycetes; order Eurotiales; family Aspergillaceae; genus Penicillium; species Penicillium corylophilum. The sequence continues at coordinate 46,594 of JAGUQL010000026.1, forward strand.
CATCATACAGCTGCGAAATTCGTGCCTTGGCAATTATCTTCTCATCAAGCGATCCCAGTGGACCTCTGTCACTAGAGATCTAGACTCACTTAATGTTGATCGTCTGCAAAAGGCAGCCGAAGAGCTCGGCTCCAAACACGTCACCTCAGATCCGCTAGTCCGACGACTACTCAAGAACATCATTTCCATTGGTGTTCAAGTGCCGGGATCTGTTTTCCAAAAATTACAGATGCGGGCAGAACTTCGTGGTCTTCTCGTTCGAGAAGGTATGCCAGCATTCTGGCTAACAATCAACCCTTCCGATCTTCAGAACCCTCTTGTTCTGGTTCTTGCTGGCATACAGTGTTCGACTGACCTCTCTGCCAACGTGGCATCGGCCATCCGATACACGACAGCGACGTCTGACCCTGTAGCCGTGGCGAGATTCTTCCACTACACATGCAAGGCGGTGCTTGACGGTCTCCTCGGTAGCAAAACTACCGACATTGGGATTCTTGGGGACGTTTCTAATTACTTTGGTGTTGTGGAAAGTAATGGACGAGGCATGTTACATCTCCACACATTGGTGTGGGCTCGAGGCAATCTTGGTTTCAACCGGCTACGTGACCGTATCCTTGCAGACGGCGATTTTGCAAACCGAATGATCCGTTTCTTGGAGACTGTCGTGATGCATACTTTACATGGCTCTGACGAGGACTCAGGATCAGCCGTCTCAAACACACCTCCTCCATCAACTGGTCCAGAAACGGACTCGGAATTCATGCAGAATCTTCTCTACGATAGCAACCGTGTTGCTCATACGAAACAACTTCACTCCAAGCGACATACGGCAACTTGCTTTAAATACCGCCCGCAAAGGTCAACCAACAATGCTTGTCGCCTCGGCATGCCTCGTGACCTTGTAGATGCAACCAAAGTAGACGAGAACGGGATTATTCACCTTGCCCGTAACCACGCTTGGGTCAATCCATGGAATCCTTCGGTTGCTAGCTGCATCCGCTCAAATCATGACATTTCCTGGATTCCGACCGTGTCCAAGACTTTATCTCTTCTGTATTACATTACCAACTACGCTACTAAGGACGACGTTTCGCCGTGCCACATGGTGACAAAGGCGGCGCTATTGAAACAAATGATTGAACATGCGGTCGCCGCTCCTATTCCTAGCGCGGCGGACCTAAGACTTCGGCAAAGTGGAATGGATAAGTTCGCTCTCCGCTGCTTCAATAGCTTGTCGCAAGATCGGGAAATCAGCGGAGTCCAGGTGGCGAGCACGTTGCTCCAACTACCCTCCTACTATACACTCAACTACAATTTCACTCGCATTAATCTCTGGTGGCTTAGACGATACATTCGTTCAATAATTCCACCAGGACAGTCTCGTCGAGATACCCTGTCATCCGATAACATTGGAGAAGAGCCATGCAATTATGACCAAAATGCACCTGCTCCAGCAAATATATTCGACAATTACAAGTTGCGTGGTAATCTTTTGTCTTGCCTGTGCATCTTTGAATACTGCATGATAGTACGCACCAAGAGGCGCCAGGATGCGACAACAGAAGACGTCCCCTTCGATGAGACGCACCCAAGACACCGTACGCATGTACAAAGGCTGGCTCAGTCTCCTTCTCAGACAGCCACAGTGACCCTACAAGGCGAGCTGACTGAATTCCAGACCTTGGAGGACTCCGTCCCAGGTGGAAATCCCACGACCACAGCTATTCAGAACGATATAGCCGAGATCCTCCTCGGGCTTTTCATTCCTTGGCAAAACCTATCCTCGCTTTTTCACCAAACGATGCCCACATCCGCAAGCACACACGACATTCTTCATCACGTCTGGATGTCGGTTGAGCCAACACTGCCGGCATATATTCGGACATTTGCACAAAACATCGAACTGTTGCGAAAATCAAAAAGTGACTGCCAAGCCGATGCTATCTTGCGCAGCCGGTCTAATGAACATACGTGCCCAGTCGACAAAGAACTGGCCAATCCTCCATACCCTGCGTCTGACTCCGAAGATGCGGATCCGCGTCTTTCACCCAATTCAGATGATTCTCTGAGCAAAGAAACCCTTCTGGCTGCTTTTTTGGCGATAAGTCGACGTTGGATAAAGGAAGCGCAAGATACCCAACGTCGAATTACCACCCTCGCCTCGTTTACTTTTCTCCCTCTATCCCTTCAACTACAAAATCTCCGACCCCTTCAGTTTCCAGACAGCACACTATATGAATCCTCTGGCGTCAGCTTTTTTCCGGCATCCACTCTGCAGGAATGGCAAGACAGTATCAAAAACATTACAAAGCTCACAGCGCAAGATACAAACGCCGAAACATCAACCGTCACCTTCCCAGACCTTGATGACCTCAATGTCGACGTCATCGACAATGCCTTAGCTCCCGTGCTTACTGGCACTGATCCACTTCCTGACTTACTGCATCGTCGCTCTCGAGTGGGACAGAATCCTACAGGCACTTCTATAACCTTACTTGTATGCGAGATCATTCCTCTCAATAAGAAGCAACGCATCGTTGTGGAAAAGGTTCTTTCCGAAACACTCAGTTGCGCCAACCACCCCTATGATTCTTCGCAACGCAAACAAACACTCGTTTACGTAGGAGGCGAAGGTGGAGTGGGCAAGAGCCAGATAATCAAAGCAATTGTGGCTGGGATGGACCTGATCCACCGCAAAGACGAGATCATCCTGATGGCCCCAACAGGGGCAGCGGCTGATATCATTGGAGGAAGCACATACCATACGTCCCTTGGAATTTCCCTAAACCGTTATCGACGTGCTGGAGTAGGGCCAAGGGTTCGCCAGCTATGGTCTCGAAAAACCATCATGATCATAGACGAGGTGAGCATGGTGGATCTCTCTGCGCTCAGCATCATCAACACCCACTGCAAGATCGCGCGATCCCTTGACAGATCCTCTCCAGACCTTTTTGGTGGTTTACCCGTGGTCATTCTCATGGGAGATTTTTATCGATTTCCTCCAGTCCAGGGCCAGGCTCTGTGGAAGCTACCAAGAAATGAAATCGAGCAGGATGGAAAGCTTATCTGGACCCAATTCAACCAAGTCATCATCCTGCATGAGCAGATGCGACAGGCAGAAGACGTACCATATCGAAACCTGCTAATTCGGGCGAGAACTGGCACACTCACATATGATGATATGTTGACGTTGAATTCAAAAGCAATCACTACACTAGCCGATCCTCGCCTGCAGGCCACAACAGCCGTCGTTAAACTAAATGCTCTTCGGCACGTCATAAATCGTTTCCAGGTGGAGCGTTTTGCTCGAGTGAGACATCAGAGAATCATTGTTTTCCCTGCGCTCCACACTCCACTCGTACAAGAGCATCCGGGCCAACCGATCTAGCGCTTCACGCGGATGACCTGCTCGGCCTTCCCGAGCAGGGCGCAAAAGCCCCTGTTCCGGGACTTATTCTCTACACTCTTTCCATGCCGATAATGGTTTTGACAAACATATGCACACCTGTTGGGTTAGTCAATGGCGCAACCGGAGAGGCAGCGGGCGTAGTTGTTGATCCGGAAGGTGAGCAGTCACTTATAATATATTTTCGCGCCTATCTCAACCGATCTGAACAAGGGTAGCGGTCTTTCACGAACTCGATGAACTGTACATCTTCTGTACTAAGCCTCCAGCCTGCCTCCTGTTCAGGCCAAACCGATCTAAGTCAGTTCATATTCATCCACTTGACCAAAATTTGTTGCCCATTTTTCCACTCGAAGCGTCTATAACAGTGAAAGGGTATTCAGTGCGCCGGAGACAAGTTCCCATTTGTCCGGCCTTTTCTCTCACCGACTACAAAGTCCAAGGTGCGACCCTCGAATCCGCTATTTTGGATCTCAAGGATGATCGCAAAGGCCGACGTCAAGACCCACACCGGAAATTTTGCTCTACGTACGTACAGCTGTCACACCTGCGTTCACTGACTGGTCTCCATCTTCTACAACCAATCGATATGAGTGACCTCCAGCTCAGGCCAGATCCTCAGTTACTCAGTGAAATACAAAGATTGCAAGCGCTCGAACTGGAGACTCTTGTCGCATGGCAAAGAAACAACCCCGGATAACTCACCACATGTCCAATCATTTTCCTCCACGTCTTACATATATGCGCAATAAATAAATTGGGACTGGCACAGACCTTCTTTTCTCTATTCAACTTCTTCCAGAGAGAAGCGGTGAGGAAAATTTTGACTTATCATATCCACGTTCGTATTTGCACCTGTGGTTATGCATCATAACACATCTCGACCACGCCATCGCTGTCAGACCCAGCCACATAACCTTCTAGCCCAAAATAAATACCCCCAAATCTTTTTGCGTTTTTTGTTCATTTATATGATACATTCCTACATTCACTATATTAGCATTTCTCCTAGAATATCAAGCCTCACGTTTCACTGTGTCTCTTTGCATCATGCCATCAAATAAATCTTCTCCAGCTATTCTCCACATTCGAGATTTCATTGATCACGTTGAGCCAGATCCAATGCACCCCGGCAAAGCGCTTTCCATGCAGTTGCGTGTTTTACTCAATATACCAGGCAAAGACGTACAATCAGACGATGTCGAACAGGATGACATTCCGACTCTGATTAGATTTTTTAATGAGGGAAATCGACCCGCCCTATACCAGCCAAACGCTTTTGTTTATGCGTGGGGTTCTTTTCTCACCAACTCCTCGGATAGTGAAGATTTTCATATTCTTCTCCACGCCACCAGCGTTGACCGGTTAGTAAGTTTCGCGAACCCCGCAACAACAAACCTGACACAGTCTAGACACCCTGGCGACCAACAAGATACAGATTCATATTTCATGCATTGCCCTGAAGCGGCTCAGCCTGTCGTAACCGTTCTCGGAGTTGTTCTTGAACGCGGGGGGTCAACTAAATGGTGGTTCAACCCTGTTACACTATCGTCTCCAATCTACAGTTTACAACAGTTCATCTCGCAGCCATCACACGTTCCAGTTGAGCGCATACTTCAAGAACGGTCAACGTTGGGCAAACTTTCCGCCACTGAACATAAACACACACATTTTCTTAACTGGGCGAGTCTTCGGCGTCACGAAGGAAAATCGCCAATTAGCTGTGATTACGGATGACGTACATTTCCTTCCACCCCTATCACAGTCCTTGCCCCCAACACCATCTCCAACGACTGGTAAACGGAAACGCCATGATCGTTGGTCCCAAAGGGCTACCACTCGCACACCCTCGACATCAGTGACCCTGTTGGAAAATGATTTGACCTCGACCGTCCAAAAATCATACGACCCCACTGAAGCCACTATCCCGACTGACGATGAAGACACGCAAATTACCTGGATAGACACAGCTGAGGACATTAGATCCTCTCCACCGGCTAGCTCTCCCTTGCCGGAGCGCCGTTCACAGAGAGCACGCAAAACATCGTACACATGCTGATATTCTTGCCCAGACAAATTATTAGCATTCAAACCCCAAGCGATTCAATTCAGGTTTTTCGCCTTCGGGATGTTAGTCGTGCTTTTTGCCTTTCTCATCGGTTCTTTTATTTTGCAGACGACCTGGTCCAAGCCCACCGGTTTTCACTCTTTACCCTCTCGCTTCATCACCTTTTGTTTTCCTGCGAACTTCACGCGCGCTACTTCTTTCCCCATTTCTTGCTCTTTTGTTGCCTGCTTGGAAGTAACCTGTCTTGCCTTTAGGATTCGAGAGCTTTGTTGGCATCTATCTGTACGGTCACGTCCCATGACGGTGTCGCTACTTTTTTGAACCCTCCTTATTCGAGCGTGCTCCGCTCCACTCGCTCACCCGTGTGCCCTGGGCAACGTTCCGTACAGCTGTTCTCCCAATGCTCACTAGCTCCCCAGCTCATGAATTTATATCTGTTAAAAACCAGTGGATCGTATTACTTGTACAGTAGCTGCATAGTAACTGCAGTAAATCAATTTACTGCTCAACTGCAGGATCAACGCTGCGAAGGATCTTCAACTGGACTAGACACAAAGCGACGGCCCCTATTTGCCCAAATAGTTGTTGGTTTCTAGCTTCGAAGCTCACGCAAATCTGGGGTAATCCGTGCATAGGCAATTGCCGAACCACCGGTAGAAGAGCATGATATTGCACTATAGTGTAACCAAACTAAGAAAACCCAGACCCTGGCGATTTCCGGATCCAACCATTTCGCGTCAAGCCAGTTTTTTTGGTTAGTACCAAATGACAGTAAGATTGTGCAATACCCTTCTAACGAGATTTCACTGAAGCAAATACGTGCGAATCGTCTTGCTGATGAGGTGGATAAGCACTCAAAGCCGTAAATAAAATCCGTACTTAGCCTGCTTCCAGCTGAGCTGCACCTGTGCCTAACACCATGAGAGTATGGCCCAGAAAGCTGGTAATTAGCCATACCTAGATCTCTCTGTATGTACTCTTGTTTCACTTGTTTCCCCATTACATTATCCCTAATGTTTACGCCGATCTTGCGCTGGCTCCTATCCCAAGACACACAACGGTTTACCTAACCGGATAACGGAATAACCTAGATAAAATAACATCTGTTCTCTCTCTCTCTCTCTCTGTTTGAATTCTACGCGCAACGTACAGTCCGACCAAACCTCGGAACTTCTGTGACACGGAATTCTGCTGGCTCAAGTCGATATATTGCAAGACAAAAGGTGATGCACTAGAAGTGATATCATAGCCGCCAGAAAAATAAGTCAAACGTAGTACAAAAAATGGAAATGCCAGCCACGCGACCATTCAACATCCTCGACACATGCCAAAACCTGCCATATAACCACCTGACTCGGTTCTTGTATACAGCATCCTCAAATTGTTGAACTTTGAGACCGGAGTTCAGTGATAAGTCTCTCAACACGCTGACGGATTTCGTGACGGATAGCCCGTACAGCGTCTAAGCCTTGCCCGGCGGGGTCGTCAAGTTGCCAGTCGACATAGCGCTTGCCAGGGAAGAAGGGGCAAACGTCCCCACATCCCATAGTAATGACAACATCGCTGGCTTGCACCGCGTCGGCAGTGAGGATCTTGGGGTTTTGGTTGCTGAGATCGATTCCTTCTTCACGCATGGCTTCGACGACGGCGGGATTGATAGAGTCGGCTGGGGCCGATCCGGCGGAGCGAACTTCAACGGTGTCACCTGCAAGATGACAAAGGAAGCCGGCGGCCATTTGCGAGCGTCCGGCGTTATGAACGCAGACAAATAAGACACTGGGCTTATTAGCCATGATGGGCATGCCTTTCGAGTAATGCGTTGAGTAGTCCCGGCGAGTGGCTACTTGAATGTGAGATGTGAAATTATCACAATAGCAAAAATTGGCGGATATGAATACTAGTGCCTTCAAGGTGTATTATGAATGAAAGAGAAAGCGATATGGTAATGCCCCAATTTGTGCACAAGCAAGAGGGTCAAAGTGGCTGTCCTTGGAATTTATATACCACGTCTTGCCTGGAGAAGGGGAAGAATTAATAAGTCGTCGATCTGGAACATTCTTTTGTGCAAGGGTGTCGTCCCACCACTCAATAGCGTCCACCGGGAGGCTTTTTGTGAGCCCTAGTCGCAGTACATACCGAAGCCGCATTCAGAATAAAGTCCACATTGCCGTGGTCAAAACTACAGTCTGGTTATTTGAATAATGATCTCAGGTATTCATTACTAAAAAATCAGCCCTGCCAGCTGTTGACTGTACTTTGAGCGGCGTGGAACTGCTATTGAAACTAATTTGCATGGTCATCTCTGTATGCCTACCTCTTAACAGCAACCTGTATGTCACTCCGACAATGCCATTGGCTGTGGTCTTTGGAAAGGGAATGCAAAAACATTTTTATCACTGACAAATCACAAGCCTAGAGCATCGCCACTATGTCACTCCTTGATTATGATTGGTCGATACTGGTAGTCTGTCATTCGCCCGGCGTGATTGGCTATCACGCATCACGCGTCTTACTATATCGGGACTAGCGGGTAGATTCTCTCTTTGAGACGAAACTCCAGGTTCTGCATATTTAAGAGACTACTCTGCTCCATCGGTGCAGACTTTCGTACAATCACTGCCTTACTATTGAACCTTTAGTTTCCTCATCGGGCAGAAGCCATTCGCAGAAGAAGCATCTTACGCATTTAATCTGCTGATGCTAGAGATGGCTACCAGAATTCCTCAGGCAGATCTGCCCGTGCAGGCCGAACCGAAATCTCACAACACAACATTGAATAATCAGTCAGCAAACTCCACAACCGAGGATGTCGAAAGACAAGAGACGAAAGATCCTGAGGAGCCTACGGCCAAGCAATCCGCCTTCAAAAACCTTGGCTGGCTAGATCGATTTCTGGCCGTATGGATCTTCCTTGCCATGGCCATCGGAATCATACTGGGGAATTTTGTGGAGAATACGGGACCCGCCCTTCAGAAGGGGAAATTCGTCGGGGTGTCTATTCCGATCGGTATGTACTCAAGAATATTTTAACAATACAGTTTTTAACTAACTGTTGCAAGCGATCGGTCTCCTGGTCATGATGTATCCCATTCTTTGCAAAGTGCGATACGAATCTTTACACCACGTCTTCCGAGAGCGTGATATCTGGGTCCAGATTGCATTCAGTATCTTTGTTAATTGGATTATCGCGCCTTTCTTGATGGTGAGACTTTTTTCGACTCGCCACGGTGAAACTTAACTAACGATAAATTTCCCAGCTCGCACTGGCATGGGCTTTCCTACCAGATCAACCAGAGCTTAGAGAAGGTTTGATTTTAGTTGGATTGGCCAGATGCATTGCTATGGTAAATTACCCTTTCTCTAAGATATGGCCGAACTGGACTAATATATCATTGCTGATAGGTTCTTATTTGGACCGGTCTCGCTGGTGGCGACAATGAATACTGCGCTATCCTCGTTGCGGTTAACTCGCTGCTGCAAATGGTGCTCTTCGCCCCCTTAGCTATTTTCTTCATCAAGGTCATCAGTCACTCTGGCAGCCAAGTTACAACACTATCTTACTCCACCGCTGCCAAAAGCGTGGCAGTTTTCCTTGGCATCCCTCTTGGTGCTGCAATTATTACCCGCATTACCCTTCGAAAGATCACCAGCCCACGTTGGTACGACCAGGTTTTCCTGAAGTGGGCTGGCCCGTGGTCACTTCTTGGGCTCCTCTTCACGATCCTGGTGTTATTCGCATCTCAGGGCCGGCAGGTGGTTCATCAAATTGTATCAGTCGTCCGAGTCGCCGCTCCACTTATTGTTTATTTCATCATTGTCTTCTTCGTGACCCTTCTTGTGACTTACAAGCTCGGGTTTGGTTACAAGTTGGCTGCCACTCAAAGTTTCACCGCTGCCAGCAATAATTTCGAGCTTGCGATTGCTGTCGCGGTCGCAACGTTTGGTGCCAACAGCAACCAAGCGCTTGCCTCCACTGTCGGGCCGTTGATTGAGGTTCCGGTACTGCTTGGCCTTGTCTATGTTGTCAAATTTATAGCCAAAAGAGTTGGCTGGAAGGACTAAAACGAAAAGCAAGGAAAATTTCCCCGGCCTACAGTTTATTAGACTTTCGGGACCCTTTTGTTTCGTTTATCATTGCTGCTACCTTGTTGGCATTCACGGATCAATCTTGAAGAGGCTAGAGCCAAGAGACCTACATATACCATGGTAATAGAAGTAATAATCAATACTAGCCATATTTGGACGAAAAGTCTTGATATGAGCTACACCACGTTCAGGGTGATAAGGGGTGATCTCTAATCTAGATGATCCTGGAGACGCGCTAGTGGTCCTTCCGTTTGTATTCCTTGCGACTGATAAATCGAAGCTGCTTCGGTGTTACGTATTAGCCTGGGTTATCAGTTCCTAGGCACCAGTATTCCATCTTAGGGCAACGACTTTGATTGGTTTAAAATTTAACAGTTGACTGGCTCTTCCACAATCACCAACTATGTAAATAACATCCATATGTCTGTTCTCTTAACATTGGGTGGGGACTGGAATAAATCTATGACAAATAGGCTTGGCAGTGACATTCCGTTGCCAAACGGTGACATACTCCCAGATATTGATGTCATAACCCGGAACGGAGTTATACTTTTCCGATCATCCCCTCCTTTTAAATCCTAGGGTCATTTGGACTTAGCTTATTTCATATCCTTATTTCAAAAAGATGGCAGGGCATGACATTCCCGAAAGATATGGCATTCATCCGGTCCGCATCGTCAAGAGTTCCCACGTCCAGATCGCTGGCAGACCTCCTCTCACAGAGAGACAGATAAGAGAAAACTGGGACAACGAACGCAATGTTCAACTGCAGGAACAGTACAACGATTTATGCCGAAGTCTTGTTAATATCCTGGATGATAAGGTATTTCTCGCCGACAGCCTTGGGTTCGTCACCTCAGTGGTCGCAGGTGGGGCGTTACACATCCCTTGCCATAGTGTTGAATATGAATACGAGGAAGCGGATTCAATGCTCTCGTTACCGGAAATGACAGGAAATATGAGAGTCAGACTTACCGATGCGAGCTTAACTTTACCAACGGACATCAAAACACTCCACACCCTAAGCAAAGTTCTCCTGCGCCGAGGTTCTGAGCATTCAGATCGACCGGAGCCGAACACCCCTGGCATTTTTTATCGGGCTTTTCGATCAGGCAGTTACAGTCGATATGACAAAGACCTTGGTTTCCGTTCTTCAAGGCAGCCGCTCACCCTATCTTCTAATCATGATGGTCCTCTTCACGAAAGCTCATTAGTCAACTATGATATCTTGAAAAATCATTGCCAAGGCAACCAACCTTCGGACCTTATCGCCATGTCCGATAGCCCTGCGAGAGTTTTGGGTTTCATCGAACATTGGGATTTCAAAGACCTTGAAGGTGACATGATAGCCGTGATTGATGTCTCGAAGCTTCTTGCTATGAGAGTCCTGTTCAGTCGTACAACTACTTTATGTGACAAATTAGGTGTAGAGGCCTGGTCTCGCTCTAGAAGCAACGGTCTCAGTTGGGTAATTCGAAACTATTGGGTAGCTTATCGATGGGTGCCAGCTGAGTGCATTGAATTCCGCATCTCAGTCGCATCTCTGCGAAGTGCTTGCAAGGAGCATGGCATTGGTAAGTGATACGGGCCCTGAAAAGAGCAAATACTCATATACAAAAGGGAAATCTGACTTCGATCGGCAACTTTCACTCGAGGATCTGCTTGGCGAAAAATTGGAAGGACTCAGTGTCTAAGCTGCTCTTTTCAAATACATATTCAATTATTATGACAGTATTGTCATGTTTACAGTATTGGCAACGTGTGATGTACTGTCCCATCGTAAAATGGATGGCTTTGAACATTCACCGCTCTCGCGGGAGTAGACATGTGACTTTACGCTTGAGTCACTTAAGTACACACTCATTTTACTCTCTTTTTTTTTAGCTGTTCACAGCGCTTTGGGGGGGCATTTGAACTCATCAGACGGAATGTAGTGAAGCAAGCAATTGGACGGTGACTCAACCTGTCCTAGTACTAGACTAGCCTACAAGCGCCCCCTTGATACTGTGCAATCACAGCTTTTTATAATCCTCAGACTTCTAGAAGAATTTTTCCATTTTATTCTTCGTTTATATATACATAAGTTCAAAGTTATAGTTACGGGTCATTAGGAGCCCCGCATCCTCAAAGACATTGCTGTCTAGTGGAGGAAATCCCATGGAGACAGTACAGTATCACAAGATCTGCTTTTAGCTCAAAAGATCTCGGTATCTAGGGGTGTAATACCGACCTCTTTAAACTAGCCGATAAATCACCCACAACTTGACCAGAATCCACACCACACTCATCGCTGACGGGTTCAATGTCACGGACCTTATCTTCAGGCACCTTTGTCTCCTCCTGAGGGACCGTAGGTATCTCTTCCGCCTGCAAACTGGCTTTGCGGCGAGATTTTCTCTTCATGGATGTGTGCGAAAGTGGTGGTCAAAGGCATACGAATAAAAATTTGCGCAATAGAATACTCAGTCACTTTCGTGAAGGATTAGGAGGAAGGCGGAAGGGAGGAGAGGGGTGAGCTCCTCAATCGCGGTATGTGATCTGTCTCTCCTGGCCACGTAGCACCCAATGATTCAAAAGGTACTGAGTCACAAACGTGAACTATGATGCTATCCCACGTGGCACCACTCGATCTCCGCACCAGCTTTATCAAGCTTTGATCGACAATGTCCCTTGTTTCTCAAAGGATAGATTTTGCAATTACACGGCTTTAGGAAACCGAAAAAAAAAAGAGCCTTCAGGTATGATGTAGATTTGCATCCGTCGCTCTCGGAGCATATCTCCCCATCGCTAATGTTCCAAGAAATACGCCGCCAAGGATAGACAAAATATATCCAATATTCTCTGTCATGATGAAAATCATCCTGCGAGGTTGTTAAAAACAACTACGATCGCATACTAGCGAAGATACTTACTGTACGTATAAAATTGCCAGGATCAATGTAGTCATTGTGGCTTTTAGCATGATAGTTTTCCACGATCTCCGCGCCCTTGTAGGTTGTTCGATAATGATAATATCCTTTTCCGGGCCATTCCGAGTCAATAACGTTTCCGACTTGTCCATGAGTCCGGAACTGTCCTTGTTGAGAAAGAGGACATGGCGTCTGTTGAGTTCGCGTCTGGACCATCGCTTCTCGAGCATAGACCTGGAGGAAACAAAGAACAACAGAATAACGCCCAGGATCACGAGAAATATGCAAGTCCCGGCATAGGAGCTGGATGATGTTGTTGCCCACATCATGCTTTGGGTGCAGAATCTGTTAAGAAGATGCTTTCGAGGTTGTAGACAGAGTCAAAAGACAGTCATATCCCGCTCTCAAGGATGAAACCGAATTCTTAGAAAGAGAAATCAGACCAGAAAATTGATTGATGGTTGGGGGGAAGCGGTGAGGGGTAAAAAGCTCATGATAAAAATTGGCTCAAATCTGCTCACCATCCAGGAACATAGGACCGATTTTGGTTGGTCCCCATTCGCTGCAGAAACCATGGATGGAAAAAGTTTCTCCTCGGTCGCATTCGATTGGCTGTACAGATAGAACGTGGCGGATCTGACTTGGACCGTGCGCCAGAGTGACAACACCTAGGATGGAGGCCGGCCAAAGCGCCATGCTACTTAAGCCAGCAAGATCCAGAAGCAACTGAAAAGCAGAGTTTTCAATCAATGCTTGGTTCATCCTGAAGATTCAGCGAAGAGCTGTTGCCCTTACAATAGCCACCTGAAGTCGTCCCGTCGAAGGCCCGTCCCGGTCCCAGCATGGTGGGGTCTGCGCCCGGGCTAGATTCCCGCTACCGTACCACGACGTTCCTGTTGTCAAACCTTCATTGTGCCTCTTGCGTGTCGAACATTGAGGAGGCTCTTTTCAGGCTTGCCCCAAGGCCTAGTTCGGTGGATCTATCTATCGTCTCTCAGACGGTCACGGTTCGCCACCATCCATCTCTACCGGAGTCAACTTTATCAAGAGCGCTTTATGATGCTGGGTTTGAGATCTACGATGTGGTCCGAGATACAGAGACTGGATTTAATACCGAGGATGGCAACCGCAACGAGAGGTCCTTGGCAGAGCAAGACGGATGGATCGACCGGGCCGTGGAGATATGGTCAAGGCGCTATAAGTCGGCCAACAAGTTTGAAAAGAAAAGAATAGCCGCACACATTGAACGATGCGATATTTGCCGCGCTGAGAAAGGGGACAAATCGGATATGCAAACGCTTTCTGCTTCAACCGTTGGGGAGGGTAAGGGTTTCGCAATAAACTATTATAGTGGCGGCACATGCAGCGATAGAAACTAAAATATGCAACTAGGTACAACGGACGAACCTTTTGTTGTTATCGACTCTACAGATTCTCCGAAGCCTGTCAAAGTCACCATATCTATTTTGGGAATGACTTGCGGCACCTGCGTTGGCAAGATCTCCGAAGCACTCGAGATTCAACCATGGGTACAGTCCGTGAATGTTACTCTTCTTACTAATAGTGCCGTGATTACAATCCAGGACAAAAGCCACGCGGCGGATATCCTTCGGACTATAGAAGACGTGGGATATGAGGCGACAGTGGAACAGATTGAAGAACGCCCTGCCCTACCGGAGACCGACCGCGAGCCCAAAACTGCCACTTTGCGAGCGTCATACTCTGTGGGTGGGATGACCTGCAGTAGCTGTATTGGGGCTATCAAAGGGGCACTGAAGAACTTTGGTTGGATAAAAAGGGTCGACATAAATCTCCTCTCAAACAGCGCTACGGTCATATTCGAAGGGAAAGATCATCTGCCTGAGATCGCACGGGTTATCGAGGATATTGGTTACGAGGCCACTCTGAATGACGTCAACGAACTGGACCGTATGCTATATCGGAATCGGCGGAGAGAGATCGCAATTCACGTCAGTGGCATGTACTGTGATCACTGCCCTCCTCGAATCCTTGGATATCTGAAGCAGTGTGCTGGGGAAGTAAAAGTCAACAAACAATTGAGTGCGACCGATCCAATCTTACAGGTCAGCTATACGCCAAACGCCCCGGATTTCACCATTCGGCACATCCTGGCTTCGATCTCAACGGCGGACCCTAATTTAAAGGCCTCGCTTCATCATCCACCAACGTTGGAAGAGCGTTCACAAAAGATCAATGCTCGTGAACAGCGACGTCTTCTACTTCGGACCGCTCTTTCTGTCGCTGTGGCTGTTCCAACCTTTCTTATTACGATCGTCTTCATGAGCCTGGTGCCGTCAGAGAATCGTCTTCGGCAATTTTTGATGCGGCCAATGTGGTCTGGTGAAGTTCAGCGTGGGGATTGGGCTTCCTTCATTATGGCTTGTCCTGTATATTTCTTTGCCGCTGACATCTTCCATCGTCGTGCATTGAAGGAGATATTCGCACTATGGAAGCCTGGGAGCACGACGCCTATACTCCAAAGGTTCTACCGTTTCGGAAGCATGAATATGCTTATGTCTTTGGGTACTTCTATTGCGTTCTTCTCATCTATCTCGGAATTAGCTATGGCAGCTATACATTCGTCAAGTTTGGGGACGAAAGCCAACCGCACGAGTTATTTTGACTCGGTCATCTTTCTGACCATGTTCCTACTTATTGGAAAGCTTATCGAAGCATACAGCAGAGCAAAGACAGGAGACGCGGTTACAATGTTGACAAAGCTTCGACCAACTGAGGCCACACTTGTTGACGAAGGCTCCGGACAGCAGACGAGACAAATTAGCGCAGACCTTCTCGAAATTGGTGACATCGTCAGAGTCCCGCAAGGCAGCTCTCCCCCATGTGACGGACACGTTATCGAGGGCGAGGCTTGTTTTGATGAATCTAATCTTACGGGCGAATCGAGACCGGTGAAGAAGTCGATTGGTGACGAGGTCTTTTCGGGTACCGTGAACAATGGCTGCCCTATCTCTATCCGAGCCAGCGGCATTTCTGGAGCGTCCATGTTGGATCAAATTGTTGACGTGGTCAGGGAAGGCCAAACTCGACGCGCGCCAGTTGAACGTATCGCGGACCTTCTGACTAGCTATTTTGTACCATTCGTCACACTCATCGCCATCTCTACATGGATCGTGTGGCTGGGACTCGGGCTGTCTGGCGTACTTCCACGTGATTACCTGGATATCGACCGGGGAGGGTGGCCACTTTGGTCATTGCAATTTGCTATCGCTGTCTTCGTCATAGCCTGCCCTTGCGGTATCGCTCTGGCCGCTCCAACAGCCCTCTTTGTTGGTGGTGGCCTGGCCGCTCGAAACGGGATCCTTGTCAAAGGTGGAGGTGAAGCATTCCAGGAAGCCAGTGGACTGGATTGCGTTGTCTTCGACAAAACTGGTACCTTGACACAGGGCGGTGAGCCCGTGATCACAGACTATGAGGTCATGCCTGGTGCTGATGAACTCTTGATTCGAACCATGATCAAGAAACTGGAGGAGAACAGCAGCCATCCAATCGCAAAGGCTGTTGTCTCATTTTGCGAGTTACAAGGGACAACATCGGTCCAAGTGGAAAATATAGATGAGACCGCCGGCAAGGGTATGAAAGGCACATTCTCAGCTATGAAGCAGACCGTGATGATCCTTATCGGAAATGAGGCTCTCATGGCTGATTACGATGTCCGTATCCCAAACTCTACTGCGGAAAAACTTGACACCTGGAAAGCTCAAGGGAAATCGATTTCGTTGGTTGCTATGAAAGTTGCCTCAAGTGATAGAACTAGGCCACTACTTACGGTCTCTACATCGTGGGACTTGGCGATGACTCTCGCAGTTTCTGATCCTCTCCGACAAGAAGCATTTTCTACTATCGAGGCGTTGAAAAGGAGAGGAATAGATGTCTGGATGATATCCGGAGATAACCTGACAACCGCAACTGCCGTCGGTACCATGGTTGGGATCCCCGAGGAAAACATAATTGCGAGTGTGCTTCCCGGGCAGAAAGCCGAGAAAATTCAGTACCTCCAAAGGACATTAAAGAAAGTCAGCTCTCGGAATGCTTTTGGAAGGACAATTGAATACACTGACAGGAGGGCGACGATCGCCATGGTAGGCGATGGGATAAATGACTCCCCAGCCTTAACAATGGCAGATGTGGGAGTTGCGATTGGTTCTGGTTCCGACATTGCCATCTCCTCCGCTGATTTCATTCTTGTTTCGTCTCGGTTAGATTCATTGCTGACACTGATTGATCTCAGTCGCATTGTCTTTAATAGGATCAAGTTCAACTTCGCATGGGCGTTGGTTTATAATCTCATCGCCTTACCTGTGGCTGCTGGAGTTTTATATCCTGTGAAAGCCAGTGGAGGTCATATCAGACTCGACCCAGTCTGGGCCAGTTTAGCGATGGCGTTAAGCAGCGTGAGCGTTGTCTGCAGTAGTCTACTTCTGAGGAGCAGGATACCAGTGATTGGATTTAGGCTGTCGGAAGATCGTCAATACGATTAGAGAGCTGCAGTTGAAAACACTTTAAGCGCTTCAAGCTTTTGTCAACCTCCCACTTATATGAGGAAAGACATTCCACCAGCCTCCTGCAATGGTATGAACCTCCACGCTCGTCCATCGCGTTTCGCCCCCGTTTCTCGTATCTTCAATACACCACTTTGCAGTATCTCGATTTAACTCACACCCGCCTGATACATACGGCCAGATCAATGACGTGTACCAGTTCTGGACGATCCTCGTCAGGGGGTGCTCAGAAGCGACATGTTCGAGAAAGAGGAGTTGTCCACCAGTAGGTTTTATCAGGGAGTACAAGTCGGAAATGATGTCGCGAGGTTTCGGAATTGTGCAAAGCGACAAGATGCAGACCACCGTGTCGACGCTGCCGTCGATAATTCCGACATTATGTAGAGTCTCAGCATCCTCGATACCGCATCGTAAGGTTTGATAAGTACCGCCTAAGCCAAGCTGAAGGATTTCGCGGTTCAAAGCACGTATGCTTCGTTCATTCGGCTCAACTGCCCAAACTTTGGAAACCTTTGCAGGATCGTAATACTTTAACGTATGCCCTCTCCCCGCGCCAACTTCCAGAACGACTCCATGTGCATAGTTCAAAAGCTCCCGTTTGGCGCCACCTAGCAGCATGTCGCTCAAGGCAAATAGGCTGGGTTGGGCCGCCTCCAAAAATGACGTCCGCCATTGTCGTAAACACACTATGTGTTTCGGATTGCGAGCCATATGCAACAAGGAGAGGAGAAGACCAAGGACGGCCATGTATACTAATATAAAACAGGGGAATATATAGTTGAAGATCAAAGCAGTAGACAACAATCGGCTCAATGGCTTCGTTAACCGTCTAGTGCTAGCCATAATGATGCATGGGGAAGAGTCTCTACGCGAAGGGCCAGAAGGATCTTTGCCTTCATATAAGTATGTCGGAATAATGTAATTCCCAAGCGATCCGGCCACCTAATGCGATCACGTCACCCACGCCCACTCTGGAATGTTGCGCCTCAAGGAAATTATCCACTGAGATCTGTTTTACTGTGAAATGGAGGGTCAAAGCTAGCCATGATTTAGGTACCTGGAGGATTTGTTTGTCCGCTGCCAGTTCTGCAGCCGTCTCAGTCCGGCTGGTCTATTCGGTCCGGCTGGTCTTCTGTTACGACCCCTGCACCAGCCAACTACTCAACGATGGGCCACGGTGAGTCAACCAGTTCCCAGGAGCTAGGCACTAGCTCCAAGTCACGTGCAGTTCCGTATACCTCGCAACCCCCCAGGTCCACGAGAAGAATCATTTCAACCTTTGCTCAGGCTCAGTGAGCAAAGGGGTGAGCAGACCCACTTCTAGAGAATATCCGGTCTATATGCACTGTGGTCACTACCGTGGGGGTGGGTGAGACGGGTATCAGCAAACTTTTCGAGGGAGAATATCTTTAAAGCTTGGTTACGTCATCACACAAAACACAATGAAGGGACTGGGAGTATCCAGCTTTTTGCCAGTTGCAAATGTATTTGATACTAATGAAGTATTCCCTGTGAAATAATCTCAACATGTACTGCTAAAGGCCGCCTAATGGCCTGTTAAAGTAGGTACAGTTGGGGTCTTATCACACTTTCATTTTCCATCAATACTGTATCCGGTGATGATGCAATTGACTTTAGTCGTGGCGCAAACGCGTCTTTCCGTGGTTGATGTAATGCAAATGATGTCACATTGCCGACTACAATGGTCCGAATACCTTTGTTTTCAACCGCTACGCGCTGGGTCTCAAATTGGGGTGCAAGCAACTCATCATTATGAGCGCCGGTTGATGCTCAATAGTTGACCACAATCTTTTTCCCTGCCCTCGGTTGCATTGCTCGTTTTGACCAAAGTGACACAAACGACCGTTTTAGCTGTGGCTTCAACGCGAAGGTCAACGGAAGAGAACGGCGGGCGGTGAAACCGCACTTTATTTTCAACAATCTAGATGTTGTAAAACGGAGCTTGCAAAATCTGGGGAAAAGCTGGTGGTTAAACATAGTCTTCACAGAATTATGTGCATTCAGTTTTTGATCCTAAAGGATGGGGTTTTCCAACGTAGCAGTGTTCTCCTCTCGCCTTTGAGCATGGTTAGCGAAACCGTGACCTGGTGCAAGTATAAAAAACTGCTAATGCGCAGCAAAATTGAGACTACTTACAGTAGTTTTCGAAATCAGTTAGACCTCCACACTCTTGCGACTTCATTCCCGGAAAATATATCCTATATGTGCGAGCTCTAATTGGATCAGGTCGTCCTGGCCCCATTTCAGACCGCTTTCTATAATAGTCTGTGTATTTTACAGTACGAATATGGGACCGTCAGGGATGTATTTTGCACGAAACTGGAATGGCAGAATTTAGAGCGACGTCTCTGCCTGCGGGTACCTCGTGCGAATTTTTCTGGTCGTCGCCACCCAAGGACTAAAACAACTTGAAGACTGGAAGAGTGCGGTGAGCAATGAAGAATTGATGGGATGACTAACGGCGACTGGGCGCGTTCCAGGAGAATTAATAACCAGTTATTATGGAAGGCGGTCGAGGACAGGCTAAAGCTTGATTTTCAAGACCATTATATTTTTCATCTTATACCAGTCCTTTCTATTTTTCCATGCCCCCGACATACATGAAATAGGCTCAGAGACAACAATGGATTGGGATGCTTTGTGTTTCAATGTTGCCACTTTGATTGCAGGCGTGTTTGTTCTTGACTATGGCGCAGACAAGTTCATCGACCACACCGTCATTGTCGGGCGGCGCCTAGGCATCTCGCAAACTGTTATTGCCCTCTTGACAGCTGGCGCTGAATGGGAAGAGGTCTGCAATTCAGTGCAATCCGATCCAATATCTATCCTGGCTAATCCCTTCATTAGCTCGCGGTCGTGATTGCCGCCATCCTGCAACATCGCAGTCCCCTGGCCCTTGGGAACGTCATGGGCTCGACTATCTCCAACATTCTCGGCGCCTTTTCTTTGGGGCTACTCTTCTACCCCCAGGGTCTGGAGTTTGACCGCAGCGCAAAGATATACTCGGCCCTGCTGTTCGTGGTTACGACGCTCTTCGTGGTGCTAGCATTCTTCAACCAATTGAACCAGATCGTCGGTGGGGTCTTGATTGCTATATTCGCGCTCTACATCGTCTCTATCATCTACGCTATCTACAAGGGTGTAGCCTCACCCCTAGAGCTATCGAACAGTGATAGCGACGGGGAATCCAGTGACAGCGATGACGGCGAATCCGTCAATCATGCCCCTGTCTCCGAGACCTCCCCCCTCATCGAGAATGAGCATACGCCGTCATCAACAGACAAAAGGACCAGACGAAGCAGAAGTCTTCTTTACCATATATTCCAACTCATTCTCGGATTTATCTCGCTTTCTCTGTCAGGATACATCCTGTCCCACAGCGCCGTCACCATCGCCGACTCCCTGCATCTCTCGGGAACCGTCTTCGGTCTGACCGTTGTCTCCTTTGCCACTACTCTCCCAGAGAAACTGGTTGCAATCCTCAGTGGTTCCCGCGGCCACGGCGGCATTATGGCTGCGACGACGGCAGGAAGCAACATTTTCCTGCTGACGCTCTGTGTTGGTGTCGTTGCGGCGGCGGGATACCAGGTACAAGAGGCGGATAATTTTGTGCTTTTTGAGCTGGTGGTAGTGTGGGTGTCCTCTCTGGTATTTTGTGCTGTTATCTTTTTGGGACTTGGGAGGAATGCAGGCGTAGTGCTCTTGGTTGCCTACCTCGTGTTCCTGTGCCTGGAGTTTACTGTTTACCGGCGGTG
The DNA here is from genome assembly GCA_018410145.1 of Penicillium corylophilum. Classification (NCBI taxonomy): domain Eukaryota; kingdom Fungi; phylum Ascomycota; class Eurotiomycetes; order Eurotiales; family Aspergillaceae; genus Penicillium; species Penicillium corylophilum. The sequence goes on from JAGUQL010000026.1 coordinate 67,380, forward strand.
ATTAGCACAATCTGTCTTTGTATTCTTCAACGATTTTTGTCAACCGATGTATGAATGTGAGACCTGCATTCTGTAGCTTCCTTGGGATATGAATATCAATGTGAGAGCTATATGTATAATTATTCTCACTGGCGTAAATGCGAGACTTGGTGGGCCAGACGATCATGCCAGATCGCCAGAACTCCCCAAAGATTCCAGGTGGCCCCATTGAACATTACGGTACTATTACGATGACTCACCTGTTAGTGTACGGCCATTACTATAGTTCTGCCAGAATTACAGAGCCGTGAATTAGAATAGGTTAGCGCATTTCGGATTTATTTTCCGGGAACGAAGTTACAAGAGTGAGGTGGTTATAACTGATTTCGAAAACCACTGTAACAATAGAATAGAGGTGTTGGGCGTAATCGCGCACAAACGCATACGCCCCTCCATAGAGTTTCGTGATTTTTGTAATGAACGATACAACCTCCCTAACAAGGGGGGCCGGAAAAACTCCCAATGTGTACTAGCGCAGCTTAGGAGCCAGTTGTGAGAAACACTCTTCGAGAGATTCTCTAACCCACCGCCAAGAGACCCTAGTCTATATATAATCCCGGAATATCAATATTCCTGTTACGGGTCTTAATACCAGGACTTACGCTTATTGAAATACAATGCTTTGTCTCGTAACTGTATTGGCGATGCAGCTGATCTAGAATTTTCCATGTCAATGCAAACAAGTCAAACACCAGAGCTGGACGCTGCCTCCAGAATCTGGCGAGCTGTCATTTCCCTCTGCCACTCCATGTCCAAGCGACAGTCTGGGGGACTTACTCGGCACCAGACATTGCAAATAGTGACTTGCATTACTTGCTTACCTGCAGACTACTCATGAACCTGCTTATCATAATACTCAGCCTGTCAGCCACAGCTTTCTCTACTTGACGCTCTGTAACACCCTTGGTGGAAGCTAACACACACCATGTTAATAGACTCCTCAGTGGCATCTTCTGCCTCGGGGGGATGACTTACACTCTTTTTAACGATGATGATACTTACGGACCTGAACGATCGCTGGGAACGGACTCCCTCGTATGCCCCCACCCCCGGTTACCCAGACCGCGAATGGACGCCATCAGTAATCTGCCCTTCACCCGATCCCGAGGACATAGTTGGTGAATTTTCACCTTCCCTGCATCAACATCCGTCCGACCAGCTGAGTTTTGATCCTGTGGTTGAACGCACGGATGAAAGTGCTTGGGATGAACAATCTCCGGACCGTATCCACTACCAGATCGAGTGGAGGGTTAAATTGAACAATCGAGTCGTAGTCAAGGATACAAAACAAGACCTGACTCAACCGCCTAGATCCTACTGGGATCAGATAAAAGAGGACGCTAGTAATATTCTACGACGGAAGACAGCCCGTGGCCGACGGGTGAGACTAGATGATACTGACATGGTGTTATCGGTAAACTCCCAACGGGACATTGACAAACACTTTGAAGACACTAGTGTTGATTGGACAGCGGTGGAGAAACAGCTACTGGCGTGGGCCCATCTATTCCGTCGTGGCAAGAAGATCCGGCTTCAGATATCGATCAACTACATAGAGGACAGTGGGCCTCTTCCTTCTAATACCGACAAAAGAGGAAAGTCATCGGTGACCACACGGATGCTCGCTGACCGAGACGCTCGGATTGACGCCGAGCAGGTCACCGGCCAACATTCCGTCTGGCGTGATGTGTATCGTGTTATGCGATGTCCCGGGCCTCCATGTCGCCACGAAGGACAATATTGCTGGAAAGATCCAGAGGGAAAAAGGCACCATAGATTGAAGACACACCATCTGAAGGCCCTCGTCAAATACGTGGAGCAAGGTGGAGTTCTCGAGACCCACGATGACGTTCCTGACAGTGTTCGCGAGCAGCTCTATGCCGAGGAGAACCAGCGACTGGACAAAAAAAAGAAAGTCGCGGATAACTCTACAATGGGTTCAATGTGTCCTCCGATCAATATCAATGTCCTCCCGGCAGGATCATCTCAAAAATCGATACCTACTCCTGTTAATGACGCCATATCAGCTAGGCCCGGCTGTACTGAATCAATCATGGTTCACGGGCTGCTTGATGTCGCCGTGGAGGAATATACCGAATGGCAGCAATCACGCGTGAGCAACGAGACTTTCAGGGATAACATCAAAAAAGCACGCGACGTGACCCTCGAAAATTGCCTCGACCTCATGCAGATTTATGAGGATCAAGACCCAGGTTTCTTTGTCAAGCACGGCGTCAAAGTAGGTGCTGCCCGGCGGTTCGTTCGTGACATCGGCCTTTGGGTGAAACAACGCAGACAAGCGACTTGCAACGATAATAATAATTTAGTCTAGATATGTTACCGAGATTAGAGCACAGCCGACACCGGCATACTGTACCGCATTTATCTGCATTTCGGAATGTAAATCCATGCCATCGGTTACCCGTTGATACGCTAGGGGGGTTAACTAGACACATTCATGTGTTACACTTGTTCGGTTGTGCTGACAGGCCCACTAAGTATGCAGCTCCAGTTTTTATGATCCGCATGCGGAGTTTCTGCCGGCCCGGACTTAGACCCCTTATTAGTCAGCGTATTTGTGGTTGGACTGCCGTGGTCACATGCACTGCTTCTTCAAAAGATAAACCCCACTCCCACGATCTCGTCCAAGTATAGAGCGCACGCCAGCATCACTATCGATACCATTTCTAGCAGCATCCGAAAAACTCGATTTGTCAATGTGCATGAAAAGGTTTACAGGCGGCCGATTAGGCCCATAGCCCAAAGACAAACAGTTGAAGGAGGCTGGTATCGTCAATCTCCAACACAGGTAGCCGCCGTGGATGTGATTGGCCAGGGGCAGTCGAACCATTCACGTGCTGGCGTGTCCAATGGGAAACCGACAGGCTGATACGATTTCCGAAAACTCAACTTGAACAACACCTCAAATTCACACAAATTGGACTGAAAGCGAACGCTGACTTCAACGATGGGAGGCGACTATTGCGGCCTACCGGCTCCGGCCCCTGAGCCTGATGTTACGGCACTCGCGGCTCCAAGTGAGAAGACGAGCAGTTGCCAGGATTCTTGCTGCGATAGCGACGACGCTGAGCGCACCCCGGCCCCGGGTCAGAAAACGCCCACCCCGGAAAAACCGGATGATTGCTGCTCTCCTGAAAAATGTGCGGACAACAAACCCGAGAATCATACCGACGCGCCTGACTGCTGCCGTGGCAAAGTCAGCCCATGCTGCGACACGTCTTGCCTTGACCGCTTGGCTATGCGGGAATGTGAGATGAGTGCTATGGCTGCCCCCGGCCCAAACAGTCAGCCAAACAGTGAGTGTCCGCCCTTTGTGAATGGCATTCAAGATTGCTAACTCCCTTCAGCTTGCGGTGGAGCTACCGACCACAAGGCATGCAGCCAACATAGTCTCTCTGCCCTCGACCGCTACGGCGCTACTCTACAGGCCCTGGGATGTATCTGCCGCGCTCTCATTGCTCTTGGCCAGGAAACCTGCTGTGAAATTCGCGACCGACAGTCACTGGACGGGAAGCAGTGCTCTAAGAAGTCATCTGCTCGCTCCCTTCGCATTTCACTGGATTCCTGCAGCAACGGCTCAGTCACCAAGGACCAGGCCGCGCAGAGCCATTCTCGCCCGCGAAGGGGCTCTCGTGAAAGCACCAGGTCTGTCGAGAAGGCGTCCGCCCATGCCTGTGTTGTCGCTTTTTGTTCGAAGGACAAGCCCGCCAAAGAGCCTCCTGTCAAAAGCAAGTGCCCGGAGCAGTGCGGCTCTGAGGACACGCCCGCCACGGCTCCATTAGTTAAGGATAACTGTGCCAAGTCTTGCTACTCCCTCAAAAAGCCGGCGAAGCAGTCTGTTGCCCAAACTGGACGCCTTGATTCTTGCTGCCCGGAGACTCCCCGTGTCGAAGAATCCCCTCCCAATGTCAGCTGCCCCGGATCTTGCTGTCCCAGAGACCAGCGTGTCAAAGATAATAACACCAAGAGCATTTATGCGGACCTATGCTGTTCGAAGGTCGGACCCGTTGTTGAACCTCTAACTAGTGGGTG
>JAGUQL010000027.1:0-68279 GCA_018410145.1 Penicillium corylophilum
ACCAACAACTCGCGGGCGAGGACAGGGCTATGGTGTTGATGCGTTTGGAGGTGCAGCCGCAGGGCTAGATGGCACGGTCAACGACCAGGCGACCCCATCGAGCATCGGGTGAAAGTGAGGGATGCGTTCTGTAGCATGTCGACCTTGCTGGGCGCTCAGAAGAATGGAAGGAGGTGTAAGCAGGATAACGCATCACGTGTCAAGACGGTGGACGCGGTATTGAATTTCGCGCCGGCGTCTCAACGTTTTCGAATTCGCACGCCATAAGGGCAGCATAAGAAAATAGCTGGCAATGTGGCCACGACAGTCCTCGGCGAGGATCCAAGTTCGTCTCAGAAATGGTACACCGTAATGAAAATACAATGGATTATATATTTTGGGTAGTGAGCTTGCACATCGTCAACGAAGGGTCATGGTAAATGAATTCATCCATCGATCTATCCATACTGCAAAAACCCGTTGTGTGTATAAAGCATCCACTTACTTTTTTTCCTGATTGAAAATTAGACACAGCGAGATACTACCATCATGTTCACATCAAGCGTGATCTTCACAGCTCCACCTCCCATCCTCACAGCTCCGTACCCCTTCCTCTCGCATAACCATCTATGCAGCAGCTATAACTTGCGTCTCGTTCGGCAATGCCAGCCACGCACCAGCCAGCACAATCCAAACAGCACCACAGAACCAGACAGGTCCTCCACCTGATACCGCCAGACTTTTAAATGTAGTAATAATATACGCAATTAGCCCAAATATTCCCCAGAAGAACATCATCACACCAAAGCTAAAGCCACGAGTGGTAGTCGGCAAACTCTCCACAGTGTACAAGGTGAGCACTGCAAGGCCAGCAAAGTGCAAAAAACTCAAAATACACTCAAAAGCAAGGGCAGCGTTGCGAGACTGGGATACTGTAGAAACAAGCATAAACAATCCAGTCAGGATGGCAATCGCCGCACCTGTGCGTTTGCGCCCGATACCCTTGACCTCAATGAGAAACGCAGCGACCAACGGGCCGGGTATCGTGCAGAGAGCCACGTACAGATAGCGACTGTAGAGGTAAGGTCTTGTCGCCGTGAGAGCATTAACCTTGCTCACACCATGTGCAGCAAGATAGTTGCTGATATAGGTTGGGTGTAAAATGAACGTCAGGCCCATGGCAGTCCACAGCAACAAAAGACAAACAGTCCCGACGAGACCAAGTGAAGAAGTCAGGGACTTGGTTCGGGACATCGTACGGAGCTGATCTTCAGAAGCATTGATTGTGGAATCAATTCGGGCGAAAGACATCTCGGTAATCCATGTTTGTCGTCCATTGTAGAAAGCAATATCCTTGACAAGCTGCGTTGCCTCTGCATCACGACGTCGCGCGAGGAGGAATTTAGGCGTTTCGTAGAAGGATAGAGCAAACCGGCACAGATATAGAAACAGTGTGATGCATCCAAAGGTCCACCAGACGTATCGCCAGCCTTTATTGCTGACATAGTGGCATGATGAGCTGCTGCTACCGGAAGATGAAGCGCTGCTCGAATGGCCATGTGCACGCTTGTGGCCCATTGAATGGGAGGTGCTTACTTCGTCAGGGCCTGTGCCACAGGTATATAAAGCAATGAAGGCCCTTTACTTGAGAATTAGCTTGAAACAACGTAGGTTGAGGCTGATAGTTATCGTACCAGCCAACAGCAGAGGCAATCAACTGTCCAAAACCCCAGAAAACACCCTGCAGTGCGACGAGGAATTGATGGGATGCAGGAAGTGACTCTAAAAGAATCATAGCATCCAAACTCTGGTTCCCGGCTACAGCAAAGCCAACAACAAAACCCACGACACAGAGTCCCGTAAACGAGGGCATGCCAGCACCGACCAATCCACCCATCCCCATGAGAATGATCGTACTCGTGAACATTCTTTTCCGACCAAGGGTATCAGACATCATAGGCCAGAGTGTGCCCCCGACGGTCAGGCCAACAAATAGACTGATGAAAAGATAGTCGGTGTTATTACCTGTGAAGAAGAATTGCGCTTCGTTTCCGGCGGAGGGAGCAATTACCCTGAAAGACATCATCCAGAACTATCCACATCCATCATTAGCACATTCTCTCGTCTCAATAGCGATTTCAATTCAACTCACGCTGTCAAGGAACCATCCAACACCAGTCATAAGAAAAAGCAGCCACTGATATCTACCCATTCCAACATCCAACAAAGCCGCATTAAGTAACTGCGCTTTGGCAGAAAAGATAGCATCCGTCCCAGCGTGTGTCGCGAGAGTAACAATTTTCACTCCGCATATATTTTTGTGCTCTTTCTCCAGTCTGACACCGGTTTTGGACGGTCCGAGCTTCTCGACATCGTTCACCAGCGTAGAGGCAAAGGCACTTTGTGCCTCTACGTTTCGGTGTTGTGTTATCGAGTCGTCTCCACTAGACATTCTCTATGATCAGGGTAGTCGTTTTTGATTATGGGTGGGGATAACCTCCGCGGTGGGGGGTGGGCATGGAGCTACTATTTATGTGAAACCCAACTTGGGAACATGAAATAGCCTCATTGTGAACTCCAGCTTCAGATGAAAGTGAGGAGAAACGAGGAAACTATCTGCAGCCAAGAAAAGACGAGTTCTAGACGACCAAATGATCATACCCTTTCTATCACCTACGCAAGTAATATCCCGATTAAGAAAAACATACACGGCAAGTGGAGAGCTCCGTGGAGACAAAGGCGAAAGGAGGAGTACAACGAACCAATATCACCTACAAAGCCCACGGGAAAACGGATCAGACATGTAAAGTCGGCCGCAAGGACCCGCGAAGGAGCGAGGGGATCAGACGGTATTACCAATTGAAATGAGATTGCTGGGATGATTTGATACTACCTTTCATTTCTCCGCGGATGTGAGAAGACACTTCTAGGGTAGACCCGCAGGCAGTGCTGATTGATATGACCGAGATACAGCCGGGTTAGTCGGCATTATGTTTGGAGTTTCTCTTGGCAAACCTTCACTTGATAGGATAGTCCGCGCAATTGTTCGAGATATGAAGTTCATATATCAGCGCGACTGGTGCGATAATTGCATGAGCTTCGCAGGCAGAATGCCTTGAGGATTCTACAACACATGGTAGCTCGTAATACACACTTACTCAAATCCGTAGAGGGAATTTTCGCGCGGAGAAAAGGAAGCCAAGAACTGCTAAATCCGAGATTCGGACGATATTACTAGATTGGGTATGGTTCAGATGTCGTTGGTCAGGATTCTCCCGTGAAATTGTCTTGGCCGCAGCACCCAACATTTGCGCGTTTCCATCCCATGTGAAAGCAGAGTGGTACTTGACCCTCACTAAAAAGGCCCGTATAAGGTAAATATTAAAGATTACCTTTACCTAGAAACTACCCAGTGGTATTAGGATCGTGGTTTCTATTATCGGCGTACCTACCTCTTCCATAGCCCTCTAGGTATAGGAAAAACAAGCCTGTGTTTAGCGACGGCTAGTTCTTTCGGTATAGATATATATATCCTTAGTCTAAACTCTATAGACGAAAATAGGTTAGCCCTCCTCTTTTAGGCCCTTCTAAGGCGATATATAGTCCTTTTCGAGGATATAGACTATACGGGTATATATAAATATCGTAATAATATTAATACTACGTAAGCTAAGCTATGCGAAGACTAGATTCTACTAACGTATAATAATAAGATCCCTATAAATTAGGGGCCTATCACACTATTATCTCTCCTTAATAAACTAGATAGCGTGAGCACTAAGGAAGGTCGAGTTATTATTATAACTATAAACCTTAGAGTCGATCTTAATAAAGCTTTACTTCGCCTAGGCCGCGTAGATATAGAGGTCGAGTTTAAACTTATAAGTACCTTCGTTATCTAAAATCTTTTCCTTAGCTTCTACGCACTAAGGAATATCTTAGGTAGTAGCGATAACGACTAGACCGCCGAGAAGAGCGTTTCTAATACGATAGAAAATATTAGTACGCTTTCGGCCGAATTTACACGGTATATTCTAGCTAACAAACTTAGCTATACTAAGATTTAAAATTATCTTTTACGATATTAAAATAAACCTATATCCGCCGTCGTAGGAGTAGATAAATAGATTAAGATAGCCGGTTATTAAGGAGCTAGAAGGTATACTTATAGATTAGCTACCGGGCGTATAGTATACCTATTAACTAATATCTTAATAGAGATTATACTATATTAAGAACTAGATTATTACGTATTTCTTACTATCTTAATATTATATAATTAGGGTTCCCTTATAATTTACTAGATTTATAGATATAGTAACGGGGGAATTTTTATCACCTATACTATAACGCTACCACTATACACTATAGTAGAGGGCGGGACTATACTAAATAGAGAACTACTTTGAGTACTAATGCCTGTTATAAGAAAATAAGAAGAATATTCGTTTTGTTTTTTAGTCTTCTCTCCTATCCTCTTATTTATAAAGAAGGTACTATATATACCTAAGGTATTTATAGTATATCTGTTACGTTATTAGAGGTCGAAGTAAATCTATTTTATTATCTTTATCTATCTCCTTCTCTGCCTCTTCCTCTCCTTCTATATCGTACTTATCGTTATACCTCGAAGGCCGGTCTATCTCCGTTAGTATACCTTCTACTAAATATATCGCTTCGCATTTAATATTACCCTCGATATCTTCACTCTCTTTAAACTCTTCCCTAATATAGATAAAGGAAAGCACTCGCTAAGGCATCGGTTAATATTTTCGTCGAGTTATACTTTTAGTGAGAGCACTAAATCTTTTAACGAGATAAGATACTTAGTGACCCTATCTTAACCGCGACGATATAGCTTTATATTTAGATAATAGTCGTCTAGGGTACGCTTAGGCTATAGCCTAATTAAACATCGCTAAGTGTAGAATCGTGCGTTACGGCGTTAGGACTAGCTACCTCGAGTAAACCCGGTGTCCCGTTAACGAGCTACTTATTATTATATCTAGGAATATAAGTATAGGGAATCCGTTTAATAGAAGACTATAAGCCTTATACTAGTCTTCTAAGCTTATAATAGCTCGCCTCTAGCTTAGCCTCTATACTTAAATATAGTATCTTAACTATCCTTTATATTCTGCGAGTAAGATTTCATTTTAATATTAGATTAATTTACTAGAGCTAACTACTTTAATATAGAGATATATTAGAATAGCCTAGAAAATAGAAAAAAGCTAATATTATATTCTATAATTATAAAAATAGTAATTATATATATTCGGAAAAATAGAAATAATATAAGTAATCTTAAGACTAGCTCTTTATAATAAAAAAATATATAGTCTAACTAAATATAGCTATTATCTCGTCTAGAGCTCTTTAGTCCCGATTTCTCTACTCTTAGTCTTTAAGTAGCTCGACTATAACGCTTAGCTCTACCCTTTCCCCCTATCTTAAGGTTTCGGAGCTCTTATTCTAGCTTACGGATTCTGTTATCTTCTATCGTGCTTCTCTAATATTTCGCTTTTTCTCACGCTAATAGAGTTAGATAATAAGATAATCTCTTAGAGATCTTCTTTCTATAATCCTTATAGCTTTAGTCCGATCGAACTAAGTCGTCGCTTACTAAATCGCTATCCTCGCTAGTTTCCTCGAAGCGAGTACGCCTTCTAGTCCTTTAGCTAGTTCGGCTATTCTCTATAAAGTTATTATCGCTCTTATTATTACTTATTTTATTAAGACTATATTTTTTATAATAAGTTAACTCTATTTCCTAGGCTTTTTAGTAGAGCACCCTATTACTACCTAAAGATAAACTAGAAGTAATACGACGGATAAATACCCTTCCTTCTAGCGTAAATATACTATCTTTCTATTTAATAAGCGTCCGAGTCTATAAGTAAACTACGCCCTTCTCTAGCTAAAGTAAGCTAAGAGTATCTATACTATTCTTATCGTCTTCCTTAATCTTCTAACTAACCCTAAGTAAATCGTTAATATACTTTCGATCGTACTTTTAGTACTCTTTAGGAAGCCTATTCTTAGTGTCTATAACTTTAGCGATATCGCGAGTCTTTATTATTAATACGCGCTCTACGCGACTTAGGTTATAGCTCTTATATAAATTAGCTCGAATACGATAAATCGGAGTCGATCGGTCCCTATATTATACGAATATCTAGGAGCTAGTTCCTTTAGGCTATTAGTATAATACTTTAGCTAAAGTTAGTCGACGTTACTATTAAGTAGTTCTTACTTCTAAAGCGTTAAGTCTAGTAGGTTAGTTATCCTCTTAACTAAGTCTAGATTTAGTGCTAGATTCTTTACTCTCTATAGCCTAGCTAGCTTAGTTTAATAGCTCCTTATTACTAGTAGAAAGCGTGACTATATCTAAATCTATATTAATCTAGTAATCTAGGGTACTAATAAAGTTCTTAGCCTAAGCCCTACTAATATTCTAATCTTAAGAGAGATAGTACCTTCTATTAAAAAGCTTTAGTAGATAGCGTGTTTTATAGAATAATTCCTAGCCCTCTAACGCCGAGCCTATCTCTTTCGCTTTCGAGAATTCTTATCGCTAGGTCTAATAAAGATTAACGTAACCGCGCTCTAGGATAATACCGCTATCTAGGTCGCTAGTATCGTTTATATTATTAATAGCCCGTATTACTAATTAAGCCTTTAGAAGAATTCTTAATATCTATTATACTATAGTTTATTAGATATAAAGAAACTCTTAGTTATTAATATAGACTACTTCTAAGTCTCGCTTCGGATAACCTCTTTAACCTAGCGACCTACTAACGCACGCTTATACTTTATTAGGATATCCTATTCTAATATATTTTCTAATTTAGGATCTATAGTATTATTTAATTCTAAATCGTTACTAGACGCTCCCGATATAAAGTCTCCTTTATAAGTTAGGCTTCTAGAGACTTTATATTTATAGTGAGTCGACGGTCTAGGACTAGGTGATTTAGAGTTAGTGATATAATACGTAGAGTTTTCCCGGTTAGAGAAGGGTGTTTAGATATTATAAGCGCTTCTTATAGTTTTCGAAGACTACTTATTCTTTCTCTTTTTCTTAGGTATCTTAAAGACAAAATTTATTAATAGTGAGATACCGCTTTTTTTATGGCGAATAACTTCTTTTATACCTTTATCCGAGTCCTAAAGAATACGTGGTCCTTTAGATACTATTAATAAAGTCGTAAAAGCCTAAAATAGTGTCGTAAAAGCCTTAAATAATATTGCGGGCCTATTAATTAACTAGGATCTAGCCCTTAGTGTGAAACACTAGGTTAACCTCCTGTCGGACACACTCGTAGCCGCATAAAAGCGAGTTCCTACGGGCGCATCCGTAGTACACCTTCTTATCTTATTAATCTGATAAGAAGGTAAGCAGATCTTAAGATAGACTAGTGCTTAAGTAGTCTAAATGAGAGCATTCACTTAAAGAAGAAGAAGGCTTCCTTTCTTCGCCTAAGAGAAGAAGAGATAGGTAAAGAAAAGAGAGAGTGTGAAGTCTGATTCTTTCTACCTAGGATTTATCCTCGTATTTATAGACAAATATTCCTTTAGAATCATATGTTTATCGTATGATTTGGATCAAACGGAAGTGGCAAAATATGACTTTAGACTAAAGGAATGATGTAAGAAAACTGTCAATTTGACGTCAAAGAAAGGAGGGGTAAAGAGGGGTAATTCCCTCGGTCCGAGGTCAAAGAAAGAGAGAAGAAATGATGACTATTTTGACATCATAGATGAAGGAGTAGAAGAGAAGAGGAAAAAGTGTTAATAATCAAAATTCTAGGCAAAGGTTGACTGCCTAGACTATCCCTATAAAAGGGACCGCATACCCCTAAAGAAAGGGCCATTCACCCCCGAGAGAGTATAGCACCCCTATACTGAGGGGACCGCGGACCTTCTTCCTTTTTTGTTGAATAAAAGGATATCCAATATATATATATTAGTCTATATTCCAACATATAGTTTCTAACGGGGTTCCTTATAAGAAGTTTATTATCTAGCCTAAAACGTCCGAGCACTATAAATATCTAATTTAATACTATTTAGAAAGAGCTATCTAACTTAGTATATCTTATTAATATAGATATATAGTTATCTAGGCTTTCTTAATAGTTAATCTCTATATACTAACCTCTATTTACGCTTCTCTAGTAGTATTTTTATTCTAAGATACCCTCTTTTCTATAATATTTAGTTTCTCTATAAGAGCTAAATTTTTAACTCGAAGCTCTATAAATAAATTATATTCTATCTATCTCTTCTCTTACTATTTTATCTTCTATAAGCTTTATTATCTCTTATCCGGTGAAAGGTTATATTATCTTCTTAGGGTAGATTATATAAAATCTTTTTCTAACTTCTCGTTAAAGTAATATATAAGCTCCTACTAAGTATTTACTTAGATATTTCTAAAATAGTAGCTTAAGAGATAGATTATCTATCTACTATTTATAGACTAGATTATCTTTTACTTTCGATCGTACTTCTAATAGCTTTACCTTAATCTTAAGTATCTCCCCTTATCTATTCTGTTAGGAAATATAGCGAACTTATACTTAAGTTATAACTTATATATATATTAGGAAAGCCGCTTTCGATAAGTTAATCTTAATAAAGCCCGCTTCTTATTACCTAAGAGATAAGATTATTTATCTATATTAACTAGGAGTTCTTAACGCTTCTATAGCGGTTTAGCGTAGTCTTTATATTACTATTTCCTCCGTAAACTATTTTAGGTATAAGACTAATCGGGGACTAGTTAAATTCCTATATAACCTAACCTATAATATATAATTTATAATACTATCCTATATCTATTAGCTAACACTCTATTATTAAATTTCTATTATAGTAAAGCTAATATTATAATAAATTAAGAGATAACTATTATTTTAATTAGGTATTAGGATCTCGTATAATAATAATCTTATCTATTATTCTATTATATTTAGTATTAGTCTAGAATTTAGGAACCTCTATAAAATATTATAAAGATAAATTATCCTAATTAGCTCTCTATTAAGAAATATTAATCCTATAAATATATATATACTATAGATAACCACTATAGGACCCTATAACCTTAATTAAAGTAGGGCCTATAAGCTAATAGTTAATAAGCTTAAGGTACCGGAGAGATAGTAAGAGAACGATATAGAAAAGGTCTAAGAGACCGGGGCTATTTACTAATCTAAAGTATTCGATATATATTAAAGTAGATTTAGTTACTTTAAATAGATTACTATTTATAAAAGTTAATAGTGATTAGATTCTATTAATCTTAATTAATCGAATAACGACTCTATTAGCGTATACTATAGCTATCTCTTTAAATAACGTCTTAATATATAGTAGAAATAATATATTATTATCGAGGAATATATAATTTATAAACTATAGAAGCTAATCTTCTCGCGCTTCTTTAAGCGTGAAACTAATTCTAGTTAAGTTCGATAAGCGTAGAAGTGACTTCGATAATACTCGAATATCTTTTCTTTCTTTTAGAAGAGAATCTTAAATTCTAGTAAGCCTTCCGAAGTAGGAAAAGACAGACTTATATAAGAAGCTCTTACTATAGAGGTCCTACTAGAAATTAGCCTAGTGTCTCGCGTACTCTTATAGTATATAAATATATATAGAAAAGTAGTCCTAATATTAAATAACTATATATATATATAAGCTAGGGAAGATAAACACCTAGTTAAATAATATACGCGGGTTAACTAATTTAGATATATTATAATATAGAAACTTAATAGATAGTACTAACGGGGATATAGCTATTTCCTCTAATCTCTTTAAGCTATTTTCTAAAAATATAACTTTAAGTATACGAAATAATTCCGGTATAGTCACTAGTCTATACCCTATATCTACTAATAAAAATAATTTTAAAGAAACCGCGTTAAGATAAACACTAATAATCCTACATGTAAATTTCAATTTGGTCCGAAGCTGCTAGATTCGGCGGTTAATGACGCCGAAAATGGCGTCGCCGGCCCATAGGCTTTTTTCCACGCCCGCAGGTCAAACCGCCCACGCACTCATTAATATAGGCCGGACCCACTCCTTGACACCCTAGGCGTCTCGGTTATAAGCCCATCATATTTTATCTCACCCTCGGGTCACCTCCCGCTCCTAGACTAACTAGGTAATTTTTTTTTTATTTTTTTTCCCCTAGAAAAAAGAAAAGAAAAACTAGAACCGTTGTCGCTATATAAAGTGCGCCCTAGCCCGCTCGAAAATATAAGTCGTGCTCTTCTCTAGATCTATTACTATCGGACTAAGACAAATTTACTCTTAATAGACTACGAGTTCTATATCGGCTTAGAACTACCTAGTCAGTAAATTTTCTATACACTATAAGATCTTGTCCCGTTCTCCTCTAAGCTATACCACTAATATAGATAGATAGTGGGCGGTCTCGGTCGAAATGACGAAAGAAGCCCTAGTTCTGAGTCCTTCCGCCTAAAACTAGATATAAGTAGCTCTGACTCAGAAACTAAAATATCGAGCCCCGAGCCTACTTTATAGTCGTCTAGTAGAAGTAGTGCTCGTATTACCCGCGTTAGAAAACGTAGACTTACTCGATCGTTATTAGTCACTTCTAGTAGTGAACCTAATAGTGAAAACCTAAATTATATCCTATAGCGGAAACGAGTAAAGAAGTTAGTATCCGGGAAACCGTTAATAGACCTAAGTAGGGTCTAAGAACAGAACACTCGATAAGGGAACGGCCCTAGCTCTAGTATAACTAGTACTAACGAAGAAAATTCCGTAACGGACCTAGATATCGAGTTAGACGACACGTTATCTAATAGCGGCGATAATAGTTACGCGGATAGAACTAGGGATATAATAGTATATATACGTGATCGATAGGAGAGGTATATTAAATCGTAAGTAGAGAAACTTAGATTTTAAGCTTATAATTATTTAATAAAGATTTAGCTATAAGTAGCATAAAAAAGACTAACTATCTCCTTATTTAAAGTAGGCCGACCCGAATATCGCTCTTCGAGTTATAGGAAAGAAGGAGCTTATATAATTCCTTTACTAGTGCCTACGGCTCCGCCGAGGTAAGAATAGCAGACGACTAAAAGAGATTAAGAAGGCTAGTGCGTTAGACACGAATTAGAAGATATTTCTCCGATATTACGAAAAAATTAATAGGGATCTAATAGAAGATAAACTTAGTCGGCGGATAAGAAAGGTCGGAATAAATTAACACTCGGACGGCGTATAATTAACGAATAGCTCCTAATAGAGTATCCGGAAAATTATAAAAACGAAAATATTAGATACCGAGGAGAAGGAGAAGACGCTAATATATATTAAGGATTTAATTCCTCTCTAGGAAATAGTACTCCGCATAATAGAGAAATAATTTAATATCGGACTTTAAAGGATCTAGTAGTGTCTCTATAACCTAATAGCCTACTTTACCGTGAATCGGATTAATACGATACGAAAGCTATAATATAAGTATCTATTATACTCTATTTAGCGCGACCCTAAAGGTAGACCACTAAGAATCTTAATTAAGATTACTTATAAGTTCGCGAAAAAGTATCTAGGTATTATATAAGGGTATAAATTTATTAATACTTTAATTCGAAATTCGTATAAGCTTTTAATATACGTTCTAATATTTACCTAGAAACACTTTCCTGATTCCCGAGATAATATATAATCTATCGCTTATACTAAGTCCGTATATATTCTTACTTAGTATCCTCTTCGATAATAATACCTTTCGTTACCCTAGAATTAGGTCTATAGCAAACCTTCGAAGCCTCTCTCTAGAAGGAGGTCGGCAGTAGATAGAAGTGCCACTTAAGCTCGAGAAAGCTAAGTATTATATATTCTATAAAGTCGAAGCAACTAAAGGCAAGATTAAGATCTATCGCGACTAGCCTATCTTAGTGGGCTTATTATCCGGTTAGCTTTAAACCTTCGGGGAAATCGCCGGCTTTAAATAGAGCTTATTTATATATCGCTTCCGTTACGGTAGCGGGATAATCTTAAATAAAAGTGGTAAGTGCTACTTACTCTCGAGGTATTTAAAATAATAAGAAATAAAGTACACTAACCTTCCGCGATCGGGTAGGGCTAGTTAGTGATATATAGTAGAATCTAATTATAAAATATACCGATATTCGGACGTTCTTAAAATATTACCTCCCCCGGCGTATTAGTATAGATATATAGGCCTTAATACGAGGCCTTGAGCCTAATTCTATAATAATGCGAGCGGTCACTCGGATAGGGAGATAGATTAATACGAGGCGGCCTCGTGAGCTCACAGAGGAACAGAGAGTAAGTGTAGAAGATATTCCCGAGTTATAAGAAGCTATTATAAAGCGGGATTGTCTCGCGCAAAAGCTTAATTATAACGGCACAAAGGGCCGTAAAAGATTAGATCGGCTCCGTTAATTAAAGAAAAAACGTCACGAACACACGTAACCGGCTACTATATAATCTTCGGAAGCGCGTGAGGGAGGAATTCGACTACTAATAGGCTATTATTAATATCGGGCGGTAGCTAACTAGTAGTGCGCTTCACGAGGAAGGAACTAAAGAAATACTACGGACCGAGGAGTATATACTCCCCTAGCAGATCTTCTTACTTAAAAAACTGACGACTTAGCCTACCACATAGTCCTTAGAGGCAGAATAGACGCGGCGTAATAAAGCTATAGAGGCTATCTGTATGTACTGTGACGTGCGCGAGGGCGGGCCCCGCCGAGGTCGACGGTATCTTAGGCAGCTATATTATACTAAGAATAATATTCCTACTATCGGGATATTAGGCACGGTGCGCCTAAACGATCGTCTACCACCCGTACTATTAGAAGAAAATCCTCTCGAGGCAGAAACTTCTTTTCGGCCAACCGTTAAACCGTTAGGATATTTTTAGTGCTATAGAAATATAGACGAACCGGACGAATGTCTAAAAAAATATTATTCTCGCTATAAGCACCTTTTACGTTATTTCAGAGACACGTATCTTGATGACCGTCTCTGTAACTACTATAACAGAGAATTCGAGTATGAAATAGGTATAAGGCGGTATATATATAAGATACACGGTCTGAAAACTTAGTAGGGCTTTTTTTGCACTAGAAAAAACCCAATTTTTCTTTGCCTCGACTTAAATAGTCGAGTTAAAAGCGGCGTCATGCGCTAGGAGCGGGCTTATATAGACTAGCTATGAATACTGTACTAAAAGTATTTAGGTAAATCCGATTTCGAATATCACCGTGTTCTTAAGTTTCTTGTTGCTTATATTGTTATAAGGAAGGCGCACCATATTATAAACCTTTATTTAAGGACTGATAAAGGATGTAGTGGTATGTCCTCCGATGTAAGCTCTATTTCGATTGGCATAGTAGCGAGCACCACAACCTTTTTAGGGATCGATTTAGTCTTCCATAATAGCCTCGCCTCGATTAATAGATATTTTTAAGGTATCCTACTTATACTGTACCTTATCCCTGGTCGAGACTATTATTCTCGGTAATTCTATCGGTCCATTTAGCCTCTTTACAAAGTCGACGTTATAGAAATTATACAGGCTTAATACAGAGTCGATCTTAATACTGTCAGTTAGATTATACTAAGAGATGAGTAATAGGTATAGCGTGTTTTAAAAGGGTTCGAGGAAGAATCTTTAACTAAGTGGCGAAACTGATTTCGATCTATCCTGTACTAAGAGCACTTTCGGCACAAAGACGTCCGGTGCACAGTTTTAGATCTTTAGGTATTTACAGTTAAAGACGAATCTCATTCGGTAGTTGACTAAGAGAAATCATTATAGCTCGTCGGATAGTAAAGAGTATATCGTAAGCTTATTTCCACCACTCTTTAGTCCTAAAATATGACGGCGTAGGGCCTTATCGGAAATGACGTCACAGAAAACAGACTATCCTAAGATCCCCGCGTTGGGGAGGGGCTTAGACACTTCCCTATTTCTGCGCTCCTTATACGATGCTAATGCGCAGTAGGCTACAGCGCGTCCCGAAACTGGCGCAACCACTTCCACTCTTTGATTGTTTCTCTAGCCACAGCGCTAAGACCGACTAGTGTGTTTTGGGAGTTCTGCGGGTACCCTCTTTCAATTAGACGTACACTATTAGACAGGAATATTGATATTCCGGATTTATCCTAAGTCTAGACTAGCTTGTCTCCGTGCTGTGGCTTGGAAAAAACCCTCGAAGAGTGTAAGTGGCTGCGCCAGTTTCGGGACGCACTGTATCAGGAAGCGGCCGGCGACGACTCTCACCTCCCCGTGGTGCCGGCTAGGAACCTGCGAATGCCTTGCCCGACGGCATTAGCAGAGCTGAGAAGAGTCACACCAGCCAGCACTGTCCGCTGGCCAGGGCTACTGCTGGAGCGAGAGCTCAGGGGTCAGGGCCCCCTGACCCTATGCATAGGCGACAAGGGAACAATTTGAAAACCACCCGACACACGACTTCGAAACCGATCCTACAATCAGTGGACACTAGGGTCGTGCGATAGGACACCCTTGGGGTACTCTCGGGCTGCTCTGTTGAAAGGAGGATATCGCTGGGTCAGAGAATACAGAAACGACTGAGTCGAAAACAAAACACGAACAATATGGCAGGATCCGGCATGCTTGAACCCACACAGAGAACGACGAGGTACTTTGGTTAGTAGGAGGGACAACACTGTGTTGCTTGGCTGTTCTGGATACAGAGAGGATATAACTGGGCAAACTCCTGCGAGACACGGTCGGCCTTGTCAGAGAGATCTTTCAAGGTAGCGCGAAACGGATTTGATAATCTGCGGGGCGCAGTATATAATGGAAGCGACGGAAGACTGGGTGGGCGGACTGTAGATACGAGACTTTCTATATGGCTCGAGAGGACGGACGCGCGTGTCGGTCTACTGAGAGAATAGGAATCCGAAGATGGCCATCGAGGATGGAGTCTTTAGGGCGGCTATTGAAGTAGGCTTAAGGTGTAAACTGGTATTGACTTGCGGAACCGGCTGTGCCCCGTGAAGGATGCGGAATAGGATCGGAGGGGACGCAAGGTGGAGGGTCTATGTAGGTAGATATGCTGCTACCTCTACAATGTATTTTTGGCTTGCTTAGCTTAGGAATTCAAATCAGTACTTGTTGGAAGCAGTGCGAGCCTCAGTACGGTTTGCCATCGCTACGGGCCGACTTGAGGCCACTTAACCTTGCCGACGAACGGACAAAATAACCCCTCTTACTAACTCCAACCCCTTGTGACAGACGGTAGACGCGCTTCAACTGCCGAAGATAGGATGTTGAACACTTGAAGAAGCGCCTTCAAGCCAGTCTACTAACCAATACTAACCCACAGGGACCTGCTATGAGATTGGAAATTGAAATGGCAAATACGGAAGGAAATACTGTATGGGCTCCAAGGAGACACGGCTTATACCCAAACATGCATGTACTGGTAGATTAGTGATAGTTGCCCTTTCGGCTCAGCCGCCGGGCGTTAATGAATTGTGTGTGTGTGTATCAGGAAGAGGCTTTGTAAGACAAAGAAGGTAGTCGATCTGCCGCCATTCATCCAGGCCGAGCTTGAGATTCGCTAGCCGCTCCATCAGACAGTACTTATCAAGATCAGACTGTAGCCTTTTGGCCCTTTGTAGCATCAGATAGGTAGAGTTCCACCGCGTCCGTACATCCTGGATTGGCACTAACTGAGGGCCAGACTGGTTGTCTTGTAGCCCTAGGAATTGCCTTCTCCTTTGTGGGCTTGCATTGATATAGATAGCGAGATTACGTACCTTATGTAAGGTGTTTGCAATATCTCCCTTCCTAGATCGCTGCATAGACGCCTTTTTGTGTTCCTCGGTCCAAACTGTGTCCACAGTGTCATTGGTAGGCTTTGCTTTAATACCATGAAGAAGCTCATTTAGTCTAAGCTGGATCACATGCGCCATACACGGAATATGGACGAGAGAAAGGCCTGGATACTCCCTCTGGATCTTGTCGAACATCGTCTTATTATTAGACGCATTATCTATGGTGATAGCCATAATCCTATCTGATATCTGATGTTTCGCAAGCACATCACATAGGACTAAACCGAGGTTCTCCCCAGTATGTGGGCCCTCTAGAGGCTCAAAACCAAGTAGTACCTGCCGATACTCCCAATGTTAATCGAGGAAATAGCCAGTAATCGCCATAAAGGCTTACTGAAATGGTGAGGTCCAGCAGTCTAGTGCGATCGATAGTTTTGCGCGTGAGGGAAGCATTGTAAGTATATCTTTCTGCTGGTCCTGGACCGTTGTCCGTAGTTGACGTTGTATAGTATAGCTCGAGGGGAAGACTGGGATTAAGGGGGCTTGTTGTGTGAGGCGTAGGAGGTCTTAGAAGTGAGGGCTTTCGATAATCCGAAATGGTAGCCGCAGGCTTATAATAGTGATTAAAAGCTGTTCCTTCTATCGATCTTCGCTCCAAAGATAACGTGGTCGGGGTGAATCAGCGGCCTAGAGTAGAGATAGGATATTAGTGTATTATACTCACTTCCCTCTCACTTTTCTCTCACTTTTCTCTTACTTACCACACGCTTGATTAGTTGCTCGATATTCCCTTAATGGCGTTTTGTCTTATAAGCGCTACTATGATGATGTTTTCCTATACCTGTGGTCCCATTCTGGACTAGATGGGTAAGGATTATATCGTATCTCTTGCAAGTGACCATAGGAGTTCTATCCTGGATATTAGCAACTTAGTCGAAATAGGACCAAATTTTAGCCGTTTGGCCCTGCTTATCCTATCGGACCCTCTTTGCATAAGGGCTAGTGGTTACGTATTAGGTTATAAGCCACTAGTTGATAGATTCTGTCTTGTTCATAACAGTCCAAAGCGCGTACTCTTTCTTACCACCACTAATACGTTATAGGGACGATGGTAGTGATAGAGAGGTAATTAGCTTAGTAGACTGGCTTTTAGGGGCTTCGGATATAGTGAAAACGCGAGAGGGTGTATAGTCTAATAGAAGAGGGTCGATACTATCGCTATAGATAGATAAGGTAAAGGAGGAAGAGGGAAAAGCTATAGTGACGCGAAAAACACGCGAAGGTGAGGGGAATATAAAGATCAAAGAAAGGACCTTTCAAAGGGGTAAAGACCCTCTAGCCTCAGGCGAAGAACACTATAATTAGTCGAGATAGGCTAAATAATCCTAAGATAGGTCTACTAGCTCGATCCTATTAGTGTAAATCTACGCACTCTGATTCTGCAGAATTGATTTCTCTAAGTTCCCCTTCACTATAGCCTTTTACCTTTACTACACCCTGATTATTCGAGTATAGGGGATAATAAGATAGTTAAATATAGAGGGCGCTCTAATTAATATTCTCTATAAATTTAAGCCCCTAATATCGTAAATTAAAGGGTTTAAAAATAAAAGAAGAAAGGAAAGTAGGAAGTGGTAGTAGACACACTCACAAGAATATATCTTTTTAACCTTCAACACTCTAAAATTAACTATCTCCTTTAATACTCATTTTTTTTGTCTAATTTATTTAAGCGACCGATAAAATAGCTATTAAATTTACTATAAATAAGTGTATTTCTTATAATTACATTAAAGAGGGCTAAAATTGTGATAGGTATACACGTTTAGACCAAAACATAGGTAAATAACAGAAAGTAATTTTAGAATTATACACAAAGAATGCCTGATTTCTGCCTGATTCAGGCAAATCAGGTGTCTATAGGACTCCTATGGGACCTACAGGAAAGATGGTCCCGTCCTATGGGAGGGACCACTATAGGTGATCCCGTCCCATGGGACCCGCGGGACGGGACTCGGGACCGACCTTGGTCTCATGGGAGTCCCATGACGATGTCTACTTCGGATGAAATCGATCGTATTTTGAAGCGATGATTGGATTGGATGCTTTCGTCCGATAGTCGTCAAAAGGTTATATTTAGTCACCGGGCGATAGGCATGGCTAGCTTAGTTGATGTTATTTATGCCAGAGCCCAAGTGAATAAGATCCCAATGAAGTGTTTCGAACGCTTGATCTCCAGTATAGATATGTCGCCTAGACACCTGTCGTTTGGCCTTAGAAATAAGGCATGTTTCGCATGACTTTTCGGCCGAAAAGTCATCTATTTCCACGCCAGTAGAGGCACTTTCTAGATGCTTCACCGCATCTATACTAGGGTGGCCTAGGCGTTGATGCCATAGATAGTCCGACCCCTTCTGAATATGCTCCTTTGTCGACGATGCGAGAACAATGGCCTCGTCTTCTTTGTTCTCTTGAACTTTTGTATTAAATGTCTTCTGAGGGCGTAGTGGAAGATATTTACTCTTATTCCTTTGTATAAGAGCGATGCCTGTATCGTCTGATATATGGCAAGCATGCGTTCCGTCTTCTCTTTCTAGTCTATTTGCTCTTTGGTTGTAATAAACACCTCCTTTTCTAGCCCTAGATGAAGACAAAATATTTAGGTGGAACCCTGGTATATATAGTGTCTTATATAGGTCGAAAGTAGTGCTTCCAAAGGTTAAATAGACTAGGCCTTTGCCCTCAACCAAACACTCTGTATTACCCACAAGAAGTGTGGATTTGTAGGGTATGAAAGTAACGAATTGAGACAGATCGTTACACACATGTGTATCCGAGGCAAAGTCGTATGTCCACATATTAGATAAATCATACCTAGAAGCTAGACACGTGGCCATGCCTATGCGTTTATCTTCAGACCGATCTTTAGTCTGATGCTTTCTTATAGCGTTATCGTACGCCATCTTAAAGCCCTTGTGTGTGCACGCTTATTTAAATCTGTCAAGGATAGATTGATCTGCCTTCCACCCTGGCGGTCTGAGAGAGGGGTTTATATATAAACATTCATTAAATGAATGTTTTCCTTTGTTTGCTCCGCTCTCACATGGACAAGATCTTTTTCTTTTTCCACTTCTTTGTTCACTTTCGTCTGATTCTCCTTAGAAGGTTGCATTCGCAATATTATACGTTTTCTTTGGTGGCAATAGTCTTATTGAATCCCTATATCTCTTCGTAAGAGTAAAGAAATCAACAGACTCTTCTAAACCTATAGACTCTAGCTTCGTAATCTCATTATGCTAGTATTCTATAAAAAATGGAGACATAGATGAGACCGAATCTAGGAAGTCTAGAAGAGGCCTAGCTTTGGTCTGAACCTCGCCTATGCCTAGCTGTATAGCTTCGACATAAACATTTTCCCACTGAGAGATCCACTGATCTATAGTCATAGACTGCGGCATACGTCGTATATTATGATACTTCTTTATAATGGATCTTTTCCTGCTCTCTGTAGTGGGTGCGTAACGACGTTGAAGCACTTATAGTGTCTCGTAGACAGAGGATAGGTGTTGAGTGATAAGCTTGCTTGAATGAGAAATCGAAGATTGGATTAAAAGATAGATTTGTGATATAGCCCCGTTTGTACGGCTATATTCACGTAAATCAAGCTTATAATCCCTTCGTCGATCCCTCCACCGTTCACGCTCATTTTGGTCCAATTGGTCGTCAGAAGTGGCTCGAGGGTTTATATCAGACACCTTCGGACGAATAGGATAGGTAGGTATTTCCTTTTTCGTCTAATTATTTAGATCAATATACGTCCATACGCCTTTTGCACTAGCATAGGTCTTGATCTAGTTGAACCATAGGTGCCAGTCAGAAGAATCTGACAAAATAGTGGTTATTTTAGTCGATTCGAGAGAGGTAAACATCGTGTCGTAAAGTGAGAGAAAAGTGAAAATAAAGTGATATGAAAGTGAGGATAATCTAAAGATAAAGCAAGAATATCAGCCGTCGGTCGGTCTTAATATAATCGTTATATATCGTTATTATATCCGTCCTCCTACTATTTACTACACTCGTAATCCTACTTATACTCTGCTTATTTATGTCTATCTTTTTAGTCTGTTACTAAACTATATTAAACTATATCGCTTCTTTACTACATTTATACCTTCCTATTTCCGTCTCTATAAGTGCCTAGTGCGGACTATCTATTACTTATTTCCCGTCCTCGTAGCTCGTATTAGTGTTTTATATCTATAAGGGTTATTAGATAGTTATTATAGAGAGAGTGAATAATTAGTATAGAGTGCTCTAGTATATATTTAGTCCCCCGTATAGTGCTAGCTATACGGTTAATTCGTCTACTACTATTAATTAGGAATTATTCGCTATCTTTATAGGGTAGCGATACGGGTAGTAGATACTAGAGACGGCCGGTTTTTAGTAGAAATCTTATAGTCTTCCACGTATACTCTATTAACGCTAGGGCCTTCTCGATACTTCGCGGGGCTAATTAGGGGTATCCTTATATTTATATCTATAGCTTAGAGTAGCTAGGATAGTCGATTAGGATATAGTACACTATCTCTAATCTCTCGCTATATTATAGGCACTGCGTAGTATTAGCCTTATATATATTATAGAGAAAGGCGTCTAGGCCGATCTTCCCTATACGGGCTTAGATTAGCGTATTATACTTCGCGGGCGTAAGGTCTCGGTATAGCGTAAGCGTTCTATTAGTGATTTTAGATTAAAGTTATTATTATATATTATTATAGACTATATTTCGCTATTTATCTCGCTATTTATTTTATATTATTTATCGGACCTAGTAGTTTACTATAGCCTATATTAGCTAAGAGAATAGGTTATTAAGGAAAATAGTATAATAGCTAAGAGTATCTCTTACGCTAGGCGCTACCCCGTCGCTATCTTTACTGTCTATTGCTACCGGACGGTTAGCGACAGGCTAAAACCGGCCGCCCGAACACAATACACGATTCTACAAGAAAAAGACTTGAGTTTATCACAACTGGCAAGGTTTGTTGCTTATGTACTCAACCAGTAATCAAGATATTACAGGTGGGGTAGTCGGCAAGAGCGGCTATTTTGCAAAATACGCAGAACTCAAAAATTGTAATCTGATCCGATTATCGGCCTACATGGAAAGACAAATTGAGCATCGGGACTGTGAGCTTGGGTCTTACGGTCAGCAAACCATGCTGATCATGGGAATCGCAACTGAAAACAGGAGAAGGTTCCAAAGAGTGGGCCGTCACATTCTCAGGACTATTAGCCTGTTATATCACTTGTTCTCGTTGAGAGGACACCCCCTCCACTGTCGGGCAGCAAGCACGGACGATCTGTTCAGCCGGTGCGGGTCAAGCTACCATAAAACGCTACTCGACACTTGTACCGGCCCAAAAAGGCTCTTTAAGTTTTAATTTCCGTGTACAGGGCCAGGATCAGATGATAATACAGTTTTCTTCGGAAAAATATGGGATCCGTTCTCGGGCTGCGCCACAGACCTCAAAGATTAACATGAGCTACAACCACTAACGCCTCAACCGAACCGAAAAGAAATAGAAATCATTTTTTCGAAGAATTTATTCGACCTCTAAATTCGTCATCAATCATCTAAAACCATACAGGCAACAACCATGGATGTCGTCATGCCTCCGGTGGGGGTATAAAAATCTCTGGGTCGTGTTTCTCCGCGTCCTCTCGGCTCTAATTCGCAGCTCCGGTCCCACATCCCGTCTAGCCCTGTTGCGGACTGTAAACTGGATGCGATATATTCTTGTAACTCGGGCACCGCGTGTAGGCAGTATTGTGCTTCTTTGAAGCGCTGGATTTCGTGGACGGATGCTGTTAGCATTGTATATTTGTGGAAGTTTATCAGACCATCTGGTGTTAGGGGTTGGTTTCCGTCTTCGATGAATGTTAGATCTTTTAGGTAAAGGCCTGTCTCTTTTTCTTAGTTTTGGTGTGGGGTTTGCATTTGGTTGAGGTTTTGACTTACCAAGGAAAGGGATGCAGGGTGGTACTGCGATGCGTAATGCCCCACGGTAGTTGCTGTAGTTTTTTGTGCTTGATGTTAAGGCTTGTAGAGGCCTCAGTATGTTACAGCTCTTTTCGGTGACCATGGCCCATGTGCGGGTAAGTCGGTAAATCGGAGCGCTTTGGAATCCTGAGAGAATGGATACCACTGCAGAGTAGTTCTGAAGCTCATGACATATCTGTGAGATAGGGTTAGCTTAGTACATGTACATATCAGGGGAGGGGCCACAAAGCGTACATTCGCTATATTTACCAGGTGCCCTATTACTTGTGCCCGCTTTTTGATATCAGACTCAGCAAGGATCAAAGCGCCAACCCAGTTGGAAAGTTGATTAGAATACCGAATCAGAGCCCGGATATTCGGAGCCGGCGCAGGGGCTGTAAAGCCCTCTCTCTTTTGCCATGCTTTGTTCAAGAGTTCATTTGGTTCTGTTTTGTTGAACATATGTGCCTCCATAATGGTTAACTGCCGAGCAAGCTCTTTGGCGTCAATTTTGAGAAACAGAAGCTTGTCTAATTTTCGCGGGAGAATCGGTTTAGGTGGATTTGAAATGGATGGTCGAGATATTTTCATGCGGGACATTCCATCCATGCGGCGTTGGATGATCCCAAGTAGCTGAGCGACCGCACTTGTCTCTGTAGCGGCTGTGGCACGAGATGCAAATTCCCGTAGGTTTAGCAGATTGGTGTCAGTCTCGGGACCTTTCGGCTCAGTCCAGAAGTGTTCGAGCCATTGCTTAAAGATGTTGATCACGCGTAGTCGAACAAGGGGCCTTGTTGCATCCGCTTCGCTCGATGGTAAAGAGTCAAACCGAGCGATGAGAAGATCAATCAGCGCGGACATTGATATGAAATATTTGTATGTGGTAAGGAATGTGCGATTGAAGAAGGCGTCCAGCCTATCATGGCGTGTCAAGTTCTCCACTAATGCCCCGAGAGTGCCCGCTTTCACAATCTCGATGCTCCCATTGTGATCGTAGATAATCTCCTCGCGAGATTCGATATGATCCGAGTTGGAATCTATCTCCTTGCTGCCTTGTTCGACCATTGTAAAGACGGAGCCTCGCAAGACTTGAACTACCGCGTAAGAACCATCAATGTTGTCCTTCATCTGCTCTGGTCCTCGGACTCTGCCTTTATCCGAAGCACACCACTATGTCAGGAATTTGACAGCTGTTCCAAGCTCAAGAGAATATTCGGGGGCGTCCCAGGCTTTTTGAGGGAAGAAAGAGGAGCAACAATACTGATTCGGTTGGTGGGGTTTTCCTGCTC
This sequence comes from Penicillium corylophilum, assembly GCA_018410145.1. Taxonomy (NCBI): domain Eukaryota; kingdom Fungi; phylum Ascomycota; class Eurotiomycetes; order Eurotiales; family Aspergillaceae; genus Penicillium; species Penicillium corylophilum. Next base: position 23,155 of record JAGUQL010000027.1, read on the forward strand.
ACGCTGTGCACATGGCAAGGCTCCACTCCAGCTGGGACCGCGAATCTGGCCCTGCGCGCTCACAACGGTGTTTAGACCATTTGATCTTTCTCCGATCTCACGCCTGCGCCACCCTGGCATGCATGCGATTGCATTGAAACTAGACGAGACAGTGTTCCTTTTCATGCATGGGCTTTTGTCGAGTGCTGCTGCGTCCATATAAATTCCATGTTAGCGCCGACGGCATCCTTTCGGCCCGACGCTAAGCTGTCGGACCACAAAAATTCCCATGAAAGCCCAGAATTCTAAGTTCTCGTCTAGAGAACCCAAAGGCCATTGACGTAACCGATAAACGAGCCACAGCCCCACCAGCCATTGTGACGCGTGTGCACGCACAAGACACCTTACCCTGTTGAATAGACCTTAGATACCGAGGTTATCGCGCTACTAAAGTGGAAATGCCAGGCAAAGAGCTAATTGATTTCAAATTCGACATTGGTATAATGCAAGTATGAGCAAGACAAATTTCCGCCCCACAAAAAAAGGGGAAAGAGTAAGGGCCAGTTTTTCATGGCCGAGGTATAATGAACTAATTCAAGTGTCGTATTGTGGCCCATTTCAAAAGACCGTACCCCTGGTCTGCTGTCTTTTCCTGAGATCAACATCTTTGATCATGACGGTCCAGGGAATTGCCAAGACAATAATACCGCATCCAACCGCGAGTAGTCTGACCTCAGAGTAGGCATATGCTTTCTGAATAGCCTCCCTGGTCGCAGAGCCAACGGGGTACCCCCTTTGCACAGGAAGACTGTCGTAAATATTCTCCAGGTTAGGCAAGGCTGATTCGGGGAGGTATCGGTAAAGGGCCTTCAGGTATGTATTCTGCCAGATAACAGTACTGATTGTGAGACCAGCGGAGTCACCAACTGTACCCACCACGTTCAATATAGCAAGTGCGGTAGCAACATGTTGGTGATCCACGGTAGCTAAAATGGAAATCTGCTCAGTGAGGATAAAGATTGAACCACCAATTGCTAGGAAGACCTGGCACATGATTTGGTAGCCGACATTCATGTTGGGGCGCCGGAAGTAAATCATCAATCCTTGAGTGAAGATATAAAGCGGAACAGCGATATAGAGGGTCCACTTGTAACGGCCAGCCCTGCGGATAAGCCAACCAAGGAATAGCAGAAGCACTCCCGATACCATATCGAAGATGTTATCGACATAATTCGCGGTTGTAATGGTCAGATCATTATTGACTTGGAGCCATGATGTGAAGTAGTAGCTCCAGCAGTAGTTCGAGACCTGGTATGTGGTATCCAAGAGAACTGCACCGATGACAGTGCGGTTTGCAAGCACACGCCAGTCATTTCCAACCAGAGGTACTGGAGCTACCCACATCTCCCACATTCCAAATAAGAACAGCATAGAGAATCCCACAACAAGCATCGCAATAATATACCCCGTGGCCCAGCCATGGGGAGCATAATCAGCGATGTCGAAAGGCATTTCAAATAGCACGAGGCCGGCAGTAAACAGAAAAACTCCGCATACTTCTTCTGAGTCAGAATATTCATTTTCCACGCGGGACAAAGAAGTCGACACTTACGATCAAATTCAATTGTCCAATGCCAAGTACTTTCAAGCACCGTTCGACCACTCGGTCGTTTAATGCGGTGGCACTCTTTCTCAGCCTTATGCAGATTGTACTTCAGCATAACATATAGAGGAGCAACAACAACCGGGGAAACAATTGCCCAAATGCCAAATCCCCATCTCCAGTTGATATCGTAATAAAGTTCGTCTGCAATTTTCGGTCCTGCGAAGGCTGTGATAATGTACGGAGAAGAGGTGAAGGCATAGGCAAAGGCACGATTCTGCAAAGTCGAAATATCGGCCGTCACGACGTCGATTGCGTATTCCAGGCCATAGAGTCCGGTGTAATAGAAGGCCTAACAGCTCCGACGTCAGTATTCGGACACAAGTAATGCACTATAATAGCCTCAGACTTACATTTGCGGCGCAGTAGGCTTCAAAGGTATTACAGGATGCCATCAGAACCAATCCAATGACCAGGAAGAGCTCCATCACGAGAACACCCTCCGCGCGGCCCCACACATCCATCATCTTAGCCATGGGAAGATAAGTGGCAGCCGCCATGACATCACCAATAGCTGTAGGAACGGCTGACAGCGAATGTGCTTGAAATGAACTTGTCACATACGGATTGAGACTGTTCTGGATCGTCAGAATGAAGGCGTTGACGAAATAAACAAACCAAATACTATCAATTTGAACATCAGTAAGAAACTCAACGAACAGGAACCATACGCGACCAAATCAGCACACTTGTCAACCTACTTGATAAACACCCCAATCAGCATCCATTTTGACCAAGTAATAGTGACAGCCTCGACATCTTGTACACCACGCTGCGCATACTGATCAGGCAACTGGTCACATGGCTCAGAAGTACAGTAACTAGGCGGGGCAGTCAAATCCACTTCGCCCTTGTTCCCCTGAACCGAGCTCAGCTGGACAGAATTTCCACCACTTTCCTCATCTTTCCTCGACAGATGTTGCCAGATCGTACGACCTCTTCGGAGCAAGGGCGGAACGACCATATTGGCAGCGGCAAACAGCGGTGGAGTAGGAAACAATCCAAAATCCACGAAAAAGATCCCGTCACGCATACTAAATAAAACCAAGGCCGAGAAGGATCAGGCTGATCTTTCCCATCCTAGCCCACAAGCACCGAAGTCGGATGGCTGATCGGAAACTGTCCTAGCACAAGCAGAAGGCGACCGGGGGCCGTCTTGGCCCTGCACGGTGAGATTAGTGGGCGGGGATTCATCTGCCTGACTGGCGGAGCTGGGATCCACCGGGAGTCAGAAATGAGAGGAAAAATGCAAAGAGAAAACCGCTCACACCACTCATATCATCCGTCTGGAGGGACGCGATCGACGCTAATTCCTTCGTAGTGTGGTGGGTCCGCATTCAGCTTCATGGCAGTCACTGGCCAAATCTTCCCGAAAGTGATAAGGAGGGGCAGGCCCGTAAGGTCTGTATTACGTGGAAGTTATATGGCAACCGACGCGTTGTGAAAGTAGTAGCATCTCCGTCAAGAGCGAAGTAAAGGCCAACAGCGCGGTTCTGGGTCCGAGCTAACGGAAAGAACCCAAGCAACGTAAGCAAGGAAACAGATGACGAGTGGAGGAAAGATTCCGTCTCTTGGTAAACTTTTTCACTAGTCGCATCAAGCACGGTTAGTACCGGTTATCAATCAGATAATCTCTTAAGCGAAACAAGCGAATGGGATTATGTGCCTTACCCGTCAGGCAATAAAAGCAATTAATTCCGCGCTCCGCGCGCTGCGCCATCGGGACCAGGGGTCTACAGGGTGGTCACCTTGTAACGACCTTGGTCAATGAGATCCATTCCCATCGCAATATGTTTCAGATTCAGAGTGCCTTTGATCTCAACAGAAACCACTGGCCCTTGCTCCCCGTTAAATTGTCTACTTTGCCACAAGATCGGAACTAGTCCCAACGACCGGATTTCGTCGTGTTACGACAGGCACCAGTTGTAATGGATTACAAGATTTACTACTGCCATCATCAGCTCAGATTACCAGAATTACGCAAAAGTCCTGGGACTCCCATTCTAACCGCGATTAGATGACATCTTACGTGTTGATCATGCGGTTATTGCACATCCGGAACATCCAACCTGTCCTTGAGTGTCCAGTCTGTGGACCTTATAACGGGAGCCAAGCGAGCCTCATCTTGATTAGTGGGAGAGCTGAGCCTCTTCTGTATTGAACAGAGCCATGCGCCAGGATAAATAGTACCGGTCTAACTAACGAGACTGCCCACACCACACTGTTGGTCGCCGAGGATGGAACCCATATTACTGTATTCGCTATGAAACTTGACCGTTTCAAGCTGTACTAGCATGCCCAACGTGGGACCCCACGGAACCTGATCGGCCACCGAGAACTAAGCAGGGTGGTGTTTTCTTTACAGTTGGCTTTGGAGGGTGGAATGATCCACCACCCGTTCATTCCGTTCTCTATTAAAGGTTCTGAGCCGCACTGAGCGGCGCGATGTGAAGTTGTGCTTTTAATATAACCAACACTCACGAAAGTAAAAGCTCGAATTGATCTCTTGAACAAATTTGAGGGGTTGGAAGGGACCATCGAAATTGGGTAAATTTTAACGAGATTGGATGATAAGCCTACCTTAGTCTATGCTTACAGGATTAACCCGAGATATTACCGAGAGCATTTTCACAGATTTTAACCGTACTAAGCAGGGCTATGAAGAGCAGAACTATGACCTTCTTTAACTGCCTATATTTAGTAGAATGGCATTTATCCATAGATGGTCTATATATATTCGCAAAAAATTTCTGGAAATAAAATAAAATGGCAGTTGAGGTATGAATGCCAGCCCAGGTCTAGATAAGAGTTGACAAGCCACTTGTCTCAGACAAAATACCATCCTAGACTGAATTAGTACTGTGGAGTTCTTTTCAGGCTGTGGGTATACTGACTAAAGTCCAAGAAGGTCCAACGAGCAAGGCCAGATGAGTAGCCGAGGCCGAAGCGCCTCTCCATACCTTCCAGCTGGTACCTAGAAGCACGTCTCTGACGACTTGTTTCGCAAAATCTCTCCTCTTCATTCGTTGGACACCATCATTTCCAGAAGCCAGTTTTGTGATCTGCTCCTGGGTCTTGTAATATGAAACGACTCCTGCAGGACGGGGGCCGGGCTGTTCTCCGTTATGCCTGTTTCGATAGAAAGCTCACCCGAGCGCTTCAACTCGTTGTCACCCAACAGAAAAACCATTTTGACCCTAAACGGGCAGTCTCAGGGACTTCAGCCAGTGAAAAATACTGCCCGCCTTTACGTACAGGAGCAGGAAACAGTGCATGCCACGGCAGACAGGCTTCACTTCCGGTAAATCGAGTACACATGGACGCAATTATCCGTGGTACCCGACGAAAAATGTTCTCAAGACCTCTATACTGACTGTGATACAGCATTGAAGTATGAGGTTGCAACAAGAAACAGCTCAGGTGGCGCTGAAACGCTATCATTGGCCGGGAATAGTTGGAAGTGACCGGCTGTGGTCACCGTGCTGTTGTATGACAATGTGATGACTTCTAGAAGCAAATGAATCCCCATTTTAGGGTAATTGAACAACGTAATCTTGCATCTATCAATCGCATTATATTTCAAGTATTTCTGTTATAGGTCATCACAAATGCCCGAGAAAGAACAAAACAGATTTTCCACTTAGAAGGAACTTTTACCCTTGCTTCAGCCGTAGCACAAAGTAACGTTGAATCATGGGCAAAGCATTTGGTCGCCTAGAATGTTCTACAACTGGACCACCTTTCTGCTCATGATTACGGAAAGAGGACGCTGTTTAAAGAGCCGTGCTCTAGTCACAGAACCCTAGCAAAGGGGGTGCGAGTAAGCAAGGTGTCCAAAAATTCCCAAAATTGTAAGGGCTGGTAGTGACATCTACTGGTCCTGAGACAAGACTCAATGGTCCCCAGAAATGTATCACTCTCAGATAACATTAGCCAGAGTTTGGGAACCAGGTCGTCAGGTTACAATCAAGGACCTGCCAACATTTCTATTTCCATAGAAAGGTGCTCAAAAAGCCCCCAGAGGGTGTCCTCCAATCGGCAACTTTCGAAATGTTGGCTGAAATCCCCTGAGGAAGAAATATGTCACCTACAATGGTATGTTAATTGGCTCGCAGCACGCTTGTGCTCAGACATCACTATTGGGAAGAACGGACAACTGGTATCGAGTCTGGCCCAGGAGGGATATCGTTGTAAAGCCTCGTTTGCTTGACATTCAAATCTACGATGCATTTGGTCAAGAGCCCTAGGAGATAGGCCAAAGGCTTCAGGATATTAATCAACAGGCTCAAGAGCGAGTCAGCTCCCGGGGCCGGTGATTGCATTCCCAGCGCCGGTTGTGTCGTGAACAGGAACTTAAATTGAGGTCTGGGGACCAGTCTTCCCACAACAAGAATAATTGCTGGGGCCAGAAACCTACACGTTAAACCAAAGTGTGCCAGTCCCAAGGAAAGCCCGGTTGGATCCCCGGAAGGCAGAACCTGGCCCTGGGACCTTTAAACGAAGGCTCTAGGAGCGCGTCGGCTCTTAGGACCAAGCACAGGCAATCCCAACATCGAGTATGTCGTAGATAGGAACGGAAATCGCAGCTCCAGGAGTAGCCTCCACCAGTACATGTGCCATATGGTGTACAAGGTACCACGATCAACACAAGTATGAGTGCTAGGCTCCCATCTGTGGGTCTTTCTTGCATCAAAGTCCTGTCTCGGTGAAGATGTGCTATGATGTTTTCCAACACAAATGCCAACGTCATCCAGGTGATATTTCACAGCATGAAGGGCGAAATCATCGTCGTGGCGCTTCCTCTGTCCTGATTCCAATGATCCAGCCAGTCCCTGGGCACGAATTTTTGCTTCGCGCCGAAGACGTTGCGTCCACTTGACTATTGAATACTTGCCCGTAAATCCAGTGGCGCGGGAGGTGTCCAGTTGAATCTAAATCCTCCTCCACGCGGTCGGTGGCCTCAAGCGATCCAACACACAAGAAGGAACTGAACTCGTCGTCATGAGGATCATCCTGAGGCGTGCCTAAATGGAACGGGTTGCTGTTAGTAGAGGACTCGTACTGGCCACCATGCTGCGGGCATGTCAGCTATCACGAAACCTCCACAAACTTCCAAACCTCATTGAACTCACCTTTTCTAGCACAGATCTAACACGATCCACAGTCCGGCTCTCAACTAAATTTTCTACATCCTAACATATTTTTTTCTAAATCAATTGCTTTCTCGGACAACAACTTGGCCTGCCTTGGAAGATTCATCAATGTTACCTGAACAGCACTGAACGTTCTTCAAAATGTGAGTCTGGTGAACAACACTCTGTCCTTCCATCCTAAACTTCTACGCGTGTTCTTCCGCTTTCGGAGACCAACCCCACAACTTGAATTCCTGGATGGAACTTTTTATGGCAATCATAGGTAAAGTCTACACAGGAGTTCCTCGACGAGCAACAAGCGTTAGCTCACTTTGGCCGGGCAGACCATCAAGCGCCACAATGGCCGCTGGCAAGGCACTGCTGGTGCGTTCGCGACACGAAGAGGAAGATACGCTTCAACGAACCTGTCTCGGGGTAGAAGCGGATGTGGTTATGACGTCGAGAATTTGGCGTATCCTATTCGGCTTAGACTACGATGTCTACGGGCATGTTTCTGCAGCAATACTAGAACATTTCATGCAAATTTCAATACACAATGCTAGGGAATGATCGATTTACTTTCAATATCTAACTTATACAGCGAACATTTGTTGTAGCAGCACATATTCCCTGAGCCGACATACACAGGTAACTAGTTATCGGGCATAACATCGACCGTATTTCATCCTGTCAAGAACGAGGATAGCCCCTGGGAAACAACCAAGTACTTCATGACAGTATCCTCGCACTACCGCCATGCTATGGTAACACTGAAACTTAGTAGATAAAATCATTCGTTTATTCCTGTTCCGCTCTGGCAGATAATCGTTCGATGTTAGGCTTTTGGGGGAGTGAATTTTGCTGGCAAGCGCAGCACATAGTACCTTGGTTTTAAGGCCGCTGCATTTGGTTAGCAGCAGAGCCCACAAACGGGTGGGTCTTGATCGTCTTTCGGTCCGCTTTCTCCGCTCTCCAAACTCCCCTCGCAGCTTTCCTTTTTTCGCAACAAGAGAACTTAGAAATCGATGCAGCCCATGCTCCATGCCCTAGGCCGTCTGATTCATAATGAGAAAAATGTTCTCGCATCACTCTATAAGTGACTTGTTCAGGCCTAGTGCCACTAGTGAATGGAGTTTTGTCCGAAGCCTCTCTACTATCCCGGTAGACGTACGCCTTGGCTGACCCGCGGTTGGCCTCATTTCGCCAAGAGGTACAGCCCCTTCGTTCCATGAGAATCGTTCCATGAGAATCACCCATCTAGAACCTCTGCATTTTTTGCGGTGAGTATTTCTAGCAATTTTCTGCGAAAGACTAGTACTGGAAGAAGACAAAGATCCCGCGGATCCCTAAACCCGCACCTAAAATGCGTAATCTCCTTGACCTCCGACCCAAATTCATTCCTTTTGAGAATCTGCTTTGCCAGCCTACTCTCTGAGAAGTGACTCACCTACTCTTTGAATCTAGTTTGACGGATATAACGTTCGAGATGGTGAATCGCGCAACCAAGGCCCCTGCCTTTCAGCCAGGCAAATATACTGCCTCGCTAGCCAAATTTCTCGAAGACGAGGCCAGGGCAAAAGGAAATCCTCGCTACCAAGCTGCGATGGAACGCCAATCTGAAACGCCTCTGTCAACTCAAATGGAGCATGAAGGCGCATTCTCTGACAGGGAAGAGCAACTTGGAAGCCGCCACAGCAGCAAGGCTCTAAACGAACCCGATCGAGAGACGGAACTGGTCGATTCTTCACCATGCAGACTATACCAGCCTGGAAAATGTGCAAACAACCGGTCAGTAAATACTTTCCCGACTATGTAACTCCAATTTTCAATCCTAACAAGCCATGTTCAGATCTCCAGGGGAAGTGAAGCAAGGACCCTTCAAAAGTCCATCCACGAGAGAAGCAGATAGGACGATGCAATCAGTTGGGAAACAAGGCTGCTAAACGACTAATCAAGAGGAAATTGGCCGACGATATCCGCTTTTTGAAGAGCGAGGTGGAGGATCTTGAACAAACGGTCAACGCTCTGCAGCCACCCCTGCTTGAGCGACGCAAGAGAAAGCGAGCCTCATTCCAAGACGATCCCATCTAGGCTAACAAGGCATGTCGAGAATACTGGATGAAATGAATTACAATAGTGAGCATGTTCGAACAGCATAGTTGCAGTACAGTCTTTCATTTTTGTTATTCAATGCCTAAAGACTGATCTTGTCTCTAATTTGTTCCGCGAGCTGACGCGTGCCATTTGAGTTATAATCCTCACGTATGGTTTTCGTACCATCCCATAGCCCGTGCGCGGCTCAAATGACATTGAGCTGCTGCTCACCTATAACTTCTCACAATCGGCCCATGCTGCGCACTCTAGAAATCTAGCTTCCCAGTCGCGCAGACACGATGTATGTATTCCCACATCCAAGCTGACGACTGGTCTTCTTTAGGCGTTGTGTAGGTGGGCACCGGCGTTGTGCATTCTATGATGAAAGTCAGCATGCACCGAGAGATATATTAAGGCCGTTTCGTACCTGATCCTGATCCTTTTGTTTTCGTTGAGCCGCTGCTGTTGGTAGGGCTAGGGTCGGTCGTGAAAATCGTCTCAAACCACCGGTCGATGTTGCTTCGGGCCGCACTTTCGTTTGGAAGCTTTGGCCGTGAGCGCCTACTTCCCACCCGCGCGCGATTGGCCCCTGATCGTTTCGGCGGCCTGGATCTTCAGAAGTTCGGGCAACCGTGGGGCTTTGCTTCCGCAGGATATGGTACATCTTCCCTCGGAGAGAATCAGGGCGTCGGTTCACCCCGTACTGTTCATAATATGCGTTCTGCAGGGCTTTCCACGATAAGGTCCGATTCTCACCCAACCAGGGGAGAAGGTTTCTTTTCTTCCATTCTTCCCATTCAGGCCAGCTCACCGTGCTACGCGGAGACATGCTTCGGTTGAATAGTGGCAGTGAGAGGGCCGGTCAAGATGATGGCAGACGGTGAATTGCATTTGAACGGGTACGGTGAGGAATAAACACCCTCCGCGGCTCACTTCAAAACTGAACAGGATGCTGCTGCCTCGCAAGACATTACTCAAAGCTTGATTGCGACCCATGAGTTCGTTTGGTACGGTGATATTCGAAATCAGATTTACCGCAATACTGTCTCTTCTTATCTCACGGTGCCCCACTTTTCTCTATCGGGCGGGAATTTTACCACACTATCATAGCTTCGATGAGTCATGATAAATTACCGTAAGTTCATGTACACGCTTTCCTTTCCGCCTTCAGCTCGGGACAAATCTAATGATCTGGCCTGGCCGAACGCTCACCGCCATCCTCTTTCCTTCTTTCCCCAGCCTTTCGTCTTCTTTTGTCGATCCACCTTGCATGACGAATCCTGTACTACTGCTCTGAAGACAAGTTCTGGTAGGCCAAAAACGTTTCTTTTTTATTGGCTTTTGACCAGGCCTCTGCTCTTCTACTGCCACGTTTGGTCGTTACCTGCGTCAGCACCAGCTGGTAATATCTTCTGAACTAACGCAGACCTCCAAAGCTTCGACTATTCAGACCTTAAGTCAGATATCCTCCGTGTAGTCCGAACCCCGGATCATGTATACGGGTACTACAATCTGCCCCGTCCCGTCGATATTTCAGCAGCCCTTGCCCCTCGCGCTTTACGACACTCCTCTATCCATCTTGCTTTGAGAATGCACTCCAATCAACTTCTTGTCCAATTTGAACTCGCACGGACATATCAAATGAATGGACAGATAGAGCGAGCAGTGGAGCTTCTAGAATATGTGGTTTTGGTCTTAAATCGATCTCTGAGTGAGCAGCACTCTGATCGACTGGCATCTCAGCATGAACTTGCACGAGCATATCAAGCCGCCGGCCGAATTCAAAGCGCGATGGAGCTACTGGAGCACGTGGTTGCAATCGAGAGGGAAAGCTGCAGTGAAGATAATGCGGACCGGTTGGCGTCCATCCACGAACTCGCACTAGCGTATGAAATGAACGGTCAGACAAAACGCGCTGTAGAACTGATGGATTACGTTGTCGGAAGCCTAAGGCGGACTCTCGGTGACATGCATCCCGACCTACTGACGTTTCAACATGAACTTGCAGGGGCGTGCCAATCAGATGGTCAGAGCAAGCGCGCAATTTCGCTGCTCGAGAGTGTGATCGCTGCGGAAGTGAAGATACTGAGCGAAGACCACCCAGATCGATTGGCATCTAAGCATGAACTCGCGCGAGCATATCAAGCGGATGGCCAACTCCAGCGTGCAGTGGAACTTCTCGAGCATGTTGTCGCTATTGAGGAGAATACATTACGTGACGACCACCCCGATCGACTGGCATCTCAGCATACGCTTGCTAGAGTGTGCCAAGTCGCGGGACAGACCGATCGCGCTTTGGAGATCCTCGGGCATATAGTTGCTCTGCGAGAGAGAACTCTTAGCGAGGCGCACCCTGACCGACTGGCAGCTCAACATGAATACGCTATAGCGTATAGGGTGCATCAAATGAACAGGGCTATATAAGAACACGTCACTTTTGAGAACAGTCAGATCGCGCGCGTTTTCTTGGCAACGCTGAATCTGTACGCCTATACTCCATGATCGACGATTTGATTATTGACTCAAATTTCCCTTTGCAAACTAGTAAATGTTGGCTGTATGCCTCTCTAGGGTTAATAGCCAGTACACTCGGCTCTATGCGGCTCCACCACGCCGGAATAGCGAGAGCTGGCGTACCGACGTGGTGCTGCGCTTGAATTCTCATCTTCGCTTTCCGCTTCCTGGGTATGCATCAGCTTTAATACCTAATGAAGGGCAAGCATAAGAATGTATAACATCTGCAGCTGATATTACAATTCTTGTGTGTGTTAATTCAGGAATTATAACTCTATTATCTACTTCTAACATTCTAAATTGACCTTCTTCTAAATCACTTTCAGGTACTATGTAAGAATCAAATTCTATGAATTCATCATCTTCATTAGTAAAATCAGGATATTGGTAACTTCTCCGATATACGTGACAGCAGTTTCTGAGCTTTCCCGGAAACATGTTTCTATTATGGTCGGCTGCTGACCTCAACGATATTGCAGCAATACAACGGGGCGAAGGACAAATTAACCCTCCAAGCAAATAGCCCCACTTTCAGCTGCATCATGTGATCATTGGAAGCGTCGGGATGAATATGGGAAAGACAAGTATACAGGATTTTTAATACGCTATAATCCACGTAACTCGGTCGTCTTGTGATACGACTGGATATTTAGTCATAAATGAGAGACTGAGAAGCAAGATCTGAGTGTCGAGAAAGGAACCTGTTTTCGATTTTCACATACGCTCTTTCGAGAAACACAGTACTTGAGGCATGAACATATACTTACGGTAAGTTATCATGACTCATCGAAGCTACATTGGTGTGATGAAATTCTAGCGCGATAGAGAAAAGTGGGGCACCATGAGATAAGAAGAGAGAGTATCGCGGGAAATCTGATTTCGAAAATCACTGTACGCTAGTTTTCGAAAACAGTTATACCTCACACCCTTGCGGCTTCTTTCCGGGAAAACAATTCCGTTATGCGCTAATCTGCTTTAGGCTACCGCCTTGTAGTTCTGGCAGAATGCTAGCTGTAATGCTGTCACTATCAGATGAGTCAGCGTTATAATACCGTAATGATGAATGCGCGACTTGTGCGTCGAGGTGGCAAACTATCCAACAGCGAAATTTACGAGTCGCGCTCGCCGATTTCGGGCAGAAGACCCGTTTGAACTCACCCCTCTTCATCGCCGTACAATCGCAATCTATGTGGCGTTCATATAGGAACCGATTGCCTATTATTCAGGCTTGAAAACCTTGCTTTATTCAGTTGATACACTGACGGGCACAATAATATAAATTTATTTTCGGTGGTCTGTTGCCCCTGCGCGGTTTTTGCGGCTTTTAGAGTTTGGGCTACTTACATTTCCCCACAACGGAAGCAAAGTCTTGTTTTCGTGGCAATTGTTCTATGGTGACATCAGGACCCGTCGAGGTTCTACATAATGAAAGCATAGGTAGACAATTAACATAATGAGCCTTGATAATCTCCATTTGTAGCAACCTGCAGATTCAATATGGTCTCGTACCATCCGCCGCTGTCTCTTGTTATTCTGGGGACAATCTTCATCGGGCTGGGCCTGATCGCCTCCCTAGTGATTCTTTTTGATATCATATATCGACGAGGCTGGAGATCAATGATGGGTGTTATGTAAGCCTGATGTGCCTCCTTACTTGCCGCGCATTGGAGCTAATTTTTTGTGATTGAATGTCAGGATTGTGGTTTATTGATCAAGCAGATTTGATGCTCTACCTCCAGCTAAGGCGGAAGAAGGAGGGTTCACATCAATACCAGAGAGTGTGTCCGGCATCAAAAAGCGTGCGCTCAGCGGGAAATTCCGCAACCACCATAGCCAAGCGCAGATGTTCTACAACTCATTGTCCAAGCATGAAAAGGCATACATGTTGAAGGCTCTCACGTTCGAGCTCGACCATTGTGATGACCCAATCGTATACAAGCGTCTTGCCGGCACTAGACTTGCGGAAATCGATTTTAATTTGCTCAGCGAGTTGCAGAGCTAGTTGGAGCCCCTATCCCTGGAAAGCAGCTCATGCCAAACCCTGGGTACCGCGCAAAGGGTCTGTCACAAACTAAGTTCCCGCCCAAAAAGCCTACAATTGAGAGCCATCAGATCACTACTATCACCGGTGATGGCTACGATCGAGTTGCTTTCGAAGGCATGAATATGGCGATCAAGGCAGCGGGAGCACTGCCCTTCGTAGTCGGCACTAAGCGATCCCCAATTTATGCTGAAGAGCAATCCCCTGACTCCTCGGATGGAGTTGTTGCAGATCATATGTATGATGGACAGCGCTCAACTATATTTGATGCTACATTTGTCCCAGGTGGCTCTCACGTTTCGACCTTATCGAAGAATGGCCAACTTCGGTTCTGGATTGTGGAGAGCTTCGGGGCACCTCAAAGCTCTCGGAGCTGGCGAAGCTTGTAACTTCTTTAAGCAGGCGTTGGGTAAAGCGATCGATGTCCAGCTTGCATCATCTTGTTCAACCGATCCGGTCGAATGGTGGGGAGTTGTCACCCCTGGCGCAATCCACGCGCTCCTCCGGTTATCACAAAAATTCTTCCGTTGAGATCGAATTTTTTGTACACTTGATCGGGCTTACTGTTTTGCTGGAGATTTCTATCTCGGAGCACACTCTTAATTCGTCACTCAATAAGAGAATGCACAGCACGGCCAATTAGGCCGCCGAGGAACTAGACCGCGCCGGAACATAGTCCCAAGCATAAGGTTGTAGAAGCCAGGGCGGCAACTCTGATTTGAAAGAGCTGTGTTCTGCTGGAACTTCACTAGCTGCATACTATGTTCTAGAGTTATAACCCTCGTGGGCATAATGGGCGTAAGGAACGCTTTTTTGATCCAACACTTATTGCGTCACTATAAGGTCAACTTTCACTGCGTTAGAATAATATAGCGGTTCCCATCAAGTCAGGAGGACAGAGGAGGCTAGACGGTTCAAGGTTATCATCGGTAACCTCGGGTTAAGGACGGAAAGTAACGCAAGGTTTTTTATTGAGAAAGGGTCAGTTCTGATGGGGGGCACGAAGAGGTGCGGACGCTATTGCATTGCTGACGAGAATGTACTGTTCGGTCCACTAGCCGATAGCTGGGTCCTGCGGTGTAATTTGACCTTACAGTATGCAAAGTTATTCTGACCCAGGATATGTCCCACAAAGCCACGATAAGCCGCAGCCTTGGAAATCCATATAGCGTAAGGCTGAAGTCGGAATACGCACTTTTCTGGTTTTAGAATTTGCCGTATATTAATGACTGACTTGATTCAAACCTTCACCTCAGTTAAACACTCGCCCCCAGTTCATCACTTGCGCTAATATTGTACACGAGACGTCATTTAGGAAAACGCGGAGAGAAGTTATAGAGAAGAAAAATGCACCCCGATTCATCACTCGTCCCCAGGCAATCACTCCTTTTTAATTTGTCATTTATTCAAGTTCACGGAACCTGAGGGTAGATGGGTAAATGAAGTTTGATCATAGTATGACCTGTGCAACACCATTAGACAGCTTCGCTGGGTTCCGTTGTCGCAGAAGACTTTACCGTTGCCGTAGCACGCCTCAGACTCGCGAGCCAGACCGAGTCCCTCGCCCGGCAATAGAAACTCTGCTTCCGCACAGAGACGAACCGGAATGTCCTTGCCATCCTTCGACAGAATGAATGGAAATGGTACAATCGGAAGGGCCAAGAGCAGGATTGGCACACCAGGCAATCCCGAAGGTCCGCCTCCGGCGTCACGCTTCTTATCTCGCTATTTGACGATGTTTCCATGCCGGTTAGTGAAGGCGGCCGCTAAAGTCTTGCTCGCTTTTACCGATGCGCGTGTCAGCTGGTGCACTCACATCGGAGTCGGAGTCCTTCGCACGTACCTAGAAGCCCCGATCAGCGACCGGGCATCTAAACAAGCACACAAGGTAGCCTGTGTGGCCTTATTGATAGAGTTTCTCGCATGGCCTATTTTAAAAGCAGGACGCATGCAATACTCTTGAGAACATCCACCGTGGCTTACTGAGATCGCCGAGTATCAACCGCCCGCTTCCCTCGTCTCGGCAAGGCAACGGAATGGCGGGCCCAGTCGTGAGAACACCATGAAAGCTGCTATAGTCTCCTTCATTGAGTTCACCAAGGCCAGTCGATAACGTGACAGCATACCACATTGAGTTTGGATAAGTAGTCGGACACCAACCGAACCGTTGTGGAGTTGAGGCAATAGAAATGACACCAGGCGGACAAAAAGACTGAGGTGTACTGCCAAGGGGTGTGGCGATAGGACAGTACCGGACGAGATCCACCCGTCGGTTTTATTCCGGCTGGTCAAGATCGTTTCGATGAGGGAGTCACAGGTCTGTTGCAACAAAAGGAGGAGATAAGGAAGGGTGGATGAGGGCCGGTGCTGCTAACAGTCCCCCAGCGTCCATCGCTGGAGAAACCATTATTTGGGAAAAACTGCGAAGGGAGCGGGACGCGTGGCAGACAATGTAGCCCTTGAGCCGTGCCCTCACAATCATGTAACCTTTCTGCCCAAATCATCTGGAAGAAGGTGAATCAGGTTATCCTGTACCTGTCGTTCCTCCCACAGCAAATACCCTTGATATTTCGGGATTTGGGAAAGATCTCCTGATAATCTGTGCCTTGACAGAAATGTCTGAAATATCGACTCCTCGACCTGATCGTACAATCTTCTCACGACAGGCTCAAGAATGTAGGGAGGCGGATGTATTGCAGTATTTCGGTAGCTAAGGAGGCCCGTTCGCTCCTCGTTGGACAAGCTGATCTCTTGCAAGGACCCGGGGAGTAGAAAAGTGGATGTAAGGCTCTGCCAAAGCTGGAGAAGTAAATCGACTTCCGGTCGTTCCAAAGAGTTACTGGACAGATAGCCAAGTTGGACATCAGCCGAAGCAAAGATTCCGCGGTACGCTTTGGCACATTCCAGGAAATTCAGTATCTCACTGCATTGGCTGTGGTATAAAAAGAGGCGAAAACTGTCGAGAGAATACGGCGGAGGGGCTGTGCCGTGGAGGACTTCTGCCAGCTCTGGGAGTCTTGGCCCCGAATCGAGATCCATAGCTGGTCGGTGGAGATGTGATCAGATGGCATTGCGGGACTTTATCGAAATCTCGACATGAAGACTAGAAACTACGCATAGAGATCGTCATTCTTACGTATCTGAAAACGAAAGTTTGGGATCAAGTTACCTTTAACAAAAATCAGGAATTTTCATGATGAACTCTTAGGTTTTGTGTTATAGTCGGGTGGAATTACCATGCATACGAGCACTTAAACCGAACTAACAACGAACTTCCGACAATGGAAGACGTTGATCAGGGGCTAAACCTACTACAAATATTACGAGAAGATTAATCCCATGCAATTTTTTTCTCATTTATAGCATGCTATTAGCATCAACGCTCATGGCGTGTCTCTGCTACTCCCCTCTATTGCCTTTATCGCGGGGTGGCATCGCAATCTTCGAATAACTTCGAGAGATGCGCCTGTCAGCAGAACGCCAAGACGTGGGTTATTTTTAGAAGACTAAATAACAATAATATGTACGATATTTTGGGGATTTTTATTAGTAAGTTGTTGTATTATGCCTGTCATCCCTAAAAATACACGCTCAAAGTTTCTTTGCGCGTAACCACGGATGCCGCGATGTTTAGTGCCACTGACTAGACAATGACGTCTAGTACGACACTAACTTATCAAAGATACCTGTATCTCTAGTTTTCAAAATGTATATGGTCAGCCCTTCCGTCGCCCTTTCGTTTAGTAGCAGGGTCTTCACTTAATTCAACGTCACAGCTACGTCGCGATTTGTTTCAGCAGCATCTATCACAAACTCCTACATAACGCCGTCAGATGCATGACTGCATTGTCTATCTCACCTGAGTCATCTTGCTTCTGTGCTGAGTAGCTTCCGTTCCGGTTAAGACTATGGCACATGCAAATTCAGCCTATAGGCGTTCGCAAGACAACTATCCACAGAGTCCCTTGGTGCAGTCCAAGAAATTTAACCTGCATGATAAGGTCTTTGTAGTAACTGGAGGGGCTCGTGGTTTGGGTCTGGCAATGGCAGAGGCCTTAATGGAAGCGGGCGGGGAAGGTGAGCAAAGAACTCGGAGATTGCGATTTAATGATGCAGCTAATGTGAGAAACTTGTAAAGTGCATTGCTTGGACCGACTGGCAGAACCTGGAGTGGAGTTCTTGATTGCGCAACAGCACTCCAATCGAAGAGTAAACGGATCATTGCACTACAAACGGGTAGACGTCCGTGATGTAGCCGCAATGGAAGAAACATTTTCCTCAATTTCACAGAGCAGAAACCGCCTGAATGGCGTTATTGCAGCCGCTGGAGTGAACCATCTTGCGAGCGCAATCGACCATACTCCTGCGGACATCGAGAAGGTGATGAGCATCAATTACATTGGTGCTTTTGTTACTGCGACCGCAGCAGCAAAACAAATGATGCAATTGAGGTCTCCGGGATCTATCGTTCTTGTTGCTAGCATAAGTGGGCTGATAGCGAACAAAGGGATGGTGTCACCGGTGTATAATTCGTCGAAGGCGGCTGTCATACAGCTTACAAGGAGCCTTGCTATGGAGTGGGGTAAAATGGGACCGGACGAGAAACACCCAATACGCGTGAATTGCCTTTGCCCTGGCCACACAATCACCACGATGGCTCAGACGGTAATGGGCAAATCTGCAGGTACCCAAGCCCTATGGGAGTCTGAAAATATGCTGGGACGCTTAGCAGAGCCGCAAGAATTTGGAGGAGCAGCTATCTTCCTACTTAGTGAAGCCAGCACTTTCATGACTGGCAGTACTTTAGTCATTGATGGTGGCCATACTGCTTGGTAACGGTGTCTGTGTTGGGAAGCACTTTCGATATTAATTGTGACGTCTTTCGCCGACACTATTTCCCAGAAAATCCTTCAATAAGCTTCAACTAGCAGCGTATCTTGGTGGGTGGAGGCTCTCAAGAGCTTCCGACCCTCGAAACTCTCGAAATGGATCTACCCCCCTTCCTGCGGACCGAACTCTGCGTGTTGCGTGAGATTGACCTCTCATAATCGACGTTGTATAGACTTATCTAACAGAATAATAGCGTAACTATTTAATTTTTCTAGCTCCTCATTAAACCCAGCTTGTCATTAGCAGTGTTCAGAGCTACGTATTGGCAGAGATGTTCAGCAACAATAGCATTAAATGAACGCTCGTGCTTTTTTGAACCATTTGAACAGGCGTGCGACGACGAGTCCAAAGTTGTCTAGATTGCCACACTGACAATGTATTGGGGTCCAATCAGGAGTAACCACGAAACAATGACGGATCGCAACCAGAAGATATCCTGCATTCTCGTATCCCTCCGTCGGTAATCATAAATTAAATTACAGACTTGCGAGTGATATGCCTAGAGATGCTAGCACATTGGTGCTGATGACAGGGGCTTCCACAAACTATTCATTCGAATAAATGCTAATGAGGTGCTCCACAGTAGGTAGCTGTTGCGGGTTTCGGGACACTGACCTCAGTTCCATTTTCCCTATGCCCTTGCCTCTTCTTCCCTCTTGCTTTCCGCGGCCGTGGGTCCACCAGGCATGAGATTGGTGGAATATTGTGCCACGCTTTTCTATTATTCAGGTTGTCACGCCTTTACGCGCCGGGGAATTCATTGCGTTAATTTAGGATTGACCTGCAGGTGCTCCCTTTAATTCTTGTGGCGCCGGCCTCGTCTACCTTATAGCTTCTTCCCCAGATCAAGTCTAGTAGCACCTCTCCTACTTTACTCCCTTCTACGTCGATCACACCGCCATCATGCCCCTCCGCGAAGGAACTGAGAACGAGGCCCGCTTGCTGCTTGTATCCAACCGCCTCCCTGTTACCATTAAGCGCTCAGAAGATGGCATATATGACTATTCTATGTCATCGGGAGGTCTCGTGAGCGCTCTCAGCGGGCTCACTAAATCTACCACCTTCCAGTGGTATGGATGGCCGGGTCTGGAGATACCCGAAGCCGAGATTCCCGTGGTCAAACAGCGTTTGAAAGGCGAATACTGCGCGGTGCCGGTCTTCATTCACGAAAAGCTGGCAGATCGCTACTACAATGGATTTTCAAGTCGTGCTCCTCCGTGATATTGATGTCGGGCTTATACTGACTAGCGGAAATCGTTGCAGACTGCATCCTCTGGCCGCTGTTCCACTACCATCCCGGCGAGATCGCCTTCGATGAGACCGCCTGGGAAGCATACAAAGAAGTCAACCATCTCTTCGCCAAGGCTATTGTCCAGGACGTCAAAGACGGTGACTTGGTCTGGGTGCATGATTACCATCTGATGCTGCTGCCGGAAATGTTGCGCGGAGAGATCGGTAACAGCAAACAGAACGTTAAGGTCGGCTTCTTTTTGCATACTCCCTTCCCCAGCAGCGATATCTACCGTATCTTGCCTGTGCGCAACGAGCTTCTCTGGGGCGTCCTGCGTTGCGATCTTATTGGATTCCATACTTATGACTACATCCGTCATTTCTTGAGCAGTTGCACACGCTTGCTGTGAGTGAACCGATGAAAAATGAATGTGCATTCGGCTAATAGGAACAGGGGACTTGCAACGACGCCAAACGGAGTCGAGTTCCAAGGCAAACTTATTACCTGCAGTGCATTTCCAATCGGCGTTGACCCCGGAAAGTTTAAAGAAGGTCTTAAAAAGGAGAATGTTCTGAAGCGTATTGCGATGCTGGAGCAAAAGTTCCAAGGCATCAAGCTCATGGTCGGTATTGATCGTCTGGACTACATCAAGGGTGTGCCGCAGAAGCTGCACGCATTGGAGGTCTTCCTCAGTGATCACCCAGAGTGGGTTGGCAAAGTCGTTCTGGTACAAGTTGCCGTACCAAGCCGAGAGGACGTCGAAGAATATAAAAATTTGCAAGAAGTGATAAACGAGTCAGTTGGCCGGATCAACGGCAAGTTTGGCACGGTTGAATCTATGCCTATTCATTATCTTCATAAGCCCATCGATTTTGATGAACTCATTGCGCTCTACGCCGTCTCTGATGCTTGCATCGTGTCTTCCACTCGTGACGGAATGAATCTGGTTTCCTACGAGTACATCGCAACGCAGCAGAAGCGCCATGGCGTGTTAGTGCTGTCTGAATTTGCAGGTGCTGCCCAGAGCCTTAACGGAAGCATTGTTTTTAACCCATGGAACTCGGACGAGCTGGCAGGTGCATATCAACAGGCAGTCACCATGACAGATGAGCGGCGCGCTCTTAATTTCGCTAAATTGAACAAATACGTCTCTAAATACACCAGGTGCGACCGTCCGTTTTCTCCAAGCTATGACGTCGAACTAATCTCATTTCCAGCGCATTTTGGGGCCACTCTTTCATAACCAAACTCAACGAGACGTCAACCGCTCCGCCGAGAAAGTAGGACCAAGGAAACTGGTCGTGACCAGTTCAAAGTAGGGTGACGCTCGACGCTCTGGCCCCCTCCAAGAATGCCGCGTAACGCGTACCGACCGAATGAAACGCAACAAATAACGAGCTGTACCTTGCTTTTCGTCTCGTGAGTCGCACTGAATTTTGCACTACGCATGTAGTTGTGTTTCTACTGCTTCGACGGCGAAATCCCATATCTTTGGACCTCCAACCGTTCTCGAAGCACTGTCTTATCGCCCCTCGCCATGAATCAATGTGAGCATCTTTCCAATCTTCTATGAACTCAATAGCGCCATGCTCTGAAGCCTTAAACCGTGCGGTTGTTCCGACGGTTAATCAATTTGCTTCTCTATTCTTCATCAGCTGTCTGTATTTGGTCTCGAAACGCAGTGCTAAATATTCACTCCCATGTTTTTAAAACTCCAAGTAACTGGCTAATGCTGTCAGGTAAACTAGAGACCCACCCCTTCATTGTTTTGTTCAAGAAGCCAAGTGGCTCTGAATTTAATTATATACTTTGTTAACAAAATCGGTGCTATAAAATTGCGTGGAAGCAGTGTGCGAGATTATAATTAGATCCACCTGTCTGGGAAGAATTTCATCGGTAAGGTTTATTATTTTATCGATCACCGTTGGTTGGTTTTCGAGCTGACCGCGTTGCTAGTAAGTTGCTCCCAAGCGTGGGTTCGCGGACGGTCGTTCTGGACGAGCCTCTGGTGGATGGAGGGACACTTCATGAATAGATGCTTGAAACCGGGGCGAGCTTTACCTTTTTTACTTTGACTATGAAGGAAACGTAGATTGAAAATGATTCCACGCTGCTTTAGTAACCAGAAAAGGCTAGATACATAGTACCCGCTATATATGTGGCACATCAACAATTCTATCAAAAATGCCGTCAGGATAACCCTCGTTTGCAGTACCTACGACATAATCAAGCCTGCTTGACTCAGTCCCACCACTATCCCCATCCTCCACCGACCTAAACCATGTATAAACCGGGAACGTCGACGGTGGGCATTGAAGCCATGCGGTGCTTACTCCGAGCACATCCTGGGCTGCTAGCGTGAGATATTGGCTGATTTGCTGGTCACCGCATTTCGTTGCGTGTTCAAACAGATGGTTTTTAAGATGCCAGGCAATTTCCTTCAGAGTGTTCACTTCTCCCAACAGGGTCTCGCGCTTCGCAATTTCGCTGTCCAAGACACTCTGGATCTGTCTATGTTCCTTATTTCGTTTTCTGCGGCACCTACTCGCAGCAATTCGATTACGTTCAAGATGCTTTACCCTTTCGGGACTTGCCTCGGCGCGCGAGCTATAGCGCTTGGAAGATCGACGGGTCTTTCGGGCTGATTGCGAATGAGGCTTATATTCTTGGTTTGGACGTAGACCCCTTTCAGGCTTCGTTTTTCGCTCGCACAAGCTTTCCACTGGTGACAACTTATCGCCTTGGGATGCCTTAAGAGTATTGAGGCAGAGGTGTCTCGGGTCCGTGACAGTTGGCAGTAGTCCAACTGGTGTGTCCGAGAAGGCATCGCTCAAAGTAGGTCTTTCGAGCAGCGAAGTCATGTTGGTAATAGGGAATGCGCGGAAACAACCCGTTTTCAAGTCATGCAACTGGGAAAGAAAATAGTTTTTACTGAGCCGAGGTGCATTAAAAGAATCATTAAGTGAAGACCTAAGGAAAATGGATATTAGATTATCTTATATGCCACCGTACAAGCCCAACACCAAGAAGGCCCGAGGGTCAGAACCACTAACTTCCGATAATGACATGAACGAATTCTGATGTAGGCTGCTGAAATAAATGTGGCTTCCGCCACCACCGACGTTGTTCAGAGTCTACAGTCATCACCAAACCAAGTCAAACGCAGAAGAGACGGCCGAGCTGACAACGGTGATACAAAGACCCAAAGTCACAGGCCAATAAGTGGGTTTAGAATGAGCAGTTCCCGTTTTCGCCAGAAATGTGGGGAACTGCTGGTGTGGAAGGAAGGCAGTTCCTTTCGAACGTAGGTGGGGCGGTGGCTAACCAAGGAGCATTGTGTGGTGGCGAGGTAAAGGTGTGAATGATTCTTTTTCAGACGAGTTTTAATCACAGTTTGTTCTATAAAAGGAATGGTCCAAATTGGATTTGCTTAGGTAACGTGACCATTTCATTGAAAATTTTACGATCGAAAATACTTCCATGGTACCAGTAGGTGAATCTTATGGCCGGAAAAATGACTCGATTTCTGATGTGGGAAATGACTCGACTTTCTGATGACCCCTCGATGCATATAGCCTCTGCAAATGTTGAGAGTATTCCCTCATTATCAAGCAGCTTGGGCTTTTCTCACTACGTGATGGACCCATCCTGTTGGGCAAAACCCACGTGCAACCTCGGGAACGGGGCTTTTGACAGAGAACTCAGTGAATCAGGATTAAGAATGCAATCCATTGACGTCGTGTGTACAATGTTTCGTGCTCTGATCGGCGCTGCGAGCCGTATTCACATCCAGCACGAACCAAAGTAAATAGAACAGGTACCCCACGTTAAAATGGTGAGCTCATGTGTGGGGTAAAATAAAGTCCGAGCCAATGAAGTCTCGGTTTTAATAACACAAGCTCCCAGCTGAGACGTAGCTGGTGGAACCGAGGGAACGGTCAATGACGACGAGCATTGTAGGTGGACAAATGCTTAAGGGCTAGCTCTATACTCAAAAGGTTCGTCATTTTCGCGAAAAAAAGGTATAGTATGAATTTTCGATAGCCAAACTCGCAACATGTGGAGAAAACCTCTTATACGTGATCTAGAACGGCAGTTTGTGACACGGAGTTCTCCATGCAGCAATTGCCAACGAGACGATTCAAGGGGCTAAGAAGGGTCCGAGCAAGTCCAGCGTGCATAATCGGGTTCCGACAGCCATTTGCGACAAGAAAGTGGAACCCTGGCCGCCACATGATCCTATAAAGTATATTCCGAAAGTATGCTCTCAATTATTTTTGGCGCTAAATCGTCATCCAAAGATTATGTTGAACTTCAATTTTGTGCTTGCGAGAGACTGGCCTTTCTTTTAGACGGAACCAGCCTGCTGTAATCAAGCTATGGGCTGCTCTAACTCCGATGTAAATATCTCCCGGTTAGTTGGATCAATTTCCTTAGACAGACTATCTATCAAGTATAAAACTTTGGTTTATTTAATAGAACCATCTATAGTAGTTAGCTAAGGGCCGCATATTTTAAAGTTAATGTGCCACGTAAAAACGGGACGAAGCCCTAAACCCACGTTAATCGTGCATAGTTTCAGATCTTTAGGTATTTACAGTTAAAGACGAATCTCATTCGGTAGTTAACTAAGAGGAATCATTATAGCTCGTCGGATGGTAAAGAGCATGTCGCAAGCTTGTTTCCACCACTCTTTAGTCCTAAAATATAACGGCGTGGGGCCTTGTCGGAAATAACGTCACAGAAAACAGACTATCCTAAGATCCCCGCGTTAGGGAGGGGCTTAGATACTTCCCTATTTCTGCGCTCCTTATACGATACTAATGCGTAGTAGGCTATAGCGCGTCCCGAAACTAGCGCAACTATTTCCACTCTTTAATTATTTCTCTAGCTATAGCGCTAAGACCGACTAGTGTGTTTTAGGAGTTCTACGGGTACCCTCTTTTAATTAGACGTATACTATTAGATAGGAATATTAATATTCCGGATTTATCCTAAGTCTAGACTAGCTTATCTCTGTGCTATAGCTTAGAAAAAACCCTCGAAGAGTATAAGTGGCTACGCTAGTTTCCGGACGCACTATATCAGGAAGCCTTATAGCTAGAAAAGTAGGAAATGATAATATAGTAGAACCCGCGGACTAGACGTCTATATAGGAGGTCTCAAAGCTATTTTAATACTAAGCTTTCTAATGACTGAACCCCCTTTCCTAAATACTCTGATAAGTTATAAAGATTTTTATAAGAGCTAGGATTGCTTTTAATAAAGCTTTTAAGATTAATCTAATCTCACGTATAAGCTTAGCCTTAGTAGATATTCTTAGGAATAATCAGTTCCTAGTAAGGCTTTCCCCTCTCACTAATTATAGCTATATTAGCTCGAGTAATTCTCTATAAGCCCACTATTATTTTAAGATACGTCTACTAACTCTAATCTAAATCTAAGAAATTTAATTAGAGCCACGTAAGCTTATAGGGTGCTAATCGGCGTATAACGAGTGTTATTTATAAAATATAGTCTTAGTAGATAATTCTAGAGCTTACTATTATTCTCGAGATTATTAAAGGCGGTTTCGCTTTAGCTGTCTCTCTAGACTACTAGAGGTTAATCTAGTGCGAGATATAGAATCTATAATTATCTTTCTCTTGATTCTTCCGTCACTCTCGAGCCTTTTTTCCTCTTCTTCCGAAACCACGAAAACCCTATTCTTACTATTTAAGGTCCCTACACGGTAGCACTACGCTAGACTAAGGCTATTTATATCTCTATTATATATACTAAAGTTCTTCTATATATATTTCTTCGTAATTAGTTCTACGCGTAATAAGTCTGCCGGATCCACTAAGAGATAGTCTGCTTCTCGAAATTTTTCTCGTTTAAATAACTAGAAAGAGAATTTAACTAAATTTATTCGACCTTCCTTACCGGGATCTTCTTATCCTTTAGTCGGTATTAAAGCGGAATTATTAATTTCGAGCTAAGTAACTCGGTGATCGCTTTGTGAGATTAATACCCTACTTTCTTATTTAGAATTAGTAGCCTTAAACCTATAACTAGCTTATAGATTAATAGCTAGATATTACTCGGTAGTTAATATCGGAAGTCTAAACTCCTATTCTAATCTTTCTCTTTCCTATTCTTTATCGAGTCTCTCTCGCTCTTATATTACCCTTTCTAGATCCTCTGAGTACTAACGTTACTCTTCTATATTCTAGTTTTCTGTAGCTTCTCTTTTAGAGTATAAAGAGAGAGAGTATTCTCGAACTATATTATACTCTACTAGGCTCTCTAGGCTTCCCTCTTTTTTACTATCCTTAGGGGTCGATAGCTAGTCAGAATCTAAGCCCTAGGGATTAAGAGAGTCTATAGGTATAAGGGTCATTCTGCCCTAACCTACGCTAGACGAGCTAGTTCGGGTAGAGATAATTAAATATTCCTCTAATATTTTATTATATTCGGAGCGTTTATATAAAGGTTCGAGAGCTAGACTTTACGTGCTAATAGCGCTAGTCTTAAATATCGGACCTATGTGTCCTTCGAGACGCTACTATATATAAAGATCCTCCTGTGGTTACTACGTTACCTTTAGGACTCCTACGGATATATTCTGTGGATTTATTAATATTAGGCTTATTATCTATATATTTGTGTCAAAAAATAAAGGCGACGTGGCTCTAGGAGATCTATTAGGCCCGAAATTTCTCTACATTAATCCTAGGAGCGCACGTTTACTAAAGAATACGAAGTATACGTAACGTCGAATAAAAAAGGTGGTAAGACTCGTAGATAGAAATATAGATTCGTTATATACTATATTAAGGAATAGGCACAGAGTATCTTAGGTGTAAGCCTTTAGTTAAGGAAATCCGTATCGGGCTCGAGGTAATACTTCGCTATCTGTAAGAAGCTCCGGAGATAGACGAATATATTCCTTCGCTACTAAAAAACACCCGACTATATAATTAATAAACGCCTCTAGTTTAATTAGGTTATATTAGAAATGATCGGGATTTCGGGTATAGAGTAAGGTAGTATAGGCGATATATCGGTCGGGTGACTTTACTAATATATCACGAATCTATTCGGACTAAAACCCTAGACGACGAGCTAGCTTAGCTATATTATAGAGAACGCGTTCGTCGACTTCACGATAGCTTAGCTTAGCTAGGAGCTCTATATTATCCTTAGTGGGTTAGGGTATTAGGTTATAGTTCCGTATTATATATAGCTATAGCTACCGGTATCCTATATTAAGTCTTTCACTACCACTAGCTATATATTAGCGAAAAAAATAAGTAGAAGTTTAAATTAACCTATTACTTTCACTTATAGTATCTATAAATATATATTTTATTATATTCTATATAGAACGATCGACCGCACCGAAAAGTCGCCTAATATAATATACACATAATTTAAAATACTTAAAGTCTTCCTAAAAAGTGAATAATAATAGGATTATTCTATCGAAGTATTCTATACGCGTCTAGATAGCTTCGCGTTCGGAAGCACTAAATAATAAGAATATTTAGCCACTAAATATAAGTCCTTTCACTTTCTTTACGTCTTCTTCGTAGTTCCTCGGACTTTTTAACTATAGCTAAAACACAGTATCGGTCTTAATTCGACTTAAGGAGTTTTGATCACTATTAATAAATATCAGATAAGTATTATATATATAGTTAAAATAAGTGAGGATCTCCTAGTCGGTTTATTATTTTTAAGTAATATTTCTTATATTATAGTAACTAACCTCTATAGACCTAAGAGTAATTAGTCTGTGTAGTATACCTAGTCTTATCCCGTTATACTAAAGACCCTAAACTACTAGTAGTCGATCGAAACCTTAGCGTAAGAGATCGTTTAAATCTTATCTAAGTTATTTTATTCGATTCTACTTCTACTTAGATAAACGTGCGAGCCACTTTTAACGAAGACGGTTATTTCCTTCACTTTAGTATTAATAGATCTTCCGGTAATACTCGCCGTCTATTAGAGTCTTCTCGTTCGAGTATTCTTTAACTAAAGAAGTTCTGAGGTCCGCGCTTATATCTGTAGAAGAAAGATTAGGCTTAATCTCGGGAAAAATCTACTATTAGATTTATACTATCTAGATAAAGGTCCACAGTCCACTATCGCTCTAAAGGAGCTAGTATTTTAGAAGCCGCGTATAACTAATATCTATTATAAAGTCCTAAGAGCTAGCCTCTTAAAAACGTTAAGAAAGGAATATCCCTCCCTAAGCTTAGTAAAAGGGTACGAGCCGAAACTTCTAATCTTTATAGTGTATCTACTAACGCGATTCGTGATATAGCGACTAGTATAAAATTATCGATATTAAGTCGACGATATCGATTCTTTCGAAAAATCTCGTAAAGACGTTCTACGTTTTTATTATCTAGGTATTAAGATATTAGGGATATAAATTTAATCTCTGAAATCTTCACTCGGGTAGTGCCTTAGTATTTTAGGCGTCGCTTATTCGCTTAATTTACTTCGTCTTCGGTGAATAGAGAACGGCGTATAGTAATATATAGGAATAAAATAAATTTAAGCCTTTCTGTTATATTTTATAAGGCGACCTTAGAACTTTAGTATTAGCTATATAAGTTACGTAGTCGGTATTTTATAGGTTTCTTAGAGACGCTATAGGTAAAATTTCTCACAGAGGCTATCTATTTTAGGTTCGTAGAGTGTCTGTTTTAGTACTAAGATTCGACGGACCGATTAGCTCACGCTATTACTACGTTTTACCTATTTATCGACCCTATTAATACTATACTTATTATAAGGCCCCGTCCGGTATATCTATAGGATTTCGAATTAAGTCTTATACTCTATAAGATAAGGTATTAGCCCCCGAGCTATAATATCTAAATATCGATAAAATCGACCCCTCACTTCTATTAATATCCCTCTTAAAGATAATATTCCCCCCGAGGAGAATACGAGCTAAGGAACTCCTAAGAAAAGGCACCTAATAGTTATAAAATCACCACTAACTAAGCCTCCTAAGAATAACACAGTGCTTTATATAAAGCGGAAGAATGATTTATTAGCACTTACGGAAGATCTCCCGCGTGATCTAGCTCTTCTAAGTCTTAGTAAATCTAGAAAGAGAGCTATACACGACACTATTACCCGTTAAGAATCTCCTTAGGGCTTATATAAAAGAGTCTATAAATATAATCTAGCCGGCACGGTTATTATTATAATACGTAGATCTAGGCCCCGGAAGGTATATTCCCTTAGATAATTTCCCGGAAGCAAATTAGATAAGCCCCTTCGCAAACTATTATTTACTCACTATAAAAATATAGTATCTACCTTAGAATAATTTATAATACTAAAGTGGATATTCGTAATTAGCGACTTTATCCTACTTACGTTAGGGTATATTATAGCTTATCGTCACTACCTAGATAAAAAGCAGATTAATACGATTATAATATAGGTAAGAGGCGATCTACGTTCTTTCTAAACTAAATTCCACTAACTAGATAGATAGATTTTAAATAGCCTATTATATATAGTGTCCTAGGGTTTACGACATAATTCCTTAGACTATTCGAGTATCCTAATAGATATAAACGGTATTATTAAGATCGGTATCTAAACTCTGTCTTTTTATCTACGTTAAGAATTATCTAAAAGACTACTAGGCCGTCTCGAAAACTATATATCACGGGCTCCGAATAAGTCCTATTATAGTAAAGTTATCTTAATCGGTAAGATTATAATAGAGCTATTACAAAAATACGTTAAAAGTGATAGGAAAGTCAGAATCGATAACCTAGATTACTAGCCCTCTGATTCCCTTACTATCGGTTTTCTTTTAATAATAACTTCCGTAGACTCTCTTAAACTCCTAATATAGGTGTGTTAATCTTAATCTATAAATAAACCTATATTAACGACGTTATTCCTTAAGTATCCTCTTATTACTAAAATAGTGTATTACCTAGGCGAACTTATTAGCCTAGCGTGGTTTACTCTCTATTCCACGAAAACGTTCTAGTCTTATACCCTATAGAAGGGCTATAATAGCTAGTCTTAGCTAAGTTTATAACTCTTTTAAATTATATCTGTTTCCTCGTTTTATTATAGTAAAGATCCTTCTCGATCGTCTTCTTACTTAATAATTATTAATTAGATAATTATAACGAGTTAGCCCTCTTACTATATATAATAACGATATTTTTAACTAAATTCGTAAGATATTCTAATTTAAATAGCTTAGTAGTATAATAAGCCTTTATTAGCGGGTATTAGAGACTATAATTACTATTATATTAATCCTATATCTAATCTTAGGTAGTGCCGAAATTAAGCCGCCTGTGTATTTAAAGGACTTTATTCTATTTTCCTTTACTCTATAAATAGCCCTATCTTTATCCTCTCTAGAGAGAACTTATAGATCTATACGCCTATAGGTATTTATACGAGCTATAGTTAGTATTTAAGATCTATTATCTTAATTCGCTAGTATAAATACCCTCGCACTATATCTCGTAGTTAATTACGTAGGTAGCTAGGTATAGAAACTATAAATATATTTAGTGAATAAATCACTCACAAAGCTAATTCGATAACTTACCTATTAATAATATTTAACCTCGATCATCTCGAATTAGGCGAATTCTTTTAATATTTTCACTAGAAAGCTCCGTAGAAATAATACTAGAATAGTTAGGAATACCTTAATAAAGAATAGCTCGCTTATGTTTTCTAAACGGGAGCTTATCGTGCTTTAATAAGCCTTAATTCACGTATATAGATATTTCGAGAATATAAGGCTTTCGTTAGCTATAGTCACTTTAAACGGTTAAAGTGGTACCTATATAGCCACCGTCTAAGATATCCTCCTTTAAGAGCTTATTAAGTTATTCTTATACTACGATAGTAACACCTAGTTTTATTAGATTATAGTCTCCTCTACGTGGGACTAACCTACCCCGCGTTTCCACTTACTAAATAAGGTAGACGCGACGAATATACGAAGTGCACGTATTATATCTATAGATTAATCTCTTTATATATAGTATAACGGCCGAGAGCCTAGCCCCGCTCGAAATCAGAAGGATAGTCTCGTAATTATCTATAGGCTCACTAAGTCTATAAGGCCCGCTATATAAAGCTAGGGAGGAAAATCTATCCCGGCTAATTACTCGGGCTTAACGGGTAATCGTTATAGTAAGACCCTCGCGAGGCTATACTAATAATTCTAACACTAATTGTTTTCCTTATAACTAGGATATAACTATAAAAGGATATATTTATACCTATAACTAGAAGCTAATACTCGGGAGCTATAGATTGACGTATTAACTAGCTTTTATTATCACTAGTCTAGGTAAGATAAGGCGGACTCTAAAGGGCGTGTTAATTAATCTAGCTTTATTATTACTCCTTAAACGAGCGTGACTAGATATAATAGCCCTTAGCCAACCGTTTCCGGAGAAAATTCTATTAATATAGAGAATACGCGAGAGATAGAGAAAGGAAGTACTAGTAAAAGCACTGATACTAATATATAGGTATAGCTAGGGAAGTAGATTATCTATCGGGAGATATATCTAGATTCTATATACACTCACTATCGTTAAGCCTTAATAGAGCCAGAGAAAAAGCTTATAGGAAAGCTTTCGAAAAAATGGAAGCGCCACTAATAGAAGTCCTACTAGATAAGTAGTTACCTACTAATATACGTTAATTAGGATCTTTTTACCGGTTTATCACTTATAATTATAGTAAAAAGCTACTAGATTCCCAATCTAGGGATTATACTTCTTTTATTTAAGAGAAGAGTAATAATATAAGCTATTATAAGCGTTATTATTATCTAGCTAGAAGCGCGGTGTATTTAGCGATAAATTCGTAGAGTAATACCTAGGAGGTTAGCCGTATAGCTTAGGTAACCTACTACTAAGAGGAATATTATATTAATTAGTGAAAGATTTACTAAGCGGCGGCTTGTGTTTTCTAATAATAAACCTCGAAAGAATATAATAATAGAGTTTAGTGTAAAGTAAGCTAGATAAGTAAATACACTAACCCGGCTCTAAGGGCCTATTAGGCGGTGACGAGTAATAATATAAGGGTAGATAACGTATCGAGAAACGAAAACGAAGATTAGACTCTTTTATCGCGACAAAGATCTCAAAAGTCTTATTATAATAAGAGCTCCGAGAACACTTCTAGTTACGATAGCGTAGATAATAAGAATATCTATTATAATTAATTAATTACTCGTTAAGGAGACGCGGCGCGGGTGTAAAAAAGTAGCCTTAGATCCACGAAGATTAGGGGCCCTTAGGTCTAAAAACCATAAAATAGAACTAAAATTAAGCTACGGAGGCTCGTTATTTAAAAGGAACGTAGGTACTAGTAATATAGTTACTTATAAAATAGTCTACTAAAGAGCAAATCCGCCGGAAAGTAAGAAGAATTATCGAAGACTAGGTTAAGAAACATTATTAGGAATAGTATCTATAGGGTCCGTTTTATTATCGGTAACGCGTAAGTTAATTAGCTATAACTAATACTACGGTATTATATAGCGTATATAACACTAAAATTAGTACGGTAAAAGGTTTACTTAACGCGCTAATAATATATCGCTCTAATACTTATTACCGTAAAGTATATATAAAATAGAGTATCTTCTAAAATAATAGATTTTCTGAGTATAGCACCTCTAAGATAAATTAAATTAGAGAACCTAATAGTGCTACACTAATACCTTCCTATAAAGAGGAAGCTTATCGGAAGACGGAAAAATTAAATAGCGTAGGGCTCACGTCTATTAGGTGAGGTTTCTAGGCTACTATACTCCTATTCTCGCTCTAGGTCCTAATATTTCGGGTAATAAAAATATGGTTTTCCCTATTAAGGGAATCCCTCTTAGAAGTATTCTCTAAATTAGAAGATCGAGTAGGCGGGAAGTAGATAGCTAAGCCTTAGAAATTACTTCGGATTCTTAATAATTTTAATTAAGTAAAGATATATTAATAAAAATCAGGCTAGATTTTTAAGACTGTAAGCTACGTTTCATAAAAATCTAGTTAGGCTAATAGAGGCTTTCTATGAGGATAGTATTATCTATCTAGCTTATAACTATTATAATTTCGCTATTAATCTTTCTTAAGTTAACTCTACGCTAGCTATTAGACTAGATAAGCCCGAGCTCGCGAGTATTTACCGGAGTATTCTTAAAGGCCTCGAATATATTCACGGGTAACTCTATATTAGCCACAGAGGTATTAATAGCGATAATATCCTCTTATATTCTAATAGGATAATTAAGATAGGTAAGTATTTACGATAAATTTAAATATTAGATAAGATACTAATTAAATTAGCGAATATTAGAGACGGAATAATTAGTGCTAGTTAAGCGATATTTACTATAGACCGTGAAAATATTAGGTCACTATTAGTTTAGCTTAGCCGTCAGATAAGACTTACGAGCTACCTTCGAGAGCAAACCCCGGAATAAAACGATAGCCTA
The DNA here is from genome assembly GCA_018410145.1 of Penicillium corylophilum. NCBI lineage: Eukaryota > Fungi > Ascomycota > Eurotiomycetes > Eurotiales > Aspergillaceae > Penicillium > Penicillium corylophilum. Next base: position 56,209 of record JAGUQL010000027.1, read on the forward strand.
TATCTCTCTAAGTACGTAGCACACTTTATAGAGTAAATCGGCTTAGCTTTATACCTATACCTTTTTAAGGTAAGGTCTCTATTAAAGGAATATAGTATATTTTGTTACCTACTTATAATATAATTTATAGTATATATTCCTATAATAAGTGAGTCCCGATACTCGGAATTAGTATCTTATTCCTTACTATCTAGATATAATTATATATTAGGGTATTATACGCTATAAGATAGAGGAACCCTAACTTATCTAGTAGCTTTTACTTTATATACTTTCTTATTTTAAATCTAATCGATTATATAGTATATACTTCTAAGGACTTAAAATTATATAGTAATACTACTTCGATATACTTCTTAACCCTTAATAGGTATCTTTCTTTATAACCTAACGGCCGGATTCTCCCGTATCTCTATTAACGAGAACACGACAAGAATATTAGAGTCTTAAACGGGCTTAGAATATCTAATCGTGTTCTTACTTTAATCTTTCTAGCTTTTTAAACTTATATAATATAACTAAGCTCAGAGAGGCTACTACTAAGACACCCGACGCGATCACTATTAATAGAGCTATAATTAACTAGTGGCTATCACGAGTAGTATATAGACTAACGATAGTCGTGAGGAGACTAGCTAATACGTTTAATAGAGTAGGCCTATAAAGATTAATACACTATCTATTATCTTAAGAGAAATCGACTTACATAAACACGCGATTAACTAGCTAAATATAGTTATTCCGATATTCCTAACTTAACTATACTATAATCGCTAACCCCGTAGTGAAGAATAGGCACGCTATCACGAGTAATAGCGGATTTTAGATCGTATCTAAAATTAACTCGCTAGCCTCGTTTTCCGCTAGGCTATTATAGACTATATTAGATTTTTAGAGGGACGTATAAGTTCTAGGTATTACTAGATACCCGGTAAGAAGAACCTAGTAAGCTACACTAGCTAATATATTATATTACTAAGGGACTTCGTCCGCTTCCACTATTATTCGCACGTACTAGGACTAGAGGGGTTCGTAACCCGTGTCGTGTCCTTCTTAGCTATTAGATAGGGTCGAGATTTAGAGTACTATTTTTCTTGTTTATAGTATACACTCCCGCTAGATAACCTCGCTTTTATCTTTAGCGCGGTCACTATATCTAAAATAGCCCGTAACTTTATTACAGGCGGGTTTTATTACAAATAAAAGGAAAGGCTTAGATTAGCTCTGTCATTCCTCTCTATAAGATAGCATTAACCAGTCCTTTTATACATACGGGCCTTCCCCTAGTGAATTATTGTTATAACAAAACATAGGGTCTGATAGGAGCTCTCCGCTTACACACTATTTATAAGTGGACCTGGTTAATAGGGCCTACAGCGATATAAGACAGATATCCTCGCTGGCGGTCATAAAATCAGCGGTTAATCTTTTTATTATAACTCCTTATTTAGTGTACCCCTTACACTCATCGCTAATACTCTAATATTTCCGAGGATAATGTTCTATTTATCCTCATAACTAAGTAAGTAATTCATTAGTTAGGCTTCCGTTGCGCACTTAAAGAACCCCGTCCTAGTCTGTTTCCTCGGCTACCCCTACCCTATAGCCTATACCTATAGATTTATAGGAATCCGTTAATAAACTTAGTAAGTTTAGCCTTATAGCGAAATATCGTCTGAGCCGTGTTAAATTCTCTCTCTTATCTTTATACGAGATATTATTTCTAGTGTCTTTCTGCGAAGCTTTCTTTAGATCTTTAAAGTCCTTTCGCACTAATTTTTGATAGTGTTATTCCTAGAAATCACTTAGTTTAGGGTAAATAAGATAAGTCCGATCGTGCTTACTAATACTTTATTAGGAGGTGGCTAGGAGCTATCGTCCACGGAATTATAAACGTAATATTTACGCTCGTGAATAACACATAGATATATATTCGCGCTATAGCTCTCTGTAAGCTTATAGGCCTTTTTTTTTAATATATCACACCGCTTTTAGAATCTGACTCGGGTATTTCTGCCTAGGTCAGGACCACCTATAATTATAAGGTTAATTACTAGTAGGCTAAGTGTAAAAAGATAGAGGAAGACTATATAACTTTCAGAATATTAAATAGATAGTAACTAATATAATAGTTTAAGCCTTTACTTTATTATATAAGTCGCCTACTTAATTAGGATTAGAAATTATTACTAATCTATATCGGATTCCTTTCTAAACTAGAGCGCGTCTCTTAGGACTAACGCTACCGGATACACTTAATTAGCGCCTACGTCTCCTTCCCCTTAAGGGATTATTAATAGCGTCACAGCTATTATATAGCTCCCGGTAGGGGTTTCTATAATCGTCTTATCTAAAGGCTAAGTGTAGTCCTTACTTTAAAGCGAAGGTTGCCACACTCTCCGGAAAGCCACTAATCCTCTATCGTTTTTTTAAGGAGTTCTATAAGTAGATACTAACCTTATAGTCTAGGTAGCGAGTGAGAAACGATAAAGGGCAGCTATAGGATCCGTATACTAGATAAAGGTCGTCTAGACCCCTAAAAATATCGATTAATCTAGTATCTAAGACATAGCTTAGCCCCTTAGGGTAAAGATTATCTAATACTATAATAATATTCCGAGCTATACCTTTATAGCGCACCGATCCGTAACACTAAAACGGTATCGCGGTATTCTCCGGTAGCGAGTTAATAATAAAGTAAAACCTAGAGATTAGGTAGGTAGTCGCCGCCTCCTAAGCTATCCGTGCACTTCCTACTTAAAGGAGCACGAGATTACGATAGTCCTCTATAGCCTCGATAGCGTTAATAGTATATAGTGTATTACCTAGTGATACGTTAAGCCGGTAGTAGTCTCCTCGTAATAGACCCTTTAGACGACTTATCTATCTCTTCTATTCGCTATCTAACTCTATAGTAAATATCTATACGTCGAATCCGCGGCGCAGAAAACTATCACGAAAGACGTAGCGGAAGTGTGGAGTTTAATCGCTAGATTAGACTTTTCCGGTACCTAAGGATAGTATCCGCGTAGATCCTATACTATTAGGCCAGATTTAATATAAGACTTAGCCTGTAATTTCCCCGGCAAAGTTATATTTAAGTCCGCTATCTTAGAAGGAGCCGATTCCTTATAGATCTACTAGCGTAAAGAAACTTACGAACTAATCGTTAGCTCTACTTATATTAAGCTTACGTATAGGGCTTACTTATAATAGGGCGGAGGCGGTTACCCTAGCACTAGGGGTTAATTAGCGCGGTGAACTATAGATTACCGGGAAGGGGGTAAATATAGCGTTAGCTCGAACTTACGTTCTCTATAAGGTCGGCTCGTTACTTAGATTATCTAGACGTATAATTTAGTAATCTAGTAGCGTTAGTACGAGTAGAAAATATAGTAGGATTACACTTACCGTAGTTATTTCCTAAATCCTAGGAGGAATTAAAATTTCCGATCACAAAAGTTCCCGTGTCTCTAGAAATACTAATTATAACTACACTAACCCTTAGGCCTGAACGTCTTAGCCCTAAAGGATCGTCTCGGGTGGCCCTAAATATTTTCCGGTATTCTCTAAAAGTACCTTTTAGGGCTATATTAAATACCCGCGAATTATAGTAGCTATCGTGAAGGAGCCACTAAGCCCACCTAGCCACTTTAGTAAAGAAAGATCTATATCCGGAGATCTAATAGATAAGCCGAGATAAGGTCGAAAAACGCCGTTCTTAAAAGATCCGGCGCGCTAAAAGATTAAAGCGCTCGGAGTAATTTATAACACTCTAGAATATTGTAAACAGCCCTAAAATAATATAGCCTCCTATTATATCTGAGTAAAGCGGTTATACTTAGAAGTTATATCTATAGACTACTCACCTACACTTATACTAACCGCGAGGTCTACCACATCCTAAATCGTATAAGGGCCTAAATGTTCCTCTATTAGAAGTAGGAATTCTAGCGGAATTACACCTCTAACACCCTCGCTATCTATTATAAGGATAGTAGGGCCTATTATTAGGGAAAGGACGTCTACTACTAGAGGCCTCTAGTAGAGGTAATAGAAATAGCCCTTTATAGTGAACTAATACTCTACCCTAAAAGTAGGGGTCCTAAAAACCTACGCGTAATAGTCGTATACTATATATCCGCACGAGAGAACATATTATATAGAGTGGAAAAGGTAATATAAGTAAATACGATTACTTTATATACGGTATAGTCGACCGCTTTAAGAGACTAATTACTTTCTTTATAGATCTACTAAGGAAAATCTATCTTCTAAAAAGCGCTTATAGAGGGTGTAAAAGTGCTATTCGACTAGATTAGCTTACTCTTATAGAAGAACGTCTAGCTAGAGACCTTTAGATCGATAATAGTATTAAATTATAATAGGCTAATATAGAGTTTCGAAAACTAAACGAGGATTTATTACTACTAGATATTAGACTTAGCCTATAAGCCCTTCCCTCTTTATTATAACTCACTAAGAATTTTAGGCACAAAATAGTCTATAAAAAGGGCCGAGGAGATTAACGGGGCTAGTTAATAGAGGTATAAGTTTGCTCGGTGCCCGGCCTCTAGATAATACGTTAAATTCGATTATGCGCGTAACCTCACGGGGCGATCTTCTCTCGTAGCTCTTATAAAATTAAAAGGGCTAATAGGATTAGATAAGATATACTAAAGTGCTAACCGTAAAAGTGCTATTAAATATATTCTATTAGGCCGGGCTTGATATTCTTATCGAATAGAAGAAATAGCGTTAACCTACCCTACGATAAAAGACTTTATCTACTAATATTTTATAGTATTAGAAAGACTATCGCCCTATAAGTCTATAGAACTAGTGCTTAAGAATAGGCCTGAAAGGTCGCTATATCTACGGTCGCGAAGTCTCTAATAGAGTAGCTTATTCTCTAGCGTAGCGCTCTCCTTACTTACCCTAAAGATAAAAAGAGCTCTAGATAATAATTTTCGAGGGAAAGGTGACGTAGTACTAAACTATAAGTAATTTACTAGAAAATCCACTATCCTTTTAAGGCTTAAAAGGTCGTTAATAAAGATACAAACCACGTCGGCGAAGATAAATATAAGTCGTGCCTAGAGTACTAGTATTATTTATGCCGCCGAATAATAGTCCTAGGATACTAGGAACTCTATTCCGGCCTCTAGCCTTCTTTTAGTAGGAGACTCGTCCGCACGAGGGATATTACCGTCGACTATAAGTATTAGCTAGCGGGTTTCGAAAGAGGTAATATTATATCGTAGCTTAATTTAAGTATCTAATATATATCTTCTTATATTATTAGAGGGGTATAGTTATTAAAGGGTATAGTCTTTGGCTTTTCTACTAAGGAACACACAGAGTGATAGATATTAACCCTCTAGGTCGGAGAGCTCGGAAATCATATAGTGTAGCCGGTTATAATCTAAGACCGTAAGCCTAGAATCTTCCCTAATACTAATATTAAGCTAGCTAATATCTATAGAGTTCTGTATAGTGTTTACGCTAGAATTATAGATAATTCCTATCTCTTAATGCTCTAGTAGACACGGATACTTAAATTATGACCCTTCCCTTCTATCTCCGCGGTTCGTTTCATTTCTAGGGTAAGATTAGTGTCTCTATATAAGGAGTGCCTTAAACGGATGCCTTAAAGGCGTCCGTTTCTAATTTCTTACTATATTCTTACTCTAACCACTATTAATATAGAAATAATACGGTATCGGACTTTTATTAGTTAGAGGGCTAGGGTCTAAAATTAGCGCTCTAAAATTAGCGCTTATATAATTATATGTCGCCGAGCTATGCCCTAGAAAGACTGTTAGCTATATTAGTACTTAACCCTTTCTATAATATTAGCCCCTCTTTCTTGCTTTACTAGCCCCGATTTTTAATACTAATTTATCTTAACTACTAAGTTTATATACTAACACCTAGCTAGGAACTTAATTAGGCTTTAGGATAAGGATAGAAAAAGATAAATAGCTATAGCCCCGGCGCTTTTTATATAATAATCTTCTCGATTTATCTAATATACCTAATACTAAGTATAGCTACTAGCCCTTTATAGCGTTCGACGCCCCTAATAATTCCTCTTCCTTATATATTAGGGTGAATAAGGATACCTCTACTAGTATAAATAATACTACTTATTATAAATTCGACTCACTATATTAATTAGATAATATAGTAATAGAAAGTGATGGTTTACTATCGGGATAGTTCTAGGGCCCCGCGCTTAACTTATAAATAACGGACGTCTACTAGACTAAGTATATATTATGGTTTTGTCTTAATAACGATCTTAATTTAAGCTAACTTCTAGAAGTATAGCAAACGATTTACTATCGCCTTTATCTTCCACAGCTACATACTAGCTCTCTAGACCTAGAGGCAATTCCCTTAACGTCGAAAGATTAATTCCTACGATAGATGACTTTACGAATACTATCGATAAATACGGGGCCTTACTCAAAACACTTAACTCTAAGATCGAGGGTATAAATAACTCTCTTAGTAGTATAGAGTGTTATCTCGGTAATCTAAACTAGATGGTTATTATACTTAGAACTAAATTTAACACGCTTAATTATCTCTTAGGCGAGGTCTTTAGAAGGGAATAGGAGGTAATATAGTAGCTAGGAGATTTGGCTAGCCGTTACTTAGGGGAAGATCTATAATATTTTATAGGGTATAAGAATATATTTAAAATCATATTTAGTATTATCCTTAAACTAGAAATATTATAGCTTTTAATAAATGTAATAAAAAAATAAATTCTCCCCTAAGTAATAAAAATTATATCCTACTCTGATTTTCTAGATTTAAATACGGCTTCTAGCACCCCTTCTTAGGTCAGATTACTAAAGGCTTAGATAGCGCTATTTAGAATTATATAAACGCTCGGTTACTTAGTAGAGTGCGTCTTCTATAGAGTAGAAGATACTAAATATGTTTTCTTAAAACTAAAGGAGTATCTGTTTAGTCTCTTTATACCACTAAAGTTCTGCTTTAAGATAACTTATTTTATAAGCGTACTCTTCGAGCTATACTCGTAAGTCCGGTAATAATCGTTTTATAAGCTATAATCGAGAAAGGAGTCTCTCGAGGTTTAAAGATATACCACCGAGATATAAAATCTAATAGTCTATTAGGGTGATCTCCTCAGAGATAGGCGTAAGGCGCTAACTAGAGGATTAGTTTATCTTAGAAGAACTTAATAGCCCGGGTATTATAGGCTAAGAAATATAGCCGTTAACTAGGGCTATTATTCGTAGGAGATTAAATTTACTTTAAAGAGAAGTATTCGAGACGTAAGGTAAAAAGGAAATTAGTAGCTAGAACGCTACCCTCTAAGGACGGATAAAATAGTATCCTTTATCACCCTATAACGATATTAAAGGTATCCGCTAATTGATCGCTAGTGTAGTGAATTTTTAACCCTAAGACTAGCCTAGAGCGTAAGAGCGCCTTAAAGGGTGTATAATCTATATATTTCCTATACCTAGTGACTTTACCGAGGCCTTCCTAGGTAACCTACTTAGCCTATCATAATAGCTTACTAGATCCTATTTATTTAGTTTAGAGCTAAGATAGGGATACTAGGTAATAATATACGGAAGTAAGTATTAGGATCTACTATAGCTTTACGCTAATATAAGCGCCTAGCCCTACTATATATACTAGGTTTTTCGCTACACTATTTATCTTAGAATTTAATCACTAACACTAAACACTACGATATTATTTTTAGTGCTTATTACTAGGGCATTATATACTTAGCTCTCTAGTGACGTGGCCTAGAGGTTAGATAGCTCGCGGTTTCTAGGTATCCGGGCTAATATAGCCGGGTCAAGACTTATACTAAAACGGTCCTATCCGCGACACTAGATTTGGCTCCTTATCTAGATATTTTAGATATAACTTTAATATATTAAGTTATATATATACTATCACTTTTTATAGAGCCTATATATCCGACGGTAGATACTTGAAATTAAATATAGCGACACAGAAAGTCTAGTGCCGCTAATATATACTTTCTGAGTTATGTCTTCCTAGGGATATAAAGTAATAATACCACTTAGGAGTACTAATAGTGAGGTAAATTAGGAAAACAGACCTTATTAATAGCACGCCGACTCTAATCGTATATTAGGATAACGTATCTATCACGAAGTACGATTACGGTATATTTTCCCTAATTAGAAAGCTACTACGCTAAGAGTAGTAATCTAAGTATTATTAAGGGCGCTTAGAAGCTATTCTTTATAGCGAGTCTATAGCACACTAAAAGCTACGCGGGTACTATATATAGTTACAGAGAATAGTCTTAGAGCTATAAAATCAGAAGTCTTAGCTTAAGGCTTTAGTACGCTATATAACGGATTACTATTACGTAATATTAAGAGATTTAGGGCTAGAAAGAAACAAGGTTTAGGAGCTTAAGTCTCGGCTTAACGAGTTATATCTAGCTATTAATATATTACTTCTCCGCTTAAGTCCTAGCGGACTAAATATAGGTTATATTAATAAAAAATGTATCGAGATATGTTACTAACTCTTCTAAGAGAATTAATACTAGTAAGAGTGGATTTCCCGCCTTTAATCCACACTATATAGTCGTGAGCGGACCGTGTAAGAGCTTATAGCTCTTTTAGGTTAGTAGGTTAAGTAGGGTAATCCTCTAATAATAGCCTTAGGCCTATAGGCTAATCACGATAATACAGAGCGTTCTGTGTCTTCGTCAGGAAGTTTATCTGTTAATATAATCACAGAGAATCCTTCTTCCTTTAAAGCGGAAGATTAAGCAGAGATATATTTTATTAGATAGTTTAAATATTAGTATTTCGAACGTTCGAGTTCCTTAAGAGATAAAAAATTCTTAACTAAATATCTAAAGTATTTACCTTAAAGAAGAATACTACACAAACTAAAGTAGCTAGCCGCATATTAAGTAAATAATTTAGATTTTAATACCCGACCTTATAGAAGGCACTATAATTCGGGAAAGAATTAGCCCCCACTCTCCTACGAAGTTAATTAGTAGACCTAGCCCTTCTACTTTAGTCTACCCGTAGGTGACTTATAGGGATCTACTGTATAGTTCTCTAGAAGTTCAGAGCGTGACAAATTCAAAGTTTTGCTTACGTGCTTAATTAGGTAATATATTTCTGTGCTAAGGTATAGCGTATATAATACGGCGCCGTTAGTGACCTAAAGTCTCGGGGAACACGGGTTAAGGGCTATTTACTTTAATATTAGAAGAGTCGCTACTAATAAAAGAGAGAACTAAAAACTTCGAATTCATACTATGATTCTAATTAGAAGGTTTTCCACTTATCTCACAGCCTAGCCTCCCTCTCCTAAAGAGGACTAGTACCGGCGCAGGCTATAATTAAGATTCTTATCAGACTCCGGTCCACAATTAGTTAGCGCTATGTTACCGCTAATATGGGTCTAGGAAAGGTCCGGTATAAGGACTAGACCTAACACTCACCCGCGGGTGACCCTCCGGACCTCCGCGGGTGAGTGCCAGGTCTAATAAGGACTAGCCAACAAGCGCACATAACCCTATAGTGGATATTAAATCAGGGGTAGTATTTACCTAGTCGGTTATTTAATCCTAGGAAAATAGGCTAAGTCATACTTAACTATACGGTATAACGAAAACGTATAAAATTGCTATCTTTATACCCGGATCCCGACACACGCCTCCTTAAGATTTACCTTCTAAGGGAGGCTATTTAGAAGTGGCTATAGCACATATAAATATTGCTCTTATCTAGTATGTTTCAGAACCGAGTAAATCTTATATAACTATAAACAGGCTTCGCAGCCTTATCGTCACGGCCCTTTAAACACGCACGATATATAAAGAAGGAGCCCCTAAGACGTATAAATTCAGACACAGTGGGCGCTAAACTAGGCTAAGATTCTATAAATAGCGGAGAAAATACGCCTCTCTATCTTTATTCTATTTACTAGCGTATATATAGGCGTCTTACTAGGTAGGACTCTTAAGGTCATCGATAATAACCGCTAATACCTAATATAGTCCGTTAATAATTATAGCTACTTAGGTTACTCTAAATTATTTAGTCTCCTTAAAGGAGATAACTACTTAGGTATTTAATCACTATACTCACTGTGTCGAAGGCTATCTTATATAAATTTTTAGAATTAAGCGAACTTATAAACGGTACCTATAAAGACTATTCTGTACTTATTATAGATACTTACGGTACAGAAAACGGCTAATTAGCTATATAGATTCTAGTGAACTAAACGGGCCTAGTCACCTTCTCTAATTAAAATAGAGACGAATTAGCGTGTATCTTAGATAACGGATTTAAACTTAGTAGCTCGTGTAATACTTCCTAACTAGATCCTATTATTTTATTATATCTATCTATGTCTATATCGTTACCGGGTTCTTTAAGCCTATCCCTTACTACTCTCTCGGCTAAGTCTACTACCGTAGGGTGCGCCGTAGCTTAGTGGATATAGGAAACTATAGGAACCATAGTATATAGTCTTAGAGTGAGATAGGTAATTCTGCGGTACTCTAGAATAAGTTAGGATTATACTAAACCTTTTAGCTTACTGTTCTCTTATTACTTATTTATAGTTACTATATTAGTGAATTTATAATTATACTTTGCGCTTCCTATTTAACTTTCTATTCTTATAATTAAAATATATCCTCTAATTTAGCCGTAAGGGCGTTACTATACCTCTAAAAAGCTCTCGTGTAGGCTTTAGCTTATAACTAGTATCTTAAAACTTACCTAGTAAGTAAGATACTCCTTAGCCTTCTCGGGGTTTTTATATAATACAAAAGCGGATTTATTTTCGATACGTATATACTAATTAGTTTAAGACGATACCCTATCGCTTAGCGCCTCCTTAGTGAGCTAGTACTCCTATTTAACTAGATCTTAATCCTAGTAATAGAAACTTCTAGCACCGTATAGTGATTCGCTCTCTATTATCTAGGCTAAAGATAGAAAGTATTCGTTAATATTAATAATATACTAAAAAGGAATTTTATCTAGATCCTATCTGTCTATTAATATTACACCCCTTATCTTTAAGTATATATACTAGTCTCTTACTTATATAGACTCTGCTCTTAGGATATCTTTCTAAGTATAATAGTTCTTTCTCGTAATTTAGTAGGGAATTATATTAACTAGGTTAAATATATTTAGAGGCCTATTTCTTTGCCCTTCGGAAAATATCCGTGTACTCGCGACTATATTTCGGATCTAATAATCGTTAAACTAGCTATTAGGTTAAGCTCTCTATTAAAAGATCCTTCCCCGATAGCTAATTTAGCTATATCCTCGCGGATATACATTAAAGTAGTGCGATATTATTTCGAAAAAGGCTCCACTTACCGAGTATAGTTATTTAAAGTATACTCTTAGGACTACGATATGATTTTTAGCTCGTTAAGAAGTTAGACTAGAAGGGTAACGAGACGGTCGTTATCTAGATAGCTTATAATTAGAAGTTTCTCTATTTAAAGCGTATAATCGCACTATATTCGTGGTAATAAGGGAGTTTTTAAGACTTAAAAACTACTGCTTAATAGTTTTTAGCTAATTATTTCTCCTCTTTAGTGCTAGTACACTAATTAACGGGTAGATAGTAGATCTCTTTCTACCCGGTTTTTAAGGCTATTAACTAGAGGTAACTATTTTAGTATAGGTACGTCTATTTATTAGCCCTCGTATATATTTTAACTAAAAATATCGAAGTATAAAACTACTATAATATTTCTACTTAATTATCCCTAAACTATAGATAATTCCTACTATAGTATAGACGGAGATAGCGTCACTACTATCGTAGCCCTAATATCTACGGAACTAAGGCATATAGATAACCGGAAGTAATAAGAACGCCCTAGGTCTCTTTAGTCCGCACTAATACACTTCCTATCTAATAGTAAAAATATAGCACTACTTTAGTATCCTATTATATTTTAGGAATAATATATACGTCCTATTATATAAAGGAGACTATTTCCGTCTAGGCTACGCTAGCACTAAAAGATATAAACT